>OZ010721.1:17868148-17980930 GCA_963932345.1 Ophion ventricosus | reverse complement strand
AGTAACGGACAAAAACGAAGCGATAAAGCCGAGGTCTCTCCCTTCGCGGCATCTCTCGCCCGAGCTCCGATGCAGTCCTCGATGCAGCGCGAGGCACGAGAAAGACGCGAAAAGTCTCGCGGCTCTCGCGGCGGGGCGAAGAGCGCGGGAACGGAGTCAAAAGAGTAAAAGAGCAAGTGAGTAAGAGGGAAAACAGGGCAAGCGGAGGTACGTGCGAGAGACAGAGACGGAAAGAAAGTTGGGCGAGAGAATAGCGGCGGGGTGGAGAAGTGAGGGCGGTCAGGAGGACTGACGGGCGGGAGGGGGCGGGGGGGGGGGGGGGGGGGGTGAGCTGCAAGTTTCACGCACACGCGTGCCCAAACCGGTTTAACCACCTCATCACGAACAATCTCCTCGCGTTACTCTTTTTTCCTCTCCCCTCCCGCTGTGCTCCTCCGCCGCCCTGCTCGACTCACTCTCCTCGACCCCTCCGCCACCCCCACTCCTTTTTCGCCCCCGCGACTCGCCGCTACCTCACTCCTTACCGCAACGTGTATAGCTGTCCTCGTCGCCTGCTTCGCGTCGTCCGAGACACTCTCTTTGTTCACGAGAGGCAATCAGCGGGGTCCTGCACCGACGATAACGGACCCCTTACTACTACTAGTCTTTCGTAACTCGAGACACGAATACGCGAACGCGTTTTACTATGAAACAGACACACGTATATATTTATATAGGGGGCTGGATTGAAATTCCGCATTTTGAATTATCAGAACGCTCAAAATTCCGAATTTATTAGCTAGTAAACAATACTTCTGAAAATGTATCATTCCAAAATGTTGTAAACAGAATTATCATATGGCCGAAAATAATAGTACAATAAGGAATTAAATGACAATAATCACGGGACCGACTGATAAAGAGTCGACATGCAAACACAGCACATAAAACAAGTATCAACTTCCCATAATTAGAGAGTCCACAGTTCCGAAAAATTGTCGTGTTAAAAGTTCGAGTTCCTGAATGGCGAAGGTTTCTACAGGGAAAAATTTCGAAAAATAAGAATATCGTTAAAAATCATCGATAGCTAAACATTCTTACATTGTATATTCACAATAAAACGTGAAGGATTATCAAGGCTTTGAAAAAAATTCTACCACGAAAGATCAAAACTCCGAAAGAATACTACCCGGATAGATCAAAGCTCCGAAAGAATTTTACCCAAAAGACCAAAATTCCGAAATACATGCGTCACAGTAGTGGTACTGTCATCTAAACGCGTTAGGCCAACTTGCTATCTACTTTATGTGTGAGTTTTCGGAATTTTGAACGTTCCGAACGTATTTTGGCAAAATCTTACACTATATAAACTTCAGTTTTCGCAAACTGGATGATCGAAGCTATAATTTCCGTAGACCAAAACTTTTGTGAACCTGAGGAATCTCTTAATAGCTTTTATTATACTTAAACTTTCTGATAGCGTCCGTTTTTTATAATAACAATTTCGGATTCTTGTGGCATACTAAATATTATATATTCGGAGTTTTGTATGTCGTATTATTGGTCGTTCAAATAAAGCGTTGATCTTCTTCATACTATTTCTGAAAATTATCTCGTATAAGAAATCATATTTGTTTCCTTTTTCTATCGCTACTCGTACCGTTTTAGATCATTTACAATCAACTGTGTAAAATTTCGCTGGCATGATCTTTACGAAACTTGTAGTTTCGGAACATTAAAATTAGGAATTTTAAACCATCGGAGCATTCAAAGTTCGGAATTTCAACCCGGCCCCATATAATATATATATATATATATATATATATATATATATCTATATTCGTTAGTACGGGTATGAGGGAAGAGGGCATGAAATTTTGAATGTCCCATAGTCCTCTTCTTCGTGGTACAGCTGTGATATATATAAAATAGAAATATAAGAATAAAATATCCTTTTTTTCACATACAGGGCTACTGGTTATCGTTCACGGTCCCGTAAAAGAGTTGTAAGACATGTTTTCCGCTATCAAATAACCCAGTAATGCTTTATGCAAAATTGAACCTATTTCTAGATATTATTATTATTATTTTCTTAAACGTCAGAGGGAGGCAATTTTAAAAAGTAATAAAAAAAAATACTCTTGTATGGAATTAAAACTTTTTTTTATTATTTGTAGTTTGAGGACACAGTCACAAAGAATTATGAATAATAAAATAGCAATAATCCGTAAACATTTTTGAATTAGGAGCCCAAAACTCTGCAAGTCTAATTATTTTCGCAATATTCTTTGACAAAAATTCAGCTTTATTAGAAACATTTTATTAAAAGTTATTAGAAAATAGAACGTTATAAGAATAGAAGTTATCAAAAGATAGAAAGAAAATAGAAGAATTAGAGTTTTATTAGAAAAATCACTAAGTTACTTAGCCTGTGGATCATTTAAAAAAACAACAACAAGACATTATTAGATATCCAACGCGATAATGTCCACGTTTGATTCCATACGAACGTTTTTTTAAATTAATTTCCAGTTGCCTAGCCCGCAAATTAAAAAAAAAAATAATATCTCGAAAGTGGTTCACTTTTGCATGGAGCATTACTGAGTTATTTGATAGAGGGGGAGAAGGAGATAGAGAGGCAGAGAGAGAGAGAGAGAGAGAGAGAGAGAGAGAGAGCTGTTGAACTTCGTCAACAAATGACATTTCAATCAAACACACACGCAACCGATCATCCTTACGAATTAATCGCGAATGAATTTTTCAGTGATATCGTTGATCAATCTTCTCCTTTTTTTCTCGCTCTCTTCCGTCCGTCTTTGATCACGTCACTCCTCGAACTCTCGTTTTTTTTCTCATCTCCTTTCTTCCAAATTCTTTCAAACTTCTCTTTGGCGACCAATGTCCGGCGCTCGCAAACTTTTTACTCGTTTCTCCTTCAGACTGATCATCAGTTTCGTTTTCATAATTCCCCATTTCCATCGTCATATTTTTGATCGCACATATATGTATAGTTGCGGTAAGACACAATAGTGCAGTGTGCAAGCGGCGGTACAAGGAATGAAAACGTTTTTATTCCCCCGAGCCCCAAAGGCACTACACCAAAGATCATTGCTGCTGCATCGCAAGAGTAGTCTATCGAGGCTCGTGTCGTCCAGAGTAGCTATTTTCGCAATATATATTTACAGTGTCATATGCGACGGACTGGACCGACGCACAAACCGATATAC
Organism: Ophion ventricosus; assembly: GCA_963932345.1. Classification (NCBI taxonomy): domain Eukaryota; kingdom Metazoa; phylum Arthropoda; class Insecta; order Hymenoptera; family Ichneumonidae; genus Ophion; species Ophion ventricosus. Next base: position 17,977,724 of record OZ010721.1, on the reverse strand, counting down.
ATCAATGTAACCCTGTCCGAATGAAATTCGGGCAACAGGTAGTAGATCCCGTTACTAACAACCCTGGCAGTTGATGCGACGTTGCAATTAAAAATTATATATATTGTTGAAAAAATTATTTATGCAAGCGGAAGGTATGGAAAATGTATCTTCGCGAGCTTTTTTTCTTAACCATGCGCGCCAAGTCGTTGCACACTATTTCCAATCAACTTGTGTGCTACATACGTCGTACTTTTATATAATAGTGATCCCAACTTTTTTGTTATAATAGTAAAATGAGTTTTTCAATGAAAATAAAATATGTAGAAAAATAATATTCCTAAGGTATAACAATTTTGTTTACAACATTTCTAGTAACCTTGCTTGGCTTATAAAAAGTTATTTCACCTTTTTGTACATTTTAATTGAAAAAATATAATGAACCATTGTATAAATAAAAAAAAACATTTTGGCATAAATTAGCAAATTTTAATATGGTAAAACAAACTATAATGTTTTTGGGGGGATTTTTTACTACGTGGTGTTCTTTTTTTTTTACTTTTTTAAAGGTTTTTTTTTAAAGGGATACATATTTACAGTGTAATATGGGACGGACTGGATATACGTGGCTCTCGGGAATTGGTGGATTAATATATATATAGTTGTGTGTGTGTGTGTGTGTGTGTATATGTATATATATATATATATATATATATATATATATATATATATATATATATATATATATATATATATATATATATATATATATGTCCATAGACGACACTATTTCTAGCGATGAGGCGACGTTCAGTGCGCGCATGTCGTGACGCATCCGTGGGGTAACAAATCAGGGCACGTTAAAACTTCATAATTGGTCGAATTAATCACAATATTTTTGCTCCGTCACTTCTCCGCATCACTTTTGCGACACTCCGTTTTGTATTTCACTCGGAATCGCTTTGTATTTTATCGAGTGTATTTTGTGCGCGTGAATGGCCGCGAGTTGGTTTATCGTTGCGGTTATGTTTTGTATCGTTGATCAAATATGTATGTACGGAAACGAACGGGACGCATATATATATATATATATGTATATAGAGAGAGAGAGAGAGAGGGAGAGAGAGAAGGCAAAGTTATCGCGCGCCAACGCGGAGATTTTGATAAGTCACGAGACGAGAAGGAGCGCGTTTGTCCTTTCCATTACCTAATATCGGGGCGGAGTGTGCAAAAGTGAGGTTTTTCCCCGGAGGGCTTTTCTGCATGCGCACAAAGATTCAGGTCGTGGCACGCATGAGCGCACACTGCGCGCCAACGAATTATTACGAAAGGTCTCTCATTTATGTATCATATGTATGTATGCAGAGATATATGCGAGTACATATATATATATATACGTATATAGATAATGATAAAGTCGATTTCTAAGACTTCAAGAATCGACCTCAAAACAGCCAGATGTACTGATAGCCAACTCTACATAGGTATAACAGCTTCAAACTATTTTGTCTGCATATATATAAATATATATACATATATGTAGACCTAAGTAATAATATTGCAGTAAAAGAGTCGATGTAGGCATAGGCATTTACGTGGAGAACGCCATGGGAGGCAGAGGGAGAGTGAGAGAAGGAAAGAGAGCCCGCGCCCCAATGGACCAACTCGACTCAGCGCATGCAAAGACTTATTACGATATAACTATATACTTTTACAGACTGTATACAGTAAATCTCTAGCCAGTTTACGATTAACACAGAAAGATCTCTCTTGATCTCTCTCTCTCTCTCTCTCTCTCTCTCTCTCTCTCTCTCTCTCTCTCTCTCTCTCTCTCTCTCCCTCCCTCTCTCTCTTTCTCTTTCTCTCTATCTCTTCCTGCAGATTCGTCGACGAATACGATAAGTTACTCGATCTCCTCGTATACACTTCTATATATGTACAGCAATGCAATCGCAAAACTACCGAATTATTGATGGTATAATGGTACTTCAACGATAAAAATCGTTGCTACATTTTTGTTTATTTTTCCTCCAACGCAAAACCAAAAAATGACGACTGATAAACGCACAGACAGCGGAACATCGCACGCTCCAATGAGACGGTGACTTTTAAGCAAATATGGCTCAGACGCTCGTACATTAATGACAATTCTCGTGTTCGACGATATTTTTGAATTTACGTGACTGTAGGGCTAAGAGGGGGACCGTATTCCAATGCTGATTTACCTCATTGTACATTTTTCAGAGCTAAGATTTTTTCAATTAACAAAGGGTGAGTGATGAATGTACAGCATCAATATTGTTTATATCATTCGCGGTCGTGCGTTTCAAATTTCACGCTAAAGGGTATTGAGGATATATGTGAGACACAGGTCTAGGCGAAGATAGTCGAAATATGAAATTCTCAAAAATCTTTCCTAGATGTATAGTGAATTCAGTTGCAAGTGATTTACCAGGCCTCAATTTCCCAGTTTAAAGTGTTTTTCTTTTTTAATTGTCGTTTTTGGTGTATTACTTAATATTTATTTTAATTAATATTAATTTATGTATTAGACGGTATTAACATGTCAGATGATATTATTCAATAAAGATTTAAAAATAAACATGTAATTAATATTAATTAATATATTTCTTATTATCCTTTTGATAATAAAAAATATATTAAAATAAATACTTTCTTATTATTATCGTAATACTGTCTTCATATATTTCTCAATATTTATCTTACTTAATTAAGTTTTTTAAATAAATAATTCATCATCAATAACAATATTTAATACAGATTATGGAAGATTATTTAATCAAAACTAGAAAAAAGTTTCTCTAGTTTCTCTAGCGCCACCCCTAATTTCCAAGCCGCTCGAGTTGATAAAACCGTCATACAGTTTGCTCCAGATCTATGTGAAATCCAAACGAGAAAATAATCAAAAGTTCCCAACGTCACTATTAATCACCCTTCAATTGCTTATCCTACGATTATCAAATTTCCCAAAACGTTTCTCCCACACATAAATTACCCACACAAATATTCGGAAGTATTCCTCACCCTTTTTTTTTTCATCAGGATTTTTCTCATCCCATCAGAGAGCCATGCAACCATAACAACACATGCAAAACAATTTAATTGAGATTACAAACTAAAAGTGTCATTCTTCACCGCGTCAGCGGATCCCAAAATGTACCTTCCTGCTTGGAGCAAACTAAATGACGATGTTGTCAATTTTCATCGTCCTGATAGCACGTTGATGTGACTCCCACGCATCCTTCAAAAATTATATAAACGAAGAATATCTCTTCTCTCTTGATTACAAAAATGTTCCAGTGTATGGGCTCGCAAATGCCTCGATAATGGAACAACTGGACAAAATCGTTTAGCGCTACCGGGTTTACGCATTCTCATGCGTGGAACGAGTTATCTCACAATGTAGTAACCTAGAAACGTCATATATATATATATATTTAAAAATACGTAAACTGGCATAATGTGTGACCGAGCGGTGTCGAAGGAAGTGTACGTTCACCGAGTGATATGGAACAGATATAAACGTCTAAGATCGCGATACGAATAGATCGGGCAAGACGGCCCGGAGTGGCGAGTCAGCGGCCAAAGGGATGTAAAGGGGGTTGAGGGACGGGGGGGGGGGGGGGGGGGGCTGCGTGTAGGATAGAGGAGATGCAGAGGCGTTGCATTTACTACAGTATTGCACTACTTTCGCCGTTTCTCGGCGTTGGCACTCTCGTGCCGTCAATGCCATCGTCTCTTTCTCTCTCTCGCCTTCTCTCTCAGCTTCTCTTGATCTCTCTCATCGTATGTCTCTCTGCTAACAGCCGGTTTTGCACTCGGTTGAATCCCTCGCACGAACACCTCCCGGTTTTTCCCGCTCTGCGACTCACGTTCCCGGGAACTGCGTGTATCTTTCATTGTTATCATTATTATTGTTATTATGATTGTTATTTAATTATTATAATTTAAAATATATATATATATTTTAATTCTTGTTTTAATTATTTATTTTTAAAAATTATTCTTATTAAAAAACATTATTTTAACTATTCTAATTATTTGCATTATTATAATTATTTATTTTGCAAAATGATTGTTATTTTTTTAATTATTTTTATTATCTGACAAGCTTTTATTTAACTTCACTTGTTGTGAGATGGAAAACGGAAAATTGATATTTCACCCACTTCCAAACTACTTATAGCTCTGAAATTTTGCAAACATGCATCTAAGAGGTGACAATGCATGATTCAACTTTAAAAAAATAATTTAAAAAATAACGACTTTCTGTGAGATGTAAAGAAAAAAGAAATTAATATTTCACCCACTTCCCGACTACTTAGAGCTCTGCATGATTCAACTTTAAAAAATTAATGACTAAAAAGTCGAAAATAATTTATATGTAAAAAAAATATGTTTTTTTTTAAACAAGCTTTTATTTAATGTACTGAAAAGTAGAAAATAATTTTTTTACCAAGTCAGCTATATGTGACTATAAATAAAAGCTTAGGGCGTTTAAAATTTAGACATATAATCTTTAATGTACATGAATCCGCTAACATATAAACTGTATTTAATTTCCTGTAAAATAACCTTAAATTTCTTAAATAAAAATCGGTAAACTGAATACAAACGTGTGATAATAATTTCTCAAATTACTATTGTGCCAAATTCAACTTCAAATTTCAAATTCAAATCAAATTTATTAAACATTTAAAAAGTTGAGCGCCCCAAGCTTTTACTTATAGCTACATATAGGTGACTTGGTAAGAAAAATTATTTTATACTTATCAGTACATTAAATAAAAGCTTGTCTTAAAAAAAAATTATTTTTTTACATATAATTTATTATTATAACTGGGGAAGGATATTTTGAACCCGTTATATCTATGCAATGTTAATTGTCAGCACATGTGGCTGTTTTGAGAACAATCGTTAAATTTATTTGAAGAAATAATTGATTTTGGGGTCAGCAGGATACCCGAAATGACCTTTGTATAAATATTCTTACAGTAGTCTGAAGGTGACTTTTGGATCTCTAGTAGTACTTTATGACACGAGGACGAAAAAACTTTTTCCAACAAGTGTGAGTTTGCAGCAGGAGCCAAGGCAAGTGTGTCGCAATCACAAGAGGTTAGAAAAAGTTTTTTTCGTCGCGTATTATACGCAATTATATTGTACGGGTGTGAAAATGGGGGTTTTACGCACGCTTTGCGTGCGTAAAACGTCCATTATCGTACCGAGTGGAATAAAAGTAATTTTTATGATGAGGATAATTGTTCACTACGAGGACGGTCCTCGAAGTTGAGTATGTTCAGAATCATATATTTTCCATAGATATATAAATATGTGTGTGTGGGTGTATGTATATGTGTTGATAGTACAGATATAATAATTGTATTTTGCTTGGTCCGGGTTTAAGAGACGACTGTCACTCGAACATATCTCGTTCGCGGTGGTACGCGCCGCGGAAAAAAACGCGGGGGTGGCATTTGCAATAGTAGAATGTGCTGTACGCATGTCGGTAGCAGTAATCGATAAGCTCGATTTAGAATTATTCGACAGATTTCTATTACGATTCTACAATCTCAGATCTCTTGTCCAATCGTCGTGGACGATTCATACTTTCTTGTGAGATAGATAAATCTATAAATTCGTGAAATTTATTAAATATTTGCGAAGACAATGCAATTGGAATGGAAACGCGGAAAATGGAATTTTTGGGATTTGGGACATAATCAGGCAGGCCAGCGTGCATTAATTTTATTGCATTGCATAAATTAATTGTACAGTAATCCCATTAATGTGCAGGAGTCCCATTATCAATAAGTTGTTATTAATTCATTAATTTTTCCACGAATGCACATTACTTCTATTATTAATTCGTTATTTTTACCATGAATGTACATTAATTCTTAATGCATTAATTTTTCCACGAGTGTACATTAACTCCATTATTTATTTATTCATTTTTCCATGAATGTAGATTAAATCCATGATGAGTTCATTTATTTTTTCATGCGTATACCTTAATCCCATTATTCATTCATTTTTTTTCCATGGGTGTACATTAATGCCATCATTAATTCATTACATTTTCCATGGGTGTACATTAATGCAATTATTAATTCATTGAATTTTCCATGGATGTACATTAATTCCATTATTAATTTATTAATTCCATTCACCCCATTAATAATCATTTCCATTAATTCCTTTGCTAATTAATTCCAGTAATCCATTTGTTAATTTATTTCCTTGATGTTTTTATTCATTAATGCCATGGTGAATTGATTAACTTCATTATTAATTCATGGCTTCATTAATTAAATCCATTATTACATAATTAATTCCATACATTCCATTACTAACCAATTGCCCCCATTAAATCCTCTGTTAATTAATCCCATTAATCCCATTAACTAATCGTGCACTAATTACACCATTCTATAATAAGGCTAACGAGCGTACACGATGATTCGTTAAGAAAAAAAAAGGATCGCTGAACAGAGATGGAAAATATGTGCATGGTTGAAAAAGCAAAGAAAAATAGCAAAAAAAAATAAAAATAGCAGAAATGTTCACAAGGCTTTAGTTTTGCCTGAGAGCGTATGAATACAGTGCATATAGGGAATAAAGTGAATAACGAGGCTCGTACTGCTCGGGCGTTACGAGAACCGAAGAAAATGTACGCGAGCGATGACATGCATATGCCAAGAGTCAAGAATCCTTGCGTCAGCGTACGCCGCCGACGAACAACCGCGGAAAATTGCCTCGGCTCTCGTACACGACGATGCTTGTTGTCTTTCCACTTTTAATTTTCTTTCCTTTTTTTTTTTTTTTTAATTTTCTTTCTCACTTATAAACGTCGCGATGCAAATATCGTACGAACGCGCGGTTTCATTTATATATCCTCGGATAGTTTACAGTTATACGCCGCGCATACGACGATTCATTGAACTGCGTCGATAATCGTCGACAGCACCGGTCATTCAAGACACAACGCGCACCTGACGTCACAGTACGTATTCATTACACATGTACATATATATATATATATATATATATATCGCAGCTCTCGGCCAAGCTTAATCAACGCGAATTAACATAGAAGTTTTTTGCGTGGGTGTCTCGAGACTGGATCTCCAACTGCCCACTGGATCTGATTGGGGCGAGGCTGGAGATTATTCTACTTAAATTTTGCCACCACCAACATCCTAGACACTCACATTTTTTCATCGACGTATTTGTACGCATATAATTGCAATATTCAATTAGAATGTGCAGTAGAGCGTCGATTATCCGAATTAATTGGGACTGGGCGCCTTTCGGATAATCAAAATTTCGTTTAACCGAACATCGATCTAAAATTTACGCACATCGATCTAAAATATTGTTACAAGGTTAAAAAAAATGCTCAAGTCAATCGGTAACAGGACACTAACGGACAAAAGTGACTCGCTTGATCCAGCGTCAGCAGCGCCATTTTTTTTTTTTACAAAATGTAGTGAAAAAAATTGTAAAGATACTTGAGAGTACGTAGAATAAAGGTCACTGAACAGAATTTTCATTCTGCCAACAGGCAATCCATAAAAAATTGTCGAAATTCAGCTTTTTCCGAGCTCTAGACTGATAGTCGCCCTTAAGGGAAATTTTTAATTTTCTAAAAGTATTAGTTTCGCGTACAACATACCTGTAGAAATACGGTAGAGAACGTTATTTAGATCGTATTGACCGATAAGGGACAAAAAGAGTGATACAATAGAAGCGTCTCTCCGCGCTCAGCGCAGAAGCGTCTCTCCGCGCTCAGCGCAGAACCGCCGTGTCGAGCGTCCAAAGCTCGCAGAGCAGTGATCCGTAACCAAGAATCCCAAGACAGCGAAGCTTTTGAAGAAGCTGAAGGAATAGTTTATGGACCAGGCATTGCTGATTGAGGGTAAGAGGCTTTTTTTTAAGTTTTATGTACATTTTTACTAGAGAAACTTTAAACACGCTTTTCTCAAAACAACGTTTTTCGACCTTGTCGATATGATTTTGGAAAAAGTATTGCACCAATTAGGCTCAAATTTACAGGGATTATTCTGTACATGTATCTCTTCGACCCCTACTAACGGTATAAATATTCATTAATATTTATGCATATTTTCAAATAATTTAAACTGTTAAAAACAGTCGACAAAATTAAAAGTACGCGATTTTTTTTTTTATCAACGGTGAATGGTTTTAGTAGGGGTCATAACTACAACTCCACTTTATAATAAAATACTCGACTTTCTGTTTTCAGATGCTCCAAAGTTACGATTTCGTGTCGACAAGGTGAAAGGAAAATAAAAAAATAAAAAATTCTTGTATTTTGAAACTTCTATTTTTATGTACAAAAAGATTAAAATATGGAGATAAATTTTATTATGAAAAAAAATTCTTGAAAATATGTGCTATAGGTGAAGACTGATGCCTCAAGGGATGGTACATTTTTCTTCCACAATCTTTTCCGATTCTTCTTTCTATTATCTGTTGTCAAAGGCTGCCTCTTGACGTCAGTGCACCGCAGAGAAGAGTCGAGAAAAATGAGGGAAAAAGAAAGAAAAAAAAAAAAAAAGAAAAAAGATTCCGTCTCGGGGGATTTGTTGCACACGCAGGGATCTACGTCGCTCTCGACGTCGCTGCACTCCCGGTATATGATCTCGGGAATATAGCTGGTGGGGATTCGATGCAGGTGCTGGCCTTGGGCTGCCTAACACCAAGACCACAATCTCTTCGTGCCTCACCAAGCGGCAGCAACAGCAGCACGTAGTAAAATCTCGAGTGGTCGCTCGTGTGCGCCAACGTGTGCACATACACCCCCCACCCACACTCACAGCTAAACGGCTCCGCGTAAACGTGCAGAATCGAGTATTCGAGTATTGGTGAAAATGCACCAACGTCTCAGGACTCTCGTGCACGTATTGGAAATTTATAGAATTTTCTTTGGGTAGTGGACAATACCGTGTCCATCGACGAATCTAACGATACTCGAGACTTCAAACTCCAGTTGCCAATATCTTTTTGCACGTGCGCGCCAATGCAATCCTTTGTTTAGATGTGCATTCCGAGTATTGTTCGGATAGATATATCGAAGCGATTTTACGCGATATACGAGAAATAAGCATTGTCGTACCTTGCCTCGTATTTTCAATTCGCGAATATCATTTATTCTGTTGAGGGGAGAAAACATTTTAGACGACCGAAGATGTGTCATTTTTCATGAATTTTATTGAGGGTGATAAAATAATCGCATAATTTAAAAATGTCGACATTATCTTATTACAACTTTGCAGTGTTAGAATTTGTTTGTTTGTTCTTAAACGAAACAGAATGGCGGTGTTATAAGATATTCCTTTAGGCGTCCTTCGCATTATATCGAAAAGTGCTCTATCTGTCTGACTTTGTCTATTGATCTGAAAAAGAAATCGAAAATATTTTTCGATTATTGACATGTGTAGGGGAATGATATACCTATAAAAATATAAAAAAAAGTATAAAATTAAAAATTAAGTAGGATTTTTAATCAAATTTTTATATGTTTGACCATTTTCGAGACAATTTGTATCCCAAAAAAGTAATTTATTTACGCGATAACCTTAAAACTTTATGTATATCTATCTGATAATGTTATAGTGAGAGACCTCCCAAAGTTTCAGTCAGATTGATCAATAACTTTTTGAGTTATAACATGAACAGTTTTTGAAAATGCAGTTTCAAGATAATTAGGTTTAAAGTTTCCCTAGTACACAGCATGCGGTCGCGGCGCGCTCTCGATTGTGTGCTACAACTTCGTAAATATTTCATATTTCGATTTTTTTATCGTCCAGTATGTCAATTATACTTTCGAAATATGTGAAAAAAATCGCTTTTTTGAACATGGTAAACGGGTTTTCCTCCCTTAAAATAGACAAGTGACAAAAAACTGAATTATCCTTATTTTTTTTCTTGTAGATCAAATGAAGTAATTTTTTTCTACATCAAATACAATTTTGTTTTCTCATTGAGGGGGGAGATTGCTTTATAACGGAAAAAAGAGCTTATGGCTCTAAATAAACTCTACGAGGAAGCTGAGAGACAACTTTATGGCCCCGGAATTGCAGATTAATCGGTGGGTCATTTAGTCACAACATTTTTAGTCTTGGAATTTTTAACGCGTTTTTCTAAACCCACTTTGTTGGGAACCTCGTACAAGATAACTGAAAAACCATTTGAACGATTATTCTGAAATTTTTCACACTTTTAGATAACATAATTAGCGTCAATGTGAACCTAAAGTATCTTGGAAATTACTTCAAAATCTACTTTTTCATTAACGAATACTATAGTGAAAATTTCATGAAAAATAGAAGATTCAAACGCGTACCGTTTTGCGATTTTTCACTTTTCTTCAGACTTTTTGGGTTCACATAGAGCGTGTGGGTTTAAGAAATCTAAAACTTTTAAAATCAGATGTTTCAGATGAATGTATCAGATGCTAGATTGTACGCCGTGAAACAACTCAAGCGGCACCGTCTCTGAAACAAGTATCGTACAGCCGGTATTTTTAAATATTAAAAAAGAAAAATTTGGAATATTAAAGGATGTAATAATATGCACATGAACTTTTTATTATGTAGAATAAATAGTTTCGACACAAAAACAAATCTTGCAAATGCGCTTATTTTTGGCTGCCTAACGGGTTCTTCCCCTTAAGTAATCTCGAAGTCCATCCGTGAATATATTTGAGTTCGGCCGCCAGAGAAAAACAATTTTCAGACGCCTTATTTTCCTTTGTTTCCTTTTTGTTTCTTCCCAAATGAAGTAAAGTTTTCTTTCATTCCTAGAGCAATTTAATTTTCTTTCTTTCTCAATTAAAATAGAATTACCTTTCCTTTTTAAATAACCTCGTATTCCATCCACGGATATATTTGAATTCGCAAGCATGGACAATGGAATACAAAAAAAAACGTCTTCCTTCATTACCTCTTTTGTTCTTTATTCTCGCAGAATAAATGAATATTCTTTTCTTTCTGATTAAAATAAAATAACATTATCATACTCCATGAGATAAATTTGTCTTCACTACTTGAGTAACCCCGCGTTCGTAATCTGCGAATGTATTTTGTTGAACAAAGATAGACAATCGAATTGAATAAAAAATACTTTTTTATTTTCCAATTTCTTTGAAATGAATTGAAAAACATTGCATCTTTCTTATTTCAATTAATTTTTCTCTCCAATAACTGAGATGTCCTTTTCTTTCTGAATAAGAAAAAAAAACCCAAAAATGAAATACGTTTGCCCCAAGAAAATACAATTTCCTAAAAAAAAAAACGATGCCAATCCCTTTGCAATCGAGTCATCCTTTGCCATTTCCGCATCAATTTTCCACCCAACATATTTGTCTTTTCTAAAGTAAGAAAATGAAATTTTACATCGCATTCGAAGTGACACTGAATTTGGTACTTAAATTTATTCGAAGATTGCGATATCGATGAATTTTCGTGATTTTTGTAATGTCAACGCGAGAGAGCGCGTTGCAAGGAAAACGATCGGCGGTTCAAAGATCGAATGTGATTTACGTTAGAGTTTGAACCGAGTGGCGATCTCGGACACATGGTCAGAATCGACGGTAGGGTGAGCGCGGTTGTTGAACAACCTATTCTACCTCGCCGTTTAGCACCGAGAACTCGACGATATATACTCATATGGCAATAAAAAGTAACGGGCCGCTCCCCGAGATCTACGACGATTACCACACATCTGATTCGAGATTCTATTCCGAGCCTGGATATATAAGCTATGCAAGTGATGATGGAGCGAGCGAGAGAGCAAGGCTCGTCTCTACGAATAGAGAGATTTTTACGCTCCAGGGATGAAAACGTACAGAACGAAGCTGACGGATTATTATTGTGTATGCATGTAGCCGCGAATTAACACATCAAAGTTCATCAAAGTCGAATATCTCTTTCTTCGTAGTTCTTATTTCTCTGTTTCATTGAATTTTTTAAAATACGATTTATTACAGTGGAGCGTCGATTATTCGAATCAATTGGGACCGGGCGCCTTTCGGATAATCGAAAATTTGTATAACCGAACATCAATATTCCGTGGGCGAAAAAAAAACGTTGATTCTTTCAAGATGATAAAATATATATAATTGAAAATACAATGAACATTAATATGTTAATAATAGGAGTACATTTTTTGTGAATTGCGAGAAACCATTGTATTGTATTTAATTATACAGAACGAAGTTAAATATGTATTTAAAAATAATCAACATTCGTACATCTTTGAGCTCTTATTTATTTATTTTTTAAATAGTCAACGATTTCTGCTTGACAACGGAAGCTCGTTTCTTTGCTGCCAAATCTCGAAATCGTTTTAGAAGAAGAAGTTGCATTGAACAACATTCAGGCTGCGATTCGTACCACTTGCCACTTGCCATTGGTACTTTCGTAACAATTGCCATAATATATATGGCGTAATCGTTCGAATAACTGAGCATTCGGATGAAGAAAAGTATTGTTTAGATAACTGATATTTTGGATAACCCAAATCGTCATTCGGATAATTAACATTTCGGATAAATCAAATTGCCATTCGGATAATTGACGTTTCGGATAACTGACGTTCAGATAATAAATAATAAATAAATCAAATAAATATTCTATAATAAGTAAGCCTCCTTAAGCTGAGACAATACTTTTTCCTCTTCTACAAAATTCACACACAGACATATTAGGGTGATTAAAAAAAATCGACAATTTTTTTTTCATATTCCTCTATTTAGTAATTGCAGTGAGGTGAAATAAGACGTCTATTAAAATATGAGCCCTTTATATTAATGTTAAAAGGTTGCGAATCGCGATTTTCGATTTTTCATGCTAATAACATGGAGAAAACTTTCTTTGCTAATTTTGGATTTTTTTAACTCGCCAACGGATAAACGTACAACAACGGCCAAGACACATATTCGTAGGGAATTGAAAGCCATAATCAGCCATTATTTTAAGATCTTTTTGTGGGACTGATAAATTCATATTTTTTATAAATAATAAACTTTTTAAGCAATTCAAAATCATTATTTGGTGGCTGGATAGCAAAAGTAGACGTAAACCATATTTTTATGTAAAGTAAAGTAACAAAAATACAAACTTGACGCAAAAATAATCATGTGCTTTACAATTTTCATCAACAGTAAACATTAAAAAGTAACTTTATAAAATTCGCAGCATTTCATTTATAATTTTGCTTGATATAACAATTAATTTCACAAAAATATCAGCTTTTCTCCAAAAAAAATAATTTTTAAAACCGTTAGCCATTGAACTATTGGATTTGTAAATTATTCAATGATATTGTATAGAAAATGAAATGATCTACAAAAAAGGTCTTATGACATTTTGTGACAAGTCTGATAGTTTCGCCAGAAGAGTGAAATATTCTTGAAATTTACTATAAATTCACCTTTGACCTTGAATAACTTTAAAAAGAGTAGATTTATCATCAAATCATAGGAGACCTTTTTCATAGAGCGTTTAATTTCCCACAAAAATATGTCACGAGCCAAATTTTCGAGTATAGATAAGTGTTTTTTTCCTGAATTCCAGAGAAAAATGTTATTGCCCGTGGTTAATTCTTCACCATGACGATTTGGCAAATTCGAGGAAGTCATAGTTATCCTCTGCTCCAAAGAAATGAACTGTGTTTATTTCGATGCAAGCGTGAGTACGAATTTTCAAGTGTTAGCGTTTCTTCGTCTATACATGTGGGAGTAGCTCTGCGTTTCGTGCGTACGTACGTGTGCATGTGTCCGCGAGGTTTCTTCGCAGTTTACGAAGAGAAGGCGATGCATGCGAGCAAGAGACGCACTCGCACTCTTGTATACTCGTATCTCCCGGTATAATATGAGCATAAATACAGTGACATACACCAAGAGAGAGAGAAAGAGAGAGAGAGAAAGAGAGAGAGAGAAAGAGAGAGAGAGAGAGAGAGAGAGAGAGAGAGAGAGAGAGAGAGAGAGCTCAATAGAACGCATGAGTAGAAGTGCTACGGTGCTTCGATGCAAGCACCGAAGAAATATAACGTTTAGTAGATGTGTACAAACGTGCGAGTATCTATCAGGCTTTTCAGGTACAGTCAACGGTACTGCGCGAATGTTCCAGGATTTACACTTCCTCTTTCCAATATATCTTCTGGCGTATCTATAGTATGAAAATGACTCACCAGTAGTTTGTAAAATATCGCAAAAATAGCCTCGTCCCTCATGATAATAATAAACCGACACAATTTTATTATTCTTTATCCCGAAATTTTCACGCCACTTTTACCGCTAATTGCCAACTTCCTGACCAAACGCTGGAAGTTAAAGATGTTTGGATAACATTGTTAATTTTTTTTTTGTTTTTTTTTTATCGACTGCTGTAATTATTACGTTATTGAATTTTTTATAACGTGTCAAGGGTTTTTATTTTTGCGTCGTCGTGTATTCGATGGATGAACAACTGAGAGTCGAGATGTTTCGAAAGAAGTGTACCAATTTTATGGGAGCACACAAACCTAAGCAAACCCCAACGCGCTCTCATTATTTTTATCTCAAATTGACGATGAAAATGTTTGAATTCATTAATTTAATTCGGACTTGAATTAGTTAATTTTTTGGAGCACCAATTGGAGTGTACCAATTTTTTTGAGCAAACAAACCTAAGCAAACCCAAACGCGCTCTCATTATTTTTATCTCAAATTGACGATGAAAATGTTTGAATTGATTAATTTAATTCGGACTCAAATTAGTTAATTTTTTGGAGCACCAATTGGAGTTTACTCATTTTTTGGAGTAAACAAACCTAAGCAAATCCCAACACACTCTCAGTATTTTTATCTCTAATAGAGGATGAAAATGTTCGAGTTAATGGATTTAATTTGAACCTTAATTAATCAATTCATTTAATTCGACCTCTAATAATCAAATTCCAACTCGAATCAATTAATTTTTTATTTTCAAAAAACTTCTTAACCAAATTCCCAAGTTCAATTTACATTTCAAGTATAATTTTCACTCAAAAGTATAACAAAAAGTGCAAGTATTAATCCTAAGTAATTATAATTTTATAAGGACAAAAATTATAAAGCAATTATAATTTTTGTCCTCCAGCGTATAAAAAAAAATAAAAATAAGTAACAATTAATTATGGCGGCTCGCGGCACGTGGGTGGGGGCGGAAAGGGGTGCAATCGATTGTGTCTGAAATGACCCATACGTGGATGGCAGGACGTAGGTGCTGTCTAGGGATGGCGTCAGCGAGACTGGCGCGGATTTATCCTGTGCTTAGCGCGCTCACCGAGGCCACCTATTAGTGCTATTGTGGATATTATTATCATTATTATTATTGTTATTATTACGCGGAAAGATGGAGACTCGGGAGTTTTATGCAAAGCAGGTACGCCGCGCACCTCCAACGTGTACGCGTGTAAAACGAGGGGAAGGGGGGGGGGGGGGCGAGCGTACGTGAAAGAGAACGAAGCGCAAAGCGGAAGATCAAGGGATCGAGAGAAACTGCATAATTACGGGGCTCAAAATTCACTTAAATCAAATCAATTATTTCTTGCGGCAGGAAAAATCTCTTAGCCGATATTGAATCGGCAATGTTGCGAATGTTCATCCCTAAAAAAATAAAGTAAATTTTTATTTTGTATTCTTAAATTATAATAACGGGAAAACCACTGAAAGCGAAGCTTGTAAAATTTTCTGATTTATCAGAATAATTTGATTTTTCATAATGGACATATATCGGTATAACTACTATAATTACAATAATTCGTTTCAATAATTTGTTTTTTATTCATTGCAAAAATTTATTTCGTAATTTTGTTATTTTAAGAATTTAAGTTGATTATTTTGTAAATTATAATAATTACTAAACGATTCAAAGTGAAGGCTCGAAATGTATGAATTTCCAGAATGGGAAAATACAGATGTAGCTACGATAATTTCAATAATTAATTTCAGTTATTAATTTATTGAAGTGATTTCAATAATTGATTTTCCATTTTATATATTTTAAGTGTTATATTTTAAAAACTTATTTATTTATTTATACACTACCGGCGAAAAGTTTTCGGACAAAAATTCAAAAAAGTTCCGGAACGATTTTTTATTCCATTTCGCCGATAGTTGACATAAATGAATTTAATAAACGGTATTTTTAAGGGGAGGAATTCACCTTCAGCTCTCATTTTCTTATTCGAGTACTACAATAGACATTTTCAAATAAATCTTCTTCTATTGCAATTGTAAGTGATCCTTAAACATCTCTCTCTCTCTCTCTCTCTCTCTCTCTCTCTCTCTCTCTCTCTCTCCCTCTCTCTCTCTCTCTCTCTCTCTGTGTGTGCCTCTCGAGATAAATCGAGAGTGAGGCTCGTGACGTCAGTAGTGACCACGTGTATCACGTAGTACTACGACGACGAGGCGATCACCTCTCTCTCTCTCTCTCTCTCTCTTGCTTTCTCTCCTTCTCTTTCTCCTCTCCTCCGTGCTCCGCACTGGATACGCTCACAGACCACAGGAATTAAATCGAAGCAACATGGACGCGTAGCGCAAAGTACGAAAAAACAATTTTCTCCCATCAATGAACAAGTCTGCAAAAATGTTTTTTTTCCCAATTTCATCGAGGAAACGTCATTTAATCCTTGCGCCAAAAAAATGTTTGACCTCGAACGATTTTTTTTGAGGTCAAAAGGTACGAAAAATCTATAACTTTCTAATATTCCGATTTATTTTTCCATCTCTTACGTAAAAACCTGACTGGAAACCCAAAACGAACCCAACATTTTTCGTTTCTCTCTACACCGGAAGTACCTTCGATTTTCCAATCACAGCATCCTGTGTGAAGTTTTTCGCGCGGCGCAGGGACGTTTTCCCGTGCAAATTGCGAAAACATTTGCGAGGCCAAGTGAGTCACAATGAGCGCTGCCAACGAGTGTGTGACTCGCGAGAAATACGTCGTAGAGAATCGTGGCCCAGGGATCAAGGCCGGCAGTATACTCGTGTTGAAAAGAGGGTGCCCTGTGTAAGTTCTCCGCGGACCAGTAAAGGAGGCTCGACTCTTTAGGCTTCGAATGTACAAGCAAGATGGAGGGGAGGCAAAAAGAGAGAGCCACCATGATCCAAAGAAGTGAGAGAGTGTCACGGATAAGAATAGCGGGAGTCAAAGTTACGTCGAGTGACTCAGTGATTGGCACTTTAAGGAAGCTTCAACACTGCGCAAGGGACGGGGAGGTTCGCCACATGTGCAAGAATGTACGAGAAAGAGGGTGGCACGAAGCCAGAGCCAGAGAGAGAGAGAGAGAGAGAGAGAGAGAGAGAGAGATGGAGAGAGAGAGAGAAAGAGCCAGTGATGTCGCAAATCTTGGAAATCTTTCGCATAACAGTTATTTCGAAACCAAAACCAACACACTCAAACAAACTTGGACACCTGCAAATAATAGTTATTTCGAAGCCAATCACAACAACCCTAAACAAATTCAAACATCTGTGTGTGATAATTATTTCCAAATCTAAAGCAACGGTCCAATAACTATCATTGACTGTTCTATTGAATCTGTTCATAGCAACGATTCCGAACGAACCCAACCATAAGCGTAAACTTCCAAGTTTCATGATTCTTATTGCGAAACCAACCTCTAATTTTCCAAAGACTAATATTTTCCGGTGCTACGGGTATCCGAAGAACGTGGGGAGACTTTGAAGATGCGAAATTGTTACTTTTTCATAATCGATCGATTAAAAGCTTCTTCGAATTTTTCATCACCCGTGGAGAAATTTCTTACGGACACCTAAGTCCCGATCGGATCCCGATCGGGATATGATACGGATTCCCTAGAAGGGGTATCCTCGTCGGAATCTAGATGGCGCCCATTTCGTAACACAAAGCGGAGATGTGGTGGCAAGAGTTTGAAATACGTATTAAATGCATTTTTCTTGGCAAATTAAATACATATTTTTCAGTTCGAATGATCTTCATTTAATTTAAATATAATTACTTAGAATAAATAACCCATATCACTTTTCTCCAGGAAATATAATTCTTTCAAGGTCTATATATTGTTTTTTCGAATTTTTTAATTAAATGTAAAGAATTTTGTTCGAAATTTTCTTATTAAAATATATAAGTTTTGAGAGTTGTACTGTAGCACCAATTTTTACCTAATCTTTTTCAGATCCTTGAATAAATAATTTTAGAAAACGTCCAGTGTCTCCAGCTGATTCGGATCGGTATCTTCTGGTGATTTTTACATTTGTACCTAGGATCCGATTCGATATGGAACTAGATCTCGTTCTAGAAGTTCGAGATTCTAGCCTGGATCCTATGCAAAAATTTTATTTGGATTCTGACTAGAGTCCTTAATAGTTTCGGATTAAGATCCTGACTGGAATCCGATTTGCGAGCGTTACATTTCGCTCCCGGATCCGATCCGATGTCAGACTGGATCCCGAAAGAGAAAGGACAGGATCCTAGTCCAAATCGGAATGTATCCATGACAATATTTCTGTACGGGCAGTGAAAACATTGATCGATTGGATTGTAAAATATGTGGACAGTTTAAACGAGCGCGTTTAAATTATTTCCTCGATACAATTGCCAAGATAATTTGACATTTGTTACATTTTGTTGGCGCACGGATCGGAAAATTGTTAGAATTTAATGCTGTGCCACTGTTTGTCGGGAGGTTGAGGATTGTACCGGTGCGATGCGGAGAGACAAAAAGAGAAAGAGATAGAAAACGATAGAAAGAAGAGCGCAGAAAAGAAGATATATATTTATTTATTTATTTAAATATTTATTTATAGTCCACCTTGTTTTTTATGTTTCTCTATCTTGCTCTTTATCCTTCCACATCGCACGAGTACAATCTTCGTCCTCATGACAATCAGTGGCAGAGCATAAATAAAAAAAAAATCCTTCCTATTCGCGAACGAAATATTATAAATGTCAAATTATCGTTGCAATTGTATCGAGGAAATAATTTTGTATAATTTACTTCTATTTTCCACGTGTTTTACAATTCAGTCGATCAATTTCGTCACTGGTGAAGAATGCAACGAGGCTAATTATCGATCGATGATGAAAGCCTGATAATTTCGCGATTTCAATTTTCTCTCTCTCTCTCTCTCTCCCATAAAGAGAGAGAGAGGAGAGAAACGTTAATTTCGTGGTGGAGTGTACACTCAAGTGAAAAAACGTTCGAGTCCGCGATTACAGGGTTGTACAGAAGGCTCTGATTGTGAGGGTGGTGGGGAGACGTCGCGACGTTGACATATCGCGAGTCCGCGGAACTCCTCGGGAGGGGCGGGAGGGAGAGTCCAGAAGGAGAGCAACCAAGAGAGAGAGAGAGAGAAGGTAAGAAATGATAAAGACAGATTGAGAGTCCTCGTTTCTGTGCATTTTTGATAGTCTCTGTTGAAACGTCGAGTAAAATCAACACGAGTTTGGCGGGAGCGCGTGTTGGAGCTCGAAGCGGGAAGGGAGAGCGAACTCAAAGGCAGTGGAGTTATAATGCAAGCCGCGTCCACTTTTGCACTCCATAGTGGAAAGGGAGAACCTCTGCTGGCCTCTCCCGTTTCCCTCCTCCCGCAGTTATCCTTTTTTTCCATCCTTTTCTACTCCCCTCCGTCGCTTTCTCTCTTCGATGATTATTTTTTCGCTTTTGACTCTTTCCCTCTCTCTCTCTCTCTCTCTCTCTCTCTCTCTCTCTCTCTCTCTCTCTCTCTCTCTCCCTCTCCTCGTCTTGTCGCGCTCGCCGTTTTTCCTCGTCGGTCGTTCACGATCAACGATCTGTCTTCTCTCTTGCTCACGCGCGCGCGCGCGCATACACACACACGTGGCACACTTATCTGACCGGTCTTGTCGCTCTCCTCTCCTTTGCCCTCTCTGCCCTCCTGCTCTTGTCGTGTTCGAGATAAGGACAGAAATACGACGAACGAACACCTCCTCGCACTCCTCTCTTCACTTGTGGATCCCCCCACCTCCTACTTCTCCTCCCCCTCCTGCCGCCCCTTCCTCACCCCCTTCTTCTCCACCCTCTTCTTCATCCTCGTGTAAGTATGGTGGAGTGAAAAGAGGTAAAGACCGCCCGGGTGTGTGTGTGTGTGTGTGTGTGTGTATGTGTACGGTTGATACGACGGAGGCGACGGAGGGACGCTCTCCTCGGGAGGAGAGCTTCGGAAAACGGGTCCGAGCATGCACACGACCCGGTACAGTCCGGACAACCAGTTTCGATCATAACATTAGCCTCTCGACGTAGTAAACCGGAGGGTTAGTGGACTTTCACAGACGTGCTTGTACTTTTATCCAAATGAGCCTGCGACTCCAATGCAAAGCTGATACTTATAGGTATATGTGTATATGGCACTAGGTACCTGCGCGACCTGTCCAGCTTTCAAAGTCGTCCCCAGATGCATTGTAGACTCTAAATGTTCTTTCAGTTGTTTTTCTTTCACTTGCTTCAGTAGCACCAATGTGGCTTGGATCTAGTCCATTACTTTAGGAACTTGCGAAGCATCCTGTTCGAACTTTTTCAAAAAATAATCAAGTGTCCACGGTGCAAGTGGATTATTTGGGAAAGTATAAATAGAGGATGGTGGAGGCGAGGATTGAAGAATTGAGGATTGAAGTAATTAGGATTTGAAGATTGAGGCTGAAGAAATGAGGAGTGGGGAATTTAGGATTGGAGAGATAGGGAGACGAGAATTGAGGCTTGAAAAATTGAGGATCGAAGAATTGAGGATTTATGAACTCAGAATCAAGGAATTGGTAATTTAAAAGGTGAGAATTCAAGAATTGTGGATTGACGTATTGGTAATATTAAAAAATTACCTTAATTAATTAATTGAGGATTAAGGAATTGAAGATTGACTAATGGAGGATTAAAGAATCGAAGATTGAGAAATTGATGATTGAAGAACCAAGAATTGAGTATTGGAGAATTGGTAATTTTTAAATTGAGGGTGAAAGAATTGAGGATTGAAGTATTAGTAATATTAAGAAATTACCTTAATCAATTAATTGGGGATTAAAGTATTAAAGATTGAATAATTGAGGATTAAAGAATCGAGGATTGAGCAGTTGATGATTGAGGAATCGAGAATTGAGCATTGAAGAATTTAGGTTTCGAGAGTTGCGGAATTACGTATTCCAGAATTAAGCATTGAAGAATTTACGTTTCGAGAGTTGAAGATTGCAGAATTAAGTATCAAAGAATTAAATTTTTAAGCATCGAAGAATTAAGGATTTTTGAATTTGTAATTAAAAAGTTGAGGATTGAAGAATTGAGGTTTTGAGAGTTGCGGGGTTGAGGATTCGAGAATTAAGCATTGATGAATTGAAGTTTCGAGAGTTGAGGATTGCAGAATTAAGTTTTAAAGAGCTACAATTTTAAGAATCGAGGAATTGGGGATTTATTAATTAAAAATTGACGAATTTGTAATTGAAAAATTGAGGATTAAAGAATTGCGGATTGAAGAATTGGTGATTGAAACATTAAGGTTTAAGGAATTGACAATTAATAAATGGAGTATTAAAAATGAAATATTGAAAACTTGATGATTGAGGAATCAGTGACTGAAGAATACTTGATTGACGAATGGAGGATTGCAGTATTGAGCATTCAAAGATTAAAGTTTTAAGAGTTAAGGAATTTATGACTGTAGAACTGAAGTTGTGAGTGTTCCTGAATGGAGCATTGAAGAATTGAAGTTCGGAGAGTTGCGGAATTGAGGATTGTAGAATTGAGTACTGCAGAATTGAGCATTGGAGATGAAAGTTTTGAATTACGCAATTAAGGATTGAAGAATTGAAGGTCAAGAAATTATTAACCTCAAGATCAAGTAGTAAAGGACCGAAAAATCGAGTGTTGTAGTTCGAAGAATTGCTAATTGAAAAACTGATATTCGAAGAAATCTGGCTCGAAAATGTGAGTCTTTAAAAATTGACGACGGTACAATTCACTTTCGAATGATTCCGGCTTGGAGATTCGAGACTAAAATAATGAAGGATTGCGGCATCGACTATTGAAGAATTGAAGACTATCGAGCGTGTCTCCAGGCGAATCCGTTGAAATGTCACCACTGAAGACGAAGTTTCCAAACAGCTTTAATGACTTTGCTTACAATAGGAATGCAACATTTCTCGTTACAATAGAAATTTGACGTCAGTTATATTCACAAAAACGAGAAAAATATATATTTCTTATTAATATAAAAATATTTTTTAATATATAAATAAATACATATGTTTGACATATTAAATCCAATAAATAATAAAATTCTCAAGTAAAAAAATATTTCTATAATTATAACAATAATATAACAGGGTCTCGTGAAATTCGGCGCAAAATTTGCCGAATAATCGGGAGCTGCGACAACGAGAAACGCTCGTCGGCGAACGATCGTGCGTCGGGAAGTGGTCAGTGCTGCGCATCAGATGATTGTTTTTTTTTTTCACTCGTTAATTTTTCGACCGAGGGAAGTGCAGGGATAAGAGACGCTGGTTAAAACGTGTCTCAGCTTGCACGACTCGGACGGGTACAGTCCGAGCTGAAAGTCACGAGTAACGGCATATATTGCGTTGCGAGTGGGTTAAAAAAAATAATGATGATATTGGCCGTGTAGCACGTAACGCAAACGATCCTGCCGGAGGAACGAGCATCGACGGATCGAAGACTCGGAGAATCGTAAAAGTCGAAGGAAAATCAGCTGTTGCGTGCGCTAAATCGCGAAGCGAGCTTGATTCGGGAATTAAATTTCGCTGGCGTGTCTCTGAATAAAGAAGATGGAAATTTATTACCAAAAAGTTGGCCAGTTTTTATGGAAATTAAAAATCGTTTTAGGAAAAAACGAAATATTTTCTATTGAATTATTATTTCATTTTGGATATTATTTTTTCGAATTATTAGTTTTTTTAATATAAAATTTTACTAAATTATTATATTGTGTTTCATTACTTTTTACAAAATTGTTGTATTATTATGAGAGCTAAGTTATTAAATTATGAATAAAATCTTGTTATATTAATATAACGTTTTACTAAATTAGAATAATATGTTTTATTATTTTTTACTAAATTATTGTATTATTATGGAAGCTGTCTTATAAAACAATAAATTAATGATTATTCTATTCATATGAAACTGTACGAAATTATAATATTTGTTATATTATAATATGTTTCATTACTTTTAAATGAAGTAATTATAATATGTTATATTATAACATAGTAATTATAATATGTTAAGTAATTATAATATATTATAATATGTTTCATTGCTTTTAAATAAAGTATTATGTAGTTTTGACTAAATGACGATTATTCATGATTGGCTAAATTTTCTCCAGTATCAGCCCATACGAAGATTCTTCTGAATATGAAAAAAATATTTTTTTTTTTTCAAAATTAAAATGATCTCTACCAGGAGGAAAAATAAATAAAATAAAAACTACTAACAATGCTTACTTTTAATTATTCGTAACAGGGGAATATTGTCTCCAAGCATTACCGTATTTGGGAAATTCCAAAAATCATCATTCCCGTACCGTTCAATTTAACAAATGTTCTTTCTACCTAACTTCAACTTTATTCAATTAAGAGTTACGACCGCAGCCGGAGAATAGAATAGTTTCGGATTTTTGTGAGCCTCCGGAATAAAAATGAAAGAAAAATAAAAGCCGCGTCTATAATTTTTGGCAAACTGGCCCTAATGGCTTGCGAGTTGGGTAGCAAAAATACCCATAATCCCTGTGCAATTACGAGAAAACGAGCGTGCAAAATCCCCGTTATAACAACCGAAGACAACGACGAAAAGAAAGAAAAAGCAACAAAAACGAGAAAAAAAAAGAGAAGAAAGCCTACCAGGCTGGTTTGCGCAGCAGAGTCGTCACGTTATTTCGCATTAGCCGAGCTATAAAAATCATTCGTTATGCTCGAGTGAACGAAGGAGATGATTGCACTGACCTTGGAAGTTTCACGCCGCCTGCACCCACAGTAGCCGACTAACAAAGGGAACACGACGCTGTTTCTTGTCAACCTAATGTTGTAGACGTGCGTTCGTATTGATTGTTGCTATACTGCCAGGCTTTTCGAGTCTCTCCCAACATTGCTGTCGATTTTTATAACCATTTTGCACTGGCGCGAACCAAAGAATGTCAGGTAAAGATATCAATTTACGACTCCGCTTCAAAACGACAATATCAGACAGGAGGGGGCAACTTTCTGGCCGATGATAATGTCACGAGCTAATGACCGAGCGCAGACTGAGGGATGAAAACTCATTAAATCCTATGAAACTCCACATGCAATGAAACGAGGCTGAAAAAAAAATTATTATCTTAATAGGATCTATTTAAATCAAATATTTGTTTCAAATATATTTTTTTTAATTTTTTCAAGCTATTCTTTCTAAGTATTAAATATATTCAAATTAAATTTAAAAAATATTAGATTCAAATTAAATATATAAAAATAAAACACGATATCGCACGAATACGAGAATGGAATACAGGTTCATGGTATAAAAGTGCGGTGAATAAAAGTTGAATTATTTTTCTTTTTTTTTCACTAACAAGGCTGTTATTTGGAGAAAAAAAAAGAAAGGTATCGTCGTACCTTTTATTGACAGGAGCGACTATTTATGTATAGAATGACTAACCATTTTTCTCCACTGCAGATTGTCACACTCTTCTAATGAAAGCAAAGCCATGAGATTTTTTAGAGACTGAAGCGTGTACCATTTTTCCGTCTGTTTCTTTTGTCTTATACTACCAGATGAAAACAAATTACAGATTTATCAGGAATAAATAAATTATTTAGTTATTAAACGATATTAAATAAATATATTTGAATGAAATCATTTTAATAATGGAATGCAATAGGAAACAATCTGATTTCACGAAAAATCCAGTAAATTCAAATTAAACAAAATCAAATAGACGCATCTAGTTGATATCAAAAGAATTTTTTTGCCAGCGTATATATTTTAGTCCTGTTAGCTGTTAGAATATTGGAGGAGTCAATTTGTTTATAGTGTTCGGGCATATACAAATTATGAAAAGCTACTATATTATATAGCATTAAACAATAAACGTATGCTTGAAAGATTGATGGCTGCGGTTAACATATGTGCATAATTTATGCAACTACTAAACTATTAATAAGCAGTACTATATTTTTGGCAGTAACTATGGCTATAAAATATTATTGTCCTCTCAGGAAAATAAACTTAATATATGAATAAATAAATAATAATAAATAAATACGAGCGTTGTGATCTTTGGTAACGTTAGCATTGATCAAATTGTCACAGAGTAATTGAATTTTCTTAAGTCTCTCAATGAAAAATGACCCTCAGTGGTGCGCGTTCGTTTTGGCAATATTTGAATGGGTGACCGCTTCACCGTGCATTGGCTTGTGGCCAAAAATATAGCCGCCTGTATCGACACAGGTTTTCTCGAGTTTCCCCGTGCCCTCGTGCTAGTTTGATACAGCGCTAAAATACTGGTATCAGGCTGCCAGAAAAATACTAACCCTGGGAAACGAGCAGCTGGCGGCAACTCTCAAAAACTGGAAGAAAAAATCAAGGTCAAAGAGCAAGAGGATATGGGATCCTAAAAGTTGGAAATTGCATAAGAACGAATATCGCAAATAAGACGAGCGAAAGAAAAAAATTCTAAAAAACTATTTTCAACATTGCTCGTAACTCGAGTCCACCCAATGTTTCCTCGCTCGAACACCTGGCGTAACTCGTTTTCGTATGCAACAATCACAAGTCGATATGTAGTAAATTGGACCTCCAACCTTGACTTTCAACCATTAACGTGTTCCACACATTTTCTATTCATTTCTCGACCGGGAGTGTGGAAATGTAAGCCAACGCCCGAGGTGACCGTCTCTGTACGGCATTTATCGGTAGTTTTTTTTTTCCTCACAAGCCCGTTCCAACCTTTTTGCATAGATAACGCGGAGCGCAGAAAACGAGAGCGATTATGGTGGAGGCGACATTCGAATAGTTCCGTGCGCCACGTCAGTCGACAACATTGTTTCGATTTTCTTTTTTTTTTTAGTCGTGTCATTTTTTATGTTCATTGTTTAAAAAATTGCTCAACTTTGTTATTAAACAAAGAAACTCAAAAATACGTTGTCATTTTTCGTTCGGTCCAGCAAAAAAAAAGTAAAGTGCGAAGGAGGAATGAGGAAAGTATCTCAGGCGCTACATGCAGGACGCGAGAGAAAGTCAATGAAGCGAAGCAACAATCGACGAATCAATCACTCGATTAATTTAGTGAGCTTTCGCATTAAAATCCCGTCAATAACAGTATTTTAGGCCTGGGCATTTCGAAGTTCGATACACGAATCCGTCCCGCAGCGCGGGGCGTGTGAATTTCCGTTTCAGCAAAACGAGCGTTATGATCACACTCGCGAAATCATGCGATTTATCGTTATGCGGCTGGTTAAAGAAATTACAAGCGTAATTGACTGTAATGTGCAATGTATCCTGGTAGGTAAAGTAATAGCAGGCAATTTGCTACGATTCGGCACAGTTCTGTGAGGCTGATCGATATGCGATAAGATTCGTTTTATTCAGTCGAAAAATCCTTCCTGTTTGGAGAATAAAACGTTCAAGAATGTTTAACTTAATATTTTTTATTGTTATTTAATTCATATTATCGATTAATTTTTAACTTTATTATTAATATTATATTAATATAATATTATTGAATTTTTATAATAATATTATAATATTTAGTATTATTAATTTATCAACGGTATAATTTTGCCGGACATTTATCGTCGTGCAGACGTTTCAACTTTTTTCGATCTTTTTCAAATATTATTTCTACAATAGAAAAAAACATTTTAAATGTTTCCTGTTCTCAGGAGGTTTCACGATAAACGGATAACTTTTGTATATATTATTAATTTAATGAAAATAAAAATAAAAAATAATAGTAATAATAGTTATATATTTAAATTAAAAATTTATATCGAATGAATTGTTTTTAATAAAAATAAATTATTAACAAATAATTATTATTTGTCACAGATAATTAAGACCCTGATATACTGTGTCATCCGAAGTCAAAAATTCAATTTCATTGATTTATATTTCCATTAATATACATTATATCGTCATTCAATTTTTTTTTCTATCATTTAGAAAGAAATACATGTATGCGACGTTACTTCTTCACTTCACAAAAAAATTCAAGCCTCCCTTACAATTAATCCCCAAATTCAGGGATTTTCCGTTCACAGAAGACCCAACGAAAATGGACCCTGAACAAGAACTAAAAAAAATGAAGTTACAATGGATGCTTTGCCAAAATATAACACAAGCAGAAGCAAACTGCCCATCGCTCTCTTAAGTTAATTACAATCATAACCAAATCGGTTCGAACAATAGCCATAATTATTGATCAGTTATAAAAAAATTAGCCTATATTTTCTTCCCGCTGTTGAAGCCGGTCCGGATCTATTCCATTGGACTTTGCTCGTAAGGAAATTCCGATTTAAATCTGATTGATTCGAATGTGCCCGAAAGTCTCGTATTCCACGGTTAGTGCGAGAACTCCATTTCACTCGAGTGTCACATATCTTTTTGGTATGCTCGAGAAAAGTGATTCGCCTGGGTCTCTGGGCTGGTATCAAAGCTATCGTCTTTTCTTTTCACCCAACCCCTGTTTCCTCGGCGTTTCTCTCGCGAAATCGAGCAATAGCACGAAGTACGAATATATATTCGATAGTCTGAGGGAAATGTGCGAACTCGCGAGAAAGAGAACGGGGTAACGTCCTCTTTGGTCGAGACGAGACTAGAGAGAGAGAGGGAATGAGAGAGAGAGAGAGAGAGAGAGAGAGAGAGGCAGAGGAAGAGAGAGAGAGAGAGAGAGAGATGAGAGAGAGAGAGAGAGAGAGGGAGGGAGGGAGAGAGAGAGAGAGAGAGAGAGAGAGAGAGAGAGAGAGAGAGAGAGAACGAAGTCAAGTAAAAAGAGATGAGAAGATTCGATAGTGCTCAAGATAAGACATTGGGGGAGGTCAGGATAGGGAGATTGGATGCAGAGGACCATTCAAAGTGCCATTATTTTCTCCCATTCTCCTCTCTCTCTCTCTCTCTCTCTCTCTCTCTCTCTCTCTCTCTCCAAATCCCACACAGAAGGGTTGACACAATTGATTCAAAGTGAAAAGAAGAATCTAAGAGAAAAGCCCGAGGAACTAGCGATCTTTCGAGGCGGACATTGCCCGGAGAAATAAAACTGAGATAATGAAGGCGAAGGAAAAAGGAAAATGCTGCGTGCGATTGCCGGAGCAGTTATCAAAAGAACGGTAAAAGTGCATTCACCACGTTTGTGAACGCCTCATTTCGAACGATCGTCGACCCGTCTTTAACAAGTTTGTAGGTGTGTTTGTGCTCTCTCTCTCTTCTCTCTCTCTCTCTCTCTCTCTCTCTCTCTCTCTCCTCTCTCTCTCTCTCTCTCTCTCTCTCTCTCTCTCCCCTCTCTCTCTCTCTCTCTCTCTGTCTCCCTCTCTCTCTCTCCCTCTCTCTCTCTCTCTCTCTCTCTCTCTCTCTCTCTCTCTCTCTCTCTCTCTCTCTCTCTTTTTACAACAAGTTCTTTGCGAGTTCCCGTAGGTAAGGAGAGCCCAGACGAGATACTCTTTTGCTCGATAGAATTTTAGCCTGTTGTCTGGCTCCGAATCGTTTTGTACTACAGGCAACGAGGACATTGCCGTTCGGGACCTGCCAGAACATTGTCCTCGTTGAGCTGGTCGCGGGCGTCGGATCGTCGCCCTCTATGGTTACGTTACAACGCTACGTACACGCGTACACGTCCACACGAGCACACGTACACAGTGCAGAGTTGATTTTGAAGACATAAGCGTTGGAGTGCCTGACAGTCGTCCATAGTCTCCATACTCATCCTCACGCAAATCTCAGTGTCTTCGAAATTCCCTCTGGTCTAGGTCATCCTAAATGTAAGTATACTCGTACGACGGTTGTTTCAGGGACAATCCTGGGGCCAAAATCCACAAGACGATTGAGAAAAAAAATTCTGCAAGGGCCTCGAAACAGCTGGATGTACTGGTAGTCAACGTTACGTAGATATCACGGGTTCAAAATATTCTTTCGTCTCTACATATGAAAGTATGTGGATATCGCCGTATTTCGACTTGCTACTCATGCTCCTGCTGGCTTTCGTTTACATGGTCGGTTGTACAATACTCGAATGCACATACAGGTATACGTCGGGCTATAAGTTGCACAGGAACATACACGGAGTGTACAGGACCTCAGGATTACCAAGTCAAATACGTGTGTACGCTGAGAGAGACGGAAAGAGAGAAATAGACGCAGAGAGAGAGAGAGAGAGAGAGAGAGAGAAACGTAGTCCGGAAAAATGCAACGACAACGGAGTCAAGGAACTCCTTCGTCGTACCTCATACGTACACACGCATATGTACCATCCATGTAAATGCAATTTTCCATGAAGGTGTATACGCGTTTTGGTATACGACTCGGGTGCCCAGCATCCTCGCCAGTTTACCGAATGATCCCTGGATGCACGGAAAATCCTGGCAATGTGGGTGTATACGGAATGGCGAATCTTCAAATCTTCGAGAAAGCATTGGAAAAAAAAAACGGGTCGTCTCGCACGCCTCAAAGATTTTGCGCATGCATGGGAAAAGTACGCGCTAGACACACGAGTCAATTTACTCGGATCCTTTCTTCGTCGGGGTATGAATTTAAATGGGTTTGCCAACCCGATTTTCATTTCACGATCTTCCTCTCCCTCAACGTATATCTTTCTGTTTCCCGATTTCTCTCTCTCTCTCTCTTGCTCTGTTTTATTTACTTTTCATTTTATTATGTTTCATTTATACTTTTCTATTTATTCATATTTGTAATTTATTTTTATCTTGACCTGTATATTTGTATTCTTTATTTATTGTTATTTATATCTTTCTTTCTATTTACACTTTTTATTTATCTTATATGTTTTTCTTTGTTGCGTTTTTCTATCTGCCACTCCGAAGTGGTACACTTCTTCCAACGCAAAATTTCAATTACACCCCAAACGGTATGCTGGAGAAGAAGACATCGTTAATTTCCGATCGTTATGTTTTATTATCCCTCTTACCGGTTACCCTTTTACTCCGAGAACGATGTGTTTTCGTCACGTCATTTTTCGTCGACCAAGGTGGCCGATAGACCGTTTGCACTGCAAATGCGACGGAAAAAATTACTTGACTTTCGCGCACAGCGATGATTCACCTGTAATCAACGCTCGTTCTCTCTCTCTCTCTCTCTCTCTCTCGCTCTCTCTCCCTTGCTCTCATGTATACGTACGTTTTGTGGCGAACGATTTCCTCGAGGCTCTCCCTCCCTCTCTCTCTATCGTGGCGAACAATGGCCACAAACGTAACGACGTTCCATTATATCCCTGATCCTTCTCTCTCTCTCTCTCTCTCTTATTCTGCAAGATCGATCGCCCGAGGTGTACTTCTGCGTATTATTTCAACTGTTATAGCTCCTTGCATGTCTCTACTTTTGCGAGCGTTGGTCCGGATACCTGTATAGGACGACGAGAGACTCAATTAGTCGGGTGGAGGTTTTGCTGCCAACACAACGTGCCCTGAGACCTATGTATATATATACACATATATATATATACAGGGTGGCCCGAAAAGTGACGAATAAAAGAAAAATTTTATCTCGTAAAAAATCCCCCCCATATATGTTCTACGATCTTTTTCCATTTCAAGAAAAACGCGTTTTTAAATATTTTCTCTTTTGTATGCATTTTCCTCGCGATTTGTTTACTCGTTTTATCGTTATGAAGAGCACTGCTAAGCAATAAACAAATGACCAACTGAACACTAACGTAGAAGCCTTAAATTTTTATCGAATGTTTAAAAAATAGCTTTGAAAGGTTCAGTCACTTCAGATGATAAAAAAAGTACTTATATTGGTCTAAATCATTCCCAATTGCTTTGAAAAACTTCCGAGAGGAAAGTACATACACAATAAAGAAAAAAATTAAGGGCTATGCTATAGAAAAACTCGAAAAAAATCAACTGCTTCTTTTTCGAAAAGTGAAAAAAATTGTTGAACACATATGAGGGTGATTCAGATAGGTATTGGTACGAGGAACCTAGATTTTCCTCCTGGACGTCACCTTTTAGACCACCCTGTATATATATATATATATATATATATATATATGAGTGTGTGTTATGAATGCTACATAGGTTTTATATTATGTAGGATACAATAGTCCAGGCATATACTGTCTGGTTTAAGCTACAACTGAACCAAGACAATATAATATATAATGTCCGAGGGCATTGACTCTGGGTGCTCGTGGCGGGCGTAAAATTTCGCAATTCT
Source organism: Ophion ventricosus (assembly GCA_963932345.1). NCBI lineage: Eukaryota > Metazoa > Arthropoda > Insecta > Hymenoptera > Ichneumonidae > Ophion > Ophion ventricosus. Next base: position 17,946,302 of record OZ010721.1, on the reverse strand, counting down.
TGAAGTTATACATGCTCCTTTTCTCTCCCAATGCTATTGGCCCGAGAGAAAGACAGAGAGACAGAGAGAGAGAGAGAGAGAGAGAGAGAGAGAGAGAGAGAGAGAGAGAGACCACGCAGAGTGGCAAACGTGTTGATTTACGAAACGAAAAGAACATTGCACTCTTCTGCGCTCTGATGGCGGGTTCATGTGCTAAAACGTGCTTTAAACCGATAACAATTCTACCGAAGAGTGCCGTCACTCCATCCACTAATGCACATGCAGATACACGCCAATGCACATTTACCAATAACGGAGAATCTATCATTTTGGGTATGCACATACATGCTACTATGCAACAAACATTTGTATTTTACGAGAAAAAAAAATATATCGTTCGTCTATGAAAATAGTGAAAACTATTTTTCCTAACCGGTTGAAAAGTTGGAAGAATTGCATGAAAGAAATTTACATTGCGAGGAACAATCGGAATTCGGCTGATGAATTCTGTATATGAAGAATGGACGCACGAAATCGATCATGGCAACATATCGTAAGCCATTTCAGACTACCTTCATCAAGTGAAAAACAGTTAAAGCGAAAACATAAGATAATGAAATGCAGCGTTAAAAAATGAAGAATAAAAAATGCATCAAAACGTTCCTCACCGGAGAAATCATAAAAAGCAGCAACGCTTTTCGAAAACAATTTTGCCAGACGAAATTTGGATCTTATTTTGAATGAGTCCGCATGAACTTGGAGCCAGAAAAAAAAACACGTTCATTCAATATTTTCTTCTCGTGAGAATATTCGAGAGGGGAGGTCAGTTTCCACACAGTCCTTACATATTGCTAAGTTTGAGTTTTATTAATTGACAAGTATTGATAAGCAATTCAGTTGTTATTATTTAAACAAAGTGCCGTAGTTGCTGCATGTCCGATCGCTGTGGGAGGTTCTAACAACTTGGGTGATCTGAGATGAAAAATAAAAAATGTACTTTCCGTATAATAATATAAAACTTTCGTACGACCGGATACTTTTTTGAAACTTCGAAAATTACAAAAATGGCAAGTTGTAAGAAAAAAACTTCTTTTTTTCACCAACAAAAATACAATTTAATCATTCGTTATTAGCAAATATCAACATATCGAAAAATCATCCAGTCATGCAATAGGAAATGTTATAAACTATTCTTCCTCCGAATTTGAAGTGAATCGGACCAATAGGATTTTAAGATATGACTTGCATCGTTTCATAAGACAGTTTCGAGAAGAACGAAAAAGAAAAAAAGCGTAAATCGCAGCGGGCCGTTACAGCGTAGCGCAATGACAACCCCTTCACAAAAATCGCACATAACTCAACCAATTTTTTGAATGTGGACAAAATCTCAATAATAAATTAAAGTTAAGCTATAAAACTATAGGGGAAAGGTGTACGAGTTAATCCCATGGGGTAAAATGATCATTTTCAATTGCGACGAAACTATTAACATTATCTAGTAATATTCTTTGGTAAAACATAGCGACCGAAACCCCCCCCCCCCCCCCCCCCCCCACCCCGCGCTAGTCAAGTCATGATGGCGGTGAGAGCGACGCACTTGTTTTGACGGAAAAAAATTAAAATTGTGAGCTGTTGATCTAAGGTAAGGTTGACTTTGAGATTAGGGAACTTTTATTGTATACTGTCAGTTGCAATCATTGTTGTGTTTGTGGCTTTATAATATGCTCAATTTGGTTTTTTGGTTGGCGTGGTAACAGTGGAGTACTTATAGGTCATGTTATCGAGCAATAAATGAAAAAGTTGAGTTTGGGGCAAGATGATTCCCTTCTAGGTGCACGAGATGATCCTTAGGGATCATTTTGTAAAGAAATAACGTACCTATTTTATTTTTGTTAAAGGTGATGCAGCGTAATTACAAAAGTTGGTTTTGTTGGTTTATTTTTAAATAAATAATTTAATAAATAAAATCCAAATTAAATTTAATTAAAATAAATAATAAATTTAAATAAATGTAAGTTGGTGTATTTTTTTAGATTGTACGATGAAGAATCTTTTTTCAACATAATATGATGTTGATTATGAAAGTTTGTTGTCTTAATTATATAAAAAGATTATCTATTTATTTTCAAAATACATTATTAATGTATAATTGATATCACAAATAATAATTTATATACCTAAGTAATTTAAGACTGGCTGCAGAAGACTGATTCAGTTTAATTCTAGTTGGGTGATATAAAACTTATTTATTTTTGCAAATTTTAATCTATATTTACCTGATTTATCCAAAATTTAAAAAAAAATCCAAAATATTGGCAAGATGATCCGGGGGATCATCTTGTCCATACCGTAGACATCATCTTGAAGCAACGGGGTGTCCAAGATGATCCTTATGTAAGGTTTAAAGAAAAGGGAAATATTTGTATTGAAACCCTAATAAAGTGAATATTTCGCATATGCCAATCATAAGATAGATAACTATGCCAGTAGTAAACGTTTTCAGATCTTAATTATGTTGAATATATTTGAAATTACGAGCATTCACCCTTAGCTGGATCGTCTCGTACACCTTTCCCCTACAATAAAAAAAAATCGTCTTTCAGAAATGTCAAGCCTATGCGCAGACCCCTCACTCGAAATTCGTCACAATAATCGCGCGCCCAGAAATGGGCTCCTAGCGAAAATTTTATCGTCCCTTAAGTACCGTACCCCGGTACGATCGTGCGTGATTAATAAAAAAAAAAATCTCTACGCGGGAATACAGCGAGTGCGGCGAACGATTGAGAGACGATTAAAATCAGTATCTCGCGCGCGGTTATGACTCGTGAGAAGCGGAAACGCTCGTTGGGCGTACGCGCGACCGCACTCGTGCGCGTCCATGAACGTTTGTCTCTGGAGAGCGTGAAACACACGTAAACGTGAAAATCGCGTACAAAGATGCACCGCCGTAAATTCGCGCGCGTCCTCGCGTGTAGACTTTCGCAGAATATATATAATATACACATATATGAGCATGCAGATTAAGAAAAATCGCGAGGCCATGATTGCCGGGGCTTACGTGCTCCGCGGATCGGAACAATGGCCTCGTATGGAAAATTAACATTTTTAATCGTAGAAAACCGCGGCGTAACGATTATATCGAGGTGCGAGATGATATTTATATATAAAGGGTGTCTCAAAATGACCTGACATTTTAAATTGCACGCCATTTTTTTTTTGTAACGAACATAAAGTACTTGCCTTTGACCAATTGGCATCAGGAAGTATTGAGGTTTAGTCATGGAGAATTATACGATCGAGCAACGCACAGAAATTGAAAAAATTCACTGCGAAAACAATGCAGTTATTGCAGACGAAGTTTCATGGGCGCGTTATCTCGCGCCGCGGCGATGTCAATTTTCCACCAAGATCGTGCGATTTGACGCCATTGGACTTCTTTCCTTGGGCTTTTCTGAAAGGAAAAGTGTATGCCAATGATCCACAGATCATTTCGGAGCTCAAGAAAGCAATTGGACGCATCATTAATGAAATTAGTCCGCAATTATGCCAAAATGTTATTGAAAATTTATTTAAAAAAGTGAACGTTCTCAAACAGAGACGAGGCGGCCATTTATCGGATATTGTGTTCCACGCGTAATCTCCATGTTTGTACCATATATTAAAATAAAAATAGTCATACTTTACAAATAAATAATACGTTTTATTAATAAATCAAAATGTCAGGTCAATTTGAGACACCCTTTATATATATGTGTATATATGTATGCGTATCTATGTCAGTATGTTTATCGTCAGGGCGTCACAGAGCAAAGAACCCGGGGTATTCGCATAAATTTCATTGTTTCCCGAGATCCGAGTTTAGATCAGTCTTCCCTCTTTTCCCCCTGTCGCTCATTCTCTCTCATTCACTGTCTCTCTCTCTCTCTCTCTCTTTCTCTCTCTTGCTCACTCTGTCTCTCTTATACCGTCTCTCTCTCTCTAGTTATATGTATCTTAAACCCAAAATATTGTGAAATATACGTTTTTTTAGTCCCAACGTACACCCTTGCGGGTTTTTACGTAGTGCCCTTCCCAATTGAACCCTTTCCTACCAAGGGTACGGGGAAACTGTGGAAAACCCGTGCCGGTATAGATGGCTCGATATTCTTCTGATTCTCTGGTGCACAGACGTTTAACTCAAGAATCTACACCAAGGTTTCACAAGTATTGGCCTTCCGCTGACTGGTTAATGCGCCGAGTCGGCGCACGGTTAAGCGGTCACCGTTCGGAGTATCGGTCATGCACAACGCTGCTTAATTCGAAGTACAGTAAACTGTCACCTATTTTGCCGCCACATATTTTGCGTTCTCGGCTATTTTGCGAAATTCCGACTGATTCCGACCACTTATTTGTCCGATGGGTCCTTTCCCTACCTCCCACTCTATGCCCATCTGCTCGTAGGTATAACCTCACTTGCCGTCCTAACCGCGTCTTGAGGTAGCCTCTAGAACCATGACCGCACATCTACCAGTGCTGATAAGTTTCACTGAATTTTCAAAATACATTATTTCATCGAAATATTTTTCATTCATTTTTCCAAATAAATTCATTATTCGACGTATTTATGAATTTATTTTCAAAATACAATTCTTACTTTACATCTTTTCGGTAATTTATTAAGCCCATTTATTTTGTATAATCAATTTTTTCTTTATCCTCAAAGTACATTTATGGTTTTTTTAAATTCCCAAACCCTTTTTCCAATCCAAACAAACTCAAAGTACATTTATGCTTTTTTTTTTAATTCCCAGCTGCGACTATAAAAAAATAATTAAAGAGATAAAACATCGATCATTCATTATCTACCAATTACATTGACTCTAAGAACGTTCGGGTCAGTTACATTGAGCTAAGCAGAGTTACAACCAGGAGAATTTAATTAATTCATCCTTTTCTGTACATGTACGAGACTATCCCTATAATTCTTCGCGAGAATTCAAAACAAGAATAAATATAAATATATATTTATGTATGCCCACAACCATGAAAATATATACATATACATTATACATATGTCTGAAATATTATGTACAATCCACGACGTTGAACAAAATCGACCAAGAGTTGCCTCCGACTGTGAACTATTACTTATACCGGTATAGTAATAAACATCAGCTGAGTATCCACATATCCCCATTTGTACATATATATATATTGTATACAAGCGATAGTTGCATATATAGAGAGGCCTCTCCCGCGCTGTACCAGACTGCGCAGTTTTCCTCGGATTTTTAGCTTTCCCTGTCGTCCTCGAGAAGCTGCGAGCCTCGAGACTGGATCCAGGTTAACCAGCCGACGGGGAGCGCAAGAGCACATAGACGAGTATATACTCGCGAAGGTCTCAGTACGCTGTAGATCGCGCATGTACTTAATAATCGCAGAGGGGATTCTACGGGTCTCTCACTCTCTCTCTCGTTCTCTCTCTCTCTCTCTCTCTCTCTCTCTCTCTCTCTCTCTCTCTCTCTCTCTCTCTCTCGTTCTCTCTCTCTCTCCCTCTTTTTCTTTTTTTCCTCTCTAGCATTTTTTTCCTCTCTCTATCTAATACAAGATCTAAGGGGAGGTTTGCGCGTGTGTGTGTCAAGACGTAGGCATTCGTCGACAGTGGTCGCGTGTCCGAGGAGCCTTGAGGATTGCTCCGAGTGCAATGAAAGGATACGGGGGAGTGCAGCACTAATCGATGAATCTCGTCATCCCATTTTTCATTATCGCGCCTTTCATAACCTCGTCTCGTTTTTCGGATGTCTCGATCGAAAAAAAAATTCGATTTTCGAGAGAAAATTCAAAACCATCATTATCAAAATGAAATTATCGACGAATAAATTAATTTGTAATTTCTTTTCTGGTCTGACGTGAGTCCTTTTTGGTTTTTTCCCAACACTTGGCACTTCCCTCAGACATTCTCTTGAGTGTTGCCCACAGTCAGAATGTTGGGTCTTGTCGGTGAATGTTTTTATAATTATTCACTGTTGTTGCCAGAACCATAAAAATGATTTATTATTACTTTCGTAATAGATTATAATTATTTTTAATGAAAGAAAACGAAAAATTCTCGATGTTGGTCAGTAGTATTGTTCATTATATATTTAGTAAGTTTGAATAATCTGCACACCCGAATTATAGACTGCACTTTTATTATTTCCGGCTATTTTGCCAGTGTTCGCTATTTGTCTTGCAGAACGTACCGTTTTTTTAATTCTGTTAATTTATTCGTCCTGGATTTACGTAAATGCAGGCAAATGAAAGAGCGAGGGAGAGAGAGAAAGACAGAAAGAGAGAGAGCGAGAGAGAGAGAGAGAGAGAGAAAGGCTAATAAAGAGGTGCGACTGTTATTGGAAAATTGCGAAATCCTTTTGAAACGTCGAAGGAGGTCCCATATCCGACATCGTCTTGCATGTAAGCTGTATACGCAGCCGAGACTTTACGGCAGCGAGTAATACAGGCACGTCTTTTTCTTTTTATGTCCTTATTGGTCACTGCCTATGGAGATGTAATACGAAATTGTAAATACGCCTCGTTGGGGATATTCCAACTGGTAAATTTATAAAGACACACACACACACACACACCCACAGAAACATATAAATATATTCCATACAGTATTCATATTTCTTAGAGAATGCACATGTAATACGTAAGCCCAGTACATCATTTTAGACTAGTCCATAATGTATATATATATATATATATATATATATATATATATCGTGCATTCTATGTAAATTAAAAGCGGTAAATAGAATAAATATTATAAAAATAAAAATGAAATAATAATAGTAATAATCTATAGTAGGATTGGATCGAATAAAATCGTTTTTTTTTATCAAAAGGTTTCATCGAATATATCTAACAAACCGTTTGACAAATTATTTTTCATACATTTTTTATTATATTTCTATTTAATAGATACTAATATTTTATATTGAATGCATAATTGTTTGGAATAATAATGGCAGGCAGAATCTTGAGCCTACAATTTCAATAAAACTCGTCACACCTCTCACCCTTTGAGCCTGTAAAATGTAAGTATCAAATTACAATGAAAATGTACCGATGTGTTAATTTCGAAAACAGCTGTGCCCGCACTTAATCATTGAAAATGAAAATTACAAAAAAGTATCAAGAAACCTAAAAAAAATATATACAAAATGAACAATTCCTTTGTTATCAAAAGCTTTCATTTTATTCGATCTTATTACCATTATTATTTCATTTCTATTCTTATAATACATATTTTATATATATAAATTCGATATATAGAATGTATGTATTTCCATTAAACAAAGAAACAGGAAAATAAAATAAATATTATAAGAATAAAAATGAAACAATAAATGTAATAAAATTAGATCGAATAATAACTTTTGACGATAAAATAATTGTTTATTCTGTATCTATTTTTTTAGGTATCTGGATACTTTTTTTGCAATTCCGATTAAACTCGTCGGTATATTTTCCTTGTTATTTGATACTTACGTTGTACAGACTCAAGGGGTGAGAAGAACGACGAGTTTTATTGGAATCGTAGAATCGAGATTTTGTCTGTCATTATTATAATTAAGAATTATGCATTCAGTATAAAGTATTAATATGTATTGAATAAAATAATACCTGAAAATGATTGATAAAATATTCTCATTTATGAAATAGAATTATAATTTAAAAAATTTTAATAAAAATTAATTTTTTTAAAAATATACCACGTTTTCGAAACGGACTAAAAAGTATTAAATAATTTCTCCTAGCCCCATACAGATTCCTAGCCCCTAATTTATAATTAAAAAATTGCATATTAGTAATTAAGACATTAATTACTGAATTAAATCAATTTGTGATAAATGTGATATGTTAAATTAACTTATAAATGAAACAATTACATCAGTTCATAATTTAAATGACATATTATGTTAATCAACTTATAATAAAAGATTACATATAAGGTGAGATCGTAATATAAATTTGTATAAGACATTAAAATCAACATTACAATAAAAATCAAGTTTTATGCTCAGATCATAAAAATGGGTAAATTCACGTCTAATAATCGCGCTATACGTGAAGCGGAACGGCTCATAGATATCCACGGGGATATCTACACGTCCATAACTTTGTTCGTGAAAAACGAAAGGGCACGTAACAAACCAATTTTCGCGATTAAAAAATCGTGAAATATAATGGCGAAGGCGCGCGCGCGTGAGCGGTGAGTTTGCGGATCAGCGCGTGTTCGACGAGGGATCTCGCAAAATTTCGTAACGGTGATTTCTTCTCTCGTATATCACTTTTGCTAGTTATGTGTAGACACGAAATATACATAGTACAAAAACGGCACGCTACCTGTTTCGAATATTATCATTTCTACCTTTTTCATACATTCGACACTCGTCAATTTCTCTTTCTCTCTCTCTCTCTCTCTCTCTCTCTCTCTCTCTCTCTCTCTCTCCCTCTTTGCTGTCGTAAAGTATAGCGATTTTCAATGATGTCGCTGTACACACGCCTCGCGTTCCATTATTCCCGTCTCGTTAAAGGCGCTGAGTGACTGCGTCGCAGAGTCTTTTGTCTCGGGACTTTGGCGAAAGGATTCTCGTCGTATGTACATGCGAAACGCGTCCTCCTCCTCGTATATACGTACTTTCCATATTCTCCATCGTCTTCTCTTCCATTATCTTCAACGCTGTACGGTAAAAAAAAATCGGCTAATATTTGCGTTAAATGAATTCAAGTGTCGTTGAAAGAATTATAATTGGCTCCCTCGTATGTACTAGCTGAGCCCTGACTTTGATCATTCATTGGCTCGGATCAGCTTACCAGTAGTAGGATACACCGATCAGTGAATGGACGACAACCAGTAAATGGTCGAAAGCTGACTTATATTTAAAATAAGTAAAAAATATGAATTGTTGATAAAAACTCGAATCACCACAATTCCGCAGAAAAATCAATATCTTAGTTCCCTTCGCGGTCACACGTTGTGGCTATAACATGCTGGTTACAGGGGGTCGCAATGACCCCAGCCATGTTCAAACGATTGCTGCGTTGACCATATCGTTTCGAATGACTCATAAAAATTCAGGATATAAGTTTGAACATTCTATAATGTGACATTCTCGATATTATATTTTTATCGAATTTTAAAATGGCGGAAAAAAATCAGTAAGGGGTCAATGCGTAAAAAAGTCCTTTTTTACTAAAACAAATCATAACTCTTGCAATTATCAATTTTTATTCATAACATTTTAAGGTGATACTCGTAAGATATGATAGTTTAAGGAAAAAAAATAGCTCCGTAGTGGGCGTTTCAAAAAAGGTATTTATTTTTATATCTAAAGAGCCATTTCGGAGTAAAATAAAGAACTATAATCATGAAAAATAAGCAATTTATTATAAAAAGTAGCCACCAATAACTTATAGTAATTTTGGCTTAAAGTTGCGCTTGGCGTCATTTTGACCATTTAACATCCAAATACTGAACATATATCTAAGAAACATTTTAAAAGTTGAAAATGAAAAAGTGGGACACTTGAGAAAAAAATTGTCATTTTACACAAAATTTTCGTTCTTTTTTTCCAATAAAAAAAGTACGTTTCAAAGGTGATTTTCATAAACAAATAGGTATAAGTTCGAGGTAATATTCTTAGTCAGTTGTGTGTACAATTTATCTAAAAAAGTCGTTTTTTTCATGCCGCTACATGTATTCCTCCTCTCATTTATCTTCATTCTGCTGTACTCAAAATGAAATTTTGATTTTTTTTTCCCGAATGCCCAATTTTTTTTCTGGCAAATAGTTCTCATCATAAAAATACGATATATTTTTTTTTCCACAGCGTACTCGAGAAACCATTGAAATTTATATTTTTCTCGGTCGCAGAATCTCCACGCCAAGACCCTTAAAAAACACATAGCCACTTTATAATTGTCACCCTCTATATGTGTGTATATATTATATAGACTCTAATCAATTCCATCGATCCGTAACGTTCTCTCGGGACAGAGGGAGCCCGCGAGCTATAGTCACCGTTCCAATCGCAATGTGCCCAAGACACCTGAGACTAAACAGAGGTAATGGGGTGGCCGTCGAATTTGGTGAGAGCCAAGTACAGTGAGAGAGTGGGAGAGAGGGAGAGAGAGAGAGAGAGAGAGAGAGAGAGAGAGAGAGAGAGGGAGAGAGAGAGAGAGAGAGACAGAGAGGGAGAGAGAGAGAGAGGGTGAGGATCAAGACAGAAGCTAAGTAGGTCGTGTGTATGATAATGCTCCCATTATTGGGGAGAGCATTCTCCGGAGGGTCGACCACCGAGGGGTGAAGAGGAGGGCAACACTGTTGTTCGGGCACCCCCGTCGCTCAGATTTCGCGCCACCTGAGTCTTTGTTAAGGACTTAATTAATTAAGGTCCCTTTCGGGTCTCGTGGAGCGATTCGTTTCATCGCAGGGTCGAAAGGGTGCGGCTGCGTATCGTCTCAAACTTCCAGCAGCTGATGCCTCCTCTTCGGGCTTTTGTGAAACCGTTAAAAAATTCATCACCCGGGGCAATTCGTTTCAGCTACACTTTTTCTCGTCGCGACTAAAAGAGCCAGCTGAAAAAAAAAGGAAGACAATCTCGAATGATTCTCGCACCTTAAAAAACTTAATGCACAGCTATTTATCCCGTGAGAAATACAATTGAAGGTGATCAGGCAAATTTACAATAGCATTTGGAGGATAAAGGTCATAGAATTTTTTTTTAATTTTTTTTTTAAGATCAACGTACAACTGTAATCTGAGCAGAAATTCGTTGGGGAATCCCCAAATCCTATTACATCCCTATAGAACTTTGATAGAGACGCGCATGTAGGGCGTCCACATTGGAAACCAATTGGATTCTGCACTGTTCCCCGATTATCGCCGTTTGAGAATTCTTACCACGTTCGATTCGAAAATGTGGAAAGACTCACGAGAAAAAACTCAGGGTCGTGAAATATAACCTACATGCTTCGTGAGCGTCTATACGTGTGTGCAGTTATTATGTCAAAGTGCAGTGAAATAAATAACAAATGATCATTAAAGTGGATTTTCAGTGATATGATTTAATTCAATTTTCATGATGTACTTTTTTAAAGCGTATTATAGTTTTTTTTAGAATAAATTAGGAATCGAGAAAAAACGGGAATAACTGAAGTAAGGTGGAAACGTAAAAGGTGAAGCACCCCATACGATGGAAGTAATAATGAATAAAAAAAATATTCTTTTTTAATATAAGAATTATACTTTTCGAAGATCCACTCATTTTGTATACAAAATATGTTTGAAAAATTCAACGTACAGGAAGCGATGGGATCCATCAAGTATCGTATCGGATTCTGTTCGGTAATGTGGGAATCCTTTCTGACACGAATTGGATTCGTACATTGGATTCCAATGGAGAATCCCAATTAGAATCCAATGTACGAGGGTGACGTTTTAATATAGGGATCCAATGCGATGACCCATTGGATCCCTATCGGCAAGTGGCGACAAGTATGGGAATCCGCAATCGGATCTCTGACGACAATTTCTCGACAATTTCTGCACGAGAAGTGGCAGGTCCACTTCGAAGGAACACCCCGTGCAGAAATATTGTCATGGATACATTCCGATTCGGAATAGGATCCTGGATTCTCAATCGGGATCCAGTCGGATATTGGATCGGATCCGGGAGCGAAATGTAACGCTCACAAATCGAATTCCAGCCAGGATCCTAATCCGAAATTATTAAGGACTCTAGTTAGAAGCCAAATAGAAACTTTGCGTAGGATCCAGACTAGAATCTCGAACTTCTAAAACAAGATCTAGTGCGATGTCAAATCGGATCCTAGGGATGAATGTAAAAATCATCAAGAGATACCGATCCATATTAGCTGGAGACGTTTTATAAAATCATTTATTGATGGATTTGAAAAAGATTCGGTAAAAATTGGTGCTACAGTATAACTGTCAAAACTTATATATTCTAATAACAGAATTTCGAACAAAATTCTTTACATTTAATTTAAAAAATCGAAAAAACAATATATAGACCTTAAAAGCCTTATATTTATTGGAGAAAAGTGACATAGGTTATTTATTCTAAGTAATTATATTTTAATTAAATGGAGATCGCGTTCGAACTAAGAAAACATGTATTTAATTTGTTAAGAAAAATTTATTTAATACGTATTTGAAATACGTAATTAAAATTCTTGCCACCACGTTTCCGCCTTGTGCTACTTAGTGGGCGTCATCTGGATTCCGATGAGTATACCCCTTCTAGGGAATCCATATCATATCCCGATCAAGATCCGATCGAAACATACGTATCCTAAGAAATGTCTGCACGGGACCCGGAAGATTCGCCGTCTCAAAACGGGCCAACGAAAACACCGGTATCAAAAAGTACTTTCGTTCATCAGCGTGAATTTAATTCGATTGACAATCTCCCTAATATATTGAACGCGCAGCCAAGCTATAGCTACGTCTCGATGATTTATAATTATCGTTATGATTATCGATTTGTCTGTCAGTCGACCATTGCACGCGATTCAGCATATTGGTTCACAATTAGCATCAACCCGATGCGTATACACGTAATGTACGTTGTCTTATTATCTGTTCATTAACACTTACGACTTAATTACCGAGTCTACGTGCCCCCAAGGAGTTTTCCGTGAAACGGCGGCGCTTCGGGGTTAATGCGGGCGCAGCATCATAGTTTTCGTCATCGACGTATATTCCTCCCTGCGCATATATATACCGCACGCTCTCGCTACGTATATAAATCCCGAGAACGTTGATTTATGGGTTTTTTAAGTGGCTCGAAGTGCCTCTCGTTTAGCCATTCTTACATGTGTGCACTAATACATCACGAATGTACACGGAGGCAAATGATTTTGGAGACATTCGACTTCAAGAGCCGTCCTCACAGAGGACTCTCGTCCGCATACCAAACATCATGTAAAATCCAACGTCTTCAAAGTCACCTTCAAGTAAATCGTAACATATTTACACAAAGGTCATTTCTAGGGACGTCCTGTACTGAAAGTCAGCGATTCGTATGAACAACGTTTGCGGACTGTCGTCGAAACAGCCGGACAGGCTGATAGTCAACATCACGTAGATACAACAGGCTCAAAATGTTTTCAATGCAGATATATATGTTGAACGCACGAGAGCCATTATCTAGGAAAAAATACCAATAACTTAAAAACGTCTTCGATTCATGAGCTCTCGCGATATTGAACCTTTCTAGCACCCTATATATATATATATATATATATATATTGCAAGATATCCAACCGTTAACCTGATGAATAATTCTCTCGGTGCTACTGATCATTAATCAGAATGTATCGATTCAGATAGTCGTGGAAACGCGCTTATCCTCTCGTGAGGTGTATTTTTTTCCCTTCTACTCGTCGCAAATCTATCACAAACATCACAATGTTTGAGATAAAATGTCGCGTAGCGCAACAAACTCATTACGATGCAACAGATGTACTCGCAAATACGGCTATATTTAGCCGAGCCAGAAAATACGCATGAGAACTATTCATTGTTCTCGTTAAGGATTTAACGTGTGGATATTACGTAGGTAATGTTTGGAAAATGGAATTTTCCGAAAAACAATAAGTTTGGACGGTTCTTACGGAGAAGAATTTTGGTTGAGGGTAGTCTGGGGAAATATTTTAATAATTTCTTTCAAGACCTAATTTCTAAAAATGAGGTGCTTAAGAGGTTATAAAGGCGAATTCTCCTATAAATAATTTTCTGATAAAATTAATTTTTGAAATGCCATTCGTACGGTTTGGGAATTTATTTTTAGAATTTTCCGTTTAGAATCATCCGTTTTCGGAATGTTTATTTTGTGTTGAATAATATAATGTATTTAATGCAATGACGATAAATCATTTTTTTAAATACAATATTATCCATCGCCAGCTTAATGAATCAAAAACTAATTAATACTGATAAATTATTCATGTGTATTGATAAACTGAATTTTTTAAACGCAATTTGCAGTTTCCAGTGAAAACACCAAAATTCAATCCCCTTGCAGAAACTTTTTTACGCAAGGGAATTAAATTTTTCATCCGTTTTTTCGGAAAAGCTAGTTTTCTGAATATTTCTTTTCTGTTAAATAATATAATAGACAACGGTTTTGGTGTAAATTTCAAGAGGATTTTTTTCAAAAGCGTGCACGAATTCGACAATTTTTCTTTTCCGAAGATAGCTTGTGTTTTCATTTGATGCAATGACGATAAATTATTTTCTCAATTCAATACTATCAATCGCCAGCTCAATCAATCAAAAAAGTAAATAATACCAATAAATTATTCATCAGTATAGATAAACTTAATTTTTTAAATGCAATTCGCCCATTTGCGCCGGCATTTAAAGTTTCCGTACGGGAAATAAATTGTTCAGCATTTTTCGGAAAAACACGTTTTCTAAATGTTTATTTTATGTTAAATAATCTAATGGACAAAGATTTTAGTGTAGATTTCAAGAGAATTTTTTTGAAACATTTTCAAAAATCAGCCATACTGTTTTCCAAAGATGGCTCGCAATTGCATTCGTTATCGATACGATTTTCTGCATAAAATATAATACCGGTCCATTGGATTCAAGGTCGTCGTTTTCCACGAGGTACGGACGCGTAACGGGCATGAAGATTCTCGCTCGGTGAGAGATTCCGCTTCGGATAAGATTGTGCGGAGCTCGCGTATAAAGAAAGGAAAATGTTGGAGGGATCGTGACTGGATTGGAAGGGCATATAAAACGACGTCCGCTGATACGAAGAGTGATGACAAGGTTGCTCGGGAGAAGTCATGAGACGAGAGGCGAAAACCGTTTCTCTCTCTCTCCTCTCTCTCTCTCTCTCTCTCCTCTTTCTCTCTCTCTCTTTCTCTCGCTCTCTCTCTCTCTCTCTCTCTCTCTCTCTCTCTCTCTCTCTCTCTCTCCTCTTTCTCTCTCTCTTTCTCTCGCTCTCTCTCTCCTCTCTCTCTCTCTCTCTCTCTCTTTCTCTCGCTCTCTCTCTCTCTCTCTCTCTCTCTCTCTCTCTCTCTCTCTCTCTCTCTCTCTCTCTCTCTCTCTCTCTCTCTCTCTCACTCACTCCTCTCTCTTGGAAAGGACAGATAGAAGCGACGTTGGCTTATCACGTTGTAAGACACGCAACGACACGACGGATAATGTACGCAATGCCGACGACGAAGCGTGTGTACCGAATTACGCTACGACTTACCAAGACGACGACCAAGAAGCGGTGGAGGACTCACCTGTACGGAAATAGAAATACGTGCTCGAAGAGCTGGCGAGCCTTCAATGAGGGGCCGCGCATGGCTCGGTAATACAATCGGCAAGTCGACGACGTTTCGCGGACAAGGACACGTATCCGCAGGCAAAATTGGCAAGTCTTCAGTGTCCGAGACTTCGATAAATATATTGACGATCAATTGGAAGTGATAGATCGAAGAATTTATTAGACAAATCCATAATGAAATATTTATATAAAATAAAAAATGTATCATTTCAAATTTTATTTACTGAGCTTATTGACAATTGACAGTACATCGTGCGAAGTCTTTAGAATGAAAAGTTTGATCAATGTTTCCTTCGATTTCCAATGGTCATCGTTCAATCATTCAATTAATCAATTCGCAAAGCTTTATCAATTCGTTCGTCACACTAATTCCTTACTAATGAAACGGTGATTTACATTCCATCCTGTTCACTTAACATACGATCTTTGGACTATTGAAACATTGGAAATCAATGGAGGGATTGGTCAAACGCGATTCTAAATTGTGATTTGTGATGATTTACTGTAAATTGTATATTGAGTAAGTCAGATGTTACATCAGATGTGAAGGAATTTAGGTCGAATTTAGGTTAGAAGGTATATAAATATTTCGTTAGGGAGGAATTAATTTGAGGAACCAACTCATTTACACTCGACAATCAATCAATTGAGTGATGGAACGATAAACATTGCAAATGAACGGAAAAATTGACCAAACTCTTTTTTCCAAACACTTGAAATGGTTTACTATAAATTTTATATTTAATAAATTAAATGATAAACTGAATATATAATTATATATAAAACCTGTATATTCAATTTATAATTATATATATTATTAAACTTGATTCGGTTAAAATAAATTCGTTTATTTTAAATAAATTTAAAGTAATGATATTGATAAATAAATCAGTTTGAATAAATATATCGAAACTATGAATTGTATATTTAATAAATTAAATCACAAAGTGAATATATAATTTATAGTAAATTATTATTGTACAAGTCTTAGGAATAAACAGTTTATACAATTTTTTCTTGAATTTCCAATGTTAATCTTTAGAACACAGATTGATTAAGCTTTCCTTTGACTTCCAATCTTTATCGCTGGACCACTCAACCAATCTTCAAAGCTGAATAAACAATTTCATCCAACTAATTCTTCCCTCAAAAAATATTCGTTTCCATTTAAACTGTGCATTTGGTTTTCCACAAATCATCGCGAATCTTCACAACCTGATCAATCCCACATTCGCGAGTCGACAATTACGTTTGCCAAACCCCACAAAACATTACGAATGTTCCAAAAGTCTTCGAACCTGCGTAGGCTGAAAAGTAAAATCATCAAGGCGGCAATTTAATTGAATCGAATTATTTCGCACCACCGGACTGACCACTGGTGGCCTCCCCAATGTGGTCTTTGTTTGCGGCTGCACGGTAGTTCCGTATCTATCGTGCCGCATAGTTTATACGGAGCTCACGAAATTTTACGATCGAGGCCAAGAGAGTGATCTAATTCAAGAGGGAAGTGGATACACGCGTGTGTGCGTGTACGGAGAGAAGTTTTGGATGAATCTTGAACGCTATGTGGGTGACCCTAGGCACACGCCAGCACCTCGTTCGATGCTCCATTGGGTGTTCGCTCTCTCGTGGAGGCGTCCATCGTCGCCGGACTGTTCACATTTGACGTTTACTCTGTCAACCACGTAGTGTACGTATAGTGGTCGAAGGGTCCGTAGGTTTATGAGTTTAGTAGGTTTAGATATATATATATACATAGAGTCACGTCTCGCCGTCTTCCTCGTCATCGTCGTCGCGTCTCCCGCAGACCAAAATCACTGGCGACGCGATAATAAAATAATCTGAGTCTTTCGAGTCATTAGGCCTGGCCCTTGTTACTTAGCGAAGACCACTTAACGTCACATGGCTCCCGGAGTTCCTCCCGGCCGTTTGCTCTCTAACTTTTCTATCTTTTTTTTCTCCTCTTTCTTGTCTCTTCCCCGCTCTCGCTGTCTTGTCTACTCTTAATGCTTCTGCTGCTGTTACAGCGCAAAAAAAGTGACCCGAATTTTGCACGATTCTTCGTGTTGATGGCGGGGAGATATACAAATCGATAAAAATATTTCGTAACGTTTAATCAGGGAAATACGGTTTGCAAACTTCTTCTGTGGTATTTTACCAAAAGTTACTTGGATGGTCAATACTGGGATGGGCGACCGTTCAGACACGCAATGATTCGCCGACTACCGAGTGGCCGGCAGTTTTACCGAGTTTCCGATGGTCAACGCAATGGAAACTCGGCGAAAATGTAACCTGTATTGGCACGGGTTTTTCACAGTTTTCTTGTGCCCTTTATGTATTGGTAACATTGGGAAACGAGTGGCTGTGGGCTCTGAAAGTATTCCGAGTCCCGAAAGTAGCGTAGGGAGGGGCATGTTGAGCAGTCGAGTTAATTTCGGGCAATCGAAATATCTGGAAAACTAAGCACCGCACGCGGGTGCATCAAATGGCGGAAAGAGAGGTATGGGGGAGGGGAACACATCACGCAATGACCCGTTATCATGCGGCGCACGAGACGGTAACACGGGACGTTTCATTATTTTTGCACCCAAAAGTAAAAAAAAACGTGATTGAAAGATTTTCTTCTACCATTGTATGAGAAAAAATATTTCAAAATTCATTGCAATTAATGTTAATGTTTCCAAACCTAACTAATTAACAAGCAACTGTTGGTTTATTACTACATTGTACCAAATTATGTTGCATAAGTCTGATTTTTTAAATGCAATTCTTACTTTGCCGAACTTACCTCATACTCATGCTCAGCTTACCCCACTATCGGGGCCGGTTGAGCAAAGCTGTGATCTGTGAAACAATAAAGATAACAGGAATTTCGTCTAGAGACTTTTTTTTCCCAGATAAATTTCCCATTGACCAAAGTAGGTTTCATTTTTATACGGCAGACTGTTAGGGAATTACAAGGTGATAATTCCAAACTTGCTCAACATGCTCTTCCTTATCCTAGTTGCGTGACAAGTGTGACGTTTAAGGGAAAGAGAAGGCTTCGTAAAGCTCCAAGGGCTTGCGAAAAAAAAAACAAGAAAAAATTCACTTGTCACTAAATCAACGAGTTAATCAGGCCAAGGACGAACAAGTTCCTGGCATGGAAGATCCTTGAAAAATCTCGGAAAATTGTAGTCCCGATGATACACGCTATCTTTTGGGAAAACATTATTCGTACCGAGTCGCTCCATTGCATCGAGGAACTAAACGCGCGTCAACGAAATGTGATCGTACGTACATACAAACCCGAGTGCAATAACTGTAGCTTGGAACTTGGTCATACACCATAGAACACGCGGCAATGTCGCATGGAGTATATAGCCCCGTTAAGTGGATCCAATCAACCCCGTGGGCGCCGAGTACACGGCCAACGTTATACACGTATACCAAGCGCATGGCGAACGTGATGAGAGACCAAGCGAATGAGCATCTCTCTCTCTCTGTCTCTCTCTCCGTTTGACGGTGAGGATGAAGCGAGTCGAGGATCGAAGGGAACGGAAAACAGGACGATCGAACATTGAAGCTCAGCAGCATCGAGAGCGTAATGGCAATGCACGTGTAGAGAGAGAGAGAGAGAGAGAGAGAGAGAGAGAGAGAGAGAGAGGGGAGGGGCAAACGGGAAGAGAGGCCCGAAACAGGGAAAAGGGATGGCTGCGAATGGTTTCAGAGACTGGACCAGGGAGCAGCCCAAGAGGAAGAGAATACGAGAGGGAGAGAGAGAGAGAGAGAGAGAGAGAGAGAGAGAGAGAGACAGAGAGAGAAAGTGAGATGACACAGTTATTATGTTACAGGCAACCCGGAGCAACATTCGACGATAGTGCGATGTAACGCCCTCGGCGATTGCCAAACTCTCCTCTTCACTCTTCTCTATATATACGTTTCGTGTTTCCCTCCCTGATAAACCCCTTTGACACACGCCGTTGATTTTCACGAATCTCCCAATGCTCTCTGCACCCGATACCATCTAATATAATGTCTACGTGTATGTATATATATACTTATATATATACATGTGTCCATAGACTGCCGGTACGGAAGCTCTGCCATTTTCCGGGACCGTCAACATAGACGGAAATGAAATTTCTGACCTTGGATCTACGAATTAGGCAGATCGATACTATTTCGGGAATAAACGGAGTGTTATGGAATTCATTCTTTGTATTTGTGATATGTTTGTAGCACAAAGTCATATATGTATATATAACGAAGTGGTGGCTATCGCTTTGAGTAACTTTTCCAAGAGTAGATGTTTGCACCGTTTTTTAAATCGATTTTATGCTGAAAACATGGAACTTCCGGTTTTATGGATTTTTTATGTTAAATCTTGATCGATTATCTTGAAATTTGTCTTGGGAGTTATTTTTAATTCTCCGATAAAATTCCGAAAAATATAGTGGTATTTCTTGAAGAAATAGCAATTACCTTGTTTTTTAAATCAATTTTAGGGTACAAACATTGAAATTCTTATTTTGTCGATTTTTTCGACACCAATCGAAAATCGCACTTTCGGGGCAGGCATTGAAAAAATAAATTTTTCGTACATCATCTAGAAAGTTCAAAGCATGTTCCATATTTGTTTGAACCACTTCGGATGGATAGTTTGGTCAGAATACTTTTTTGAAAACTGACTGGGTAGAATCGACCCAAGTGTGACCACCGCGATTGAATTTGGAAGTGGGACCACGAAGGGTTAATATGCTATAATTTGTATTCTTGAAATTTTTTTTTTGCTAATATTCACCGTGGTCTTTGCTTGTCAACACCATGGACTTTCCTTCAGCATATACATGCGTGTATATATATATATATATATATATATATATATATATATATATATATATATATATGTATATATATATATATATATATATATATATATATATATATATATATATATATACGTATACATAACATGTATAGACATATTTCGATATTCAATGAATATTCATGGACTTCGGTAACGTTGTTGACGGGTGACGAAATTGGATTACACTAAACTCATCGTATCCACTTCCCAATAACGTTCTCCGATACTTGAACGAATATTTTCGACGAGAGTTAATCTATTCATCGTCTCACGAACCCCTGGTTATTAATTAATCGATTAACAGAAGAAAAAGCAATTTGTCAAGAATCGTCAAGAAGAAATTGCAGATTACAAACTTTGAGATACTGGTAGAATTATCCGTAGAATAAATACAAAAACCGCTTTACTTTTTTATTTTACAGGGGGTAAGAAAAACAATGCAGATGATGCAAATTAATTTTAATTTATTCACAGGATGTTTTCATTGTGATGTAAGGTATTTTGCTGTGCAATTGTAGAATGGAGAATAATGCTTTAGCTTTTCTTTCATAGGTAAGAAAAATGGTGTGGATGTAATGACCGATTTTAATTACAATTTTTCCGCAGTGCCTTTTCATCATGATCTAGACCGGTTTACTGCATAATTTGAGTGCGCATAAAGTGGCAAAATTAACCCTGCACAAGGTAGGGGAATGTTTGATGTAGTGACGGGGAAAATTATTTCGTAATATATTCTACGTTTGAGCGCGTAATGAGTGAAAGTATAGAAGTACAAACTTATTCTGATGCATCTGGAACGTTACTGTGCATGGAGCTCTCTCTCTCTCTCTCTCTCTCTCTCTCTCTCTCTCTCTCTCTCTCTCTCTCTCTCTCTCTCTCTCACTCTCTCTCTTTCTCTTTCTCGCACTGTAACTTTGCTTCGATCCATAGTGGTTAGGGAAAATGATTTGCTATTTTGCAGCATACTTTTGAGAGTATTTTTTAAAATATTTATAGGAATATATACATATTGATACAGAATTATGAGGTTTTTCTTTGAGAGTATATAGAGCAGTGTTGGGCGTTAAACAATTAAATTTTCAATCAGTTCATTAATTTACTAAAAAAGTAATTGCAATGATCATTAATTGCAATTAACTATTAATTGTATATTACAATTAATTTATTGGGATTGCTCTATGTTAATTGCAACTTGCAATTAAAACAATTGCAATTAACTTTTTTAATTGTTCTAAGAAACAATTAAAACTAACAATTAACCTATTTAACTTTACAGATATCAGATACAACGTGTTTGTTCGGGTTTTGTATACTGTATTGTAATACTCATTCACGTATTTCAATAACTTACACATTTGTTCTGACGCCACTCCGCGCCCTATACAATAATCAGTTTTAATTGTTAGTTTTTAATCAAATACACCAAAAAGATTGAAAATTGATTATTTTCTAATTGTGGAACGTCACGATTAACAATTGATCAATTGTTAATAGTGAGTTTTCATAATTACAATTAATTAATTGTTAATTGTTATATTCGTGATTAACAATTAAGTAATTGTTAATCTTTAATTACCCTAGCAAAAAAATGTTGCCCAACACACTGTTATAGAGTAGGCCATTGCGAGGAAAACGCTTTTTTGAAAAATATCGTGTGATAAAAATTGGCAGAGTCGTTCAAGTTCAAGTAGAAAAAAATTCATGTAGAAGAAGTTCAAGTTCAAGTGGAAAATAATAGCACAGTTGTTGCTCACGCGCGGCACGGGCAAGCCGAATCGAGCGCGGGTTTAAATTCACCATCAAACAAGTAATTTGTTTTCTTAATTTTTTTTCCCAGTTAAAAATCATGAACACGGACACTTCCTTTGCGAATCGATAAGATTATTCACTAATTTTCGTTTGTACATATAACACAGTTCCTTGACTGACGGATTGACATATTGGCTCCGTGGGCAACACTCGCGCCGCGTAGCGTTCGTATTTTTGTCAGCTCTGTCAAAAGCTCTGTTCTGGTGGTTACAATATTCTGATGAATTATTTAAAAAATACAATCGCGTCTCAATTGTATTTGATTTGTTTGCATTAAATCAATTTGTTTGGCCAAAGATTGCGAGAAGTGTTTCCTTTAAGTAAAAGTAAAAAAAGTAGGTAAAATTTCCTTAAAATGTATATTTTTGTTTAAATGTAATTTTGTTGTAAGACGAGAAAAATTTAACTATATAATAGCGTTTGTTGAAATTTAACAATTACTTCGCTCATGATTTCCTACCAGTTGCCTATTAGATTTACCTCCCTGATGGATTGTAAAGATGCTACTGCAGTGAATGATTCATGTTCTGCCCTTTCTCTTAGTTCTGTCAGCTCTTTTTAATATCACCTCTGAGTTCAGATTTTTTTAACATTATGAGAGTCACTCCCAGATTTCGAGAAGGAATAACTCTATTTTTCGGAGCATACTTTTTACAAGAGACGTCTGAAATTATATTAATACATTGTATATAACAGAAATAACTTTTAATATAATAATATTAATACTATAACTATTTATAAAGATACAAGCTTGGAAAGAAAAAAATCTTGCGGAGTGAAGTGCTGACTACACACTCGCATCGATGGCCTAAAGCGAGTCATTTTCAGACCCAATGACCATGTGAAAAATAACTTTATCTTTAGGTGGCTTATGGAAGGAAAATTCACTTTTATCATCAGTCTTGCACCCTGGCACACAGCAGTGTCTTTGCTATACTAATAGAGCTTCTGCCTTACGCCGCGAGAGCGCCAAAACTTTTGGGCATTGCGAATTGTTTAGTCAATTGTTTTTCACGAGATTAAAAAAAAAAAGCATTTTTCTCGCAATGACACACCCTATATGCTCACCAAAGGAACTCCAATAGATGTGAATTATCGTGTAGATAAAAAGAAAAGAAACGAAATAAAAAAGGTTTAAATGGATACGCAATTTGAAAATGGTTGAACGTAAACGTTTCTGCGATAAAACAGCGATTTTTTTTCGCGAACTTTGAAATTATATCGAGATGGAGCAAAATCGTAGGATTTTCTCGGACAATAATACCACCGGGGGAGTCTCGTAATTTAACGAACTCCTCGATTACACGTAATACATTTCTAAGCTGTGTTTTATTCCGTCTATCGCTTGCCCTGAGAATATACAGCAGAGAGGCCAATGCAGAGATCTTATCGTTTGAAAATCCCTGTATCCAAGCTGCCACGACTCTAATGGTTTTATAATATCGACGAAGATAAGATCCGCTGCGGGACTCTCGATTTGCGATAAACGACATGCGCTTCGAGCTATATACGTCAATTGTGTAGGTGAGCTCGGGAAGCCGAAAGGGAGGAAGTATTGAGGGAGTAGCGATGAAGAAAATGATCGGAAAGGCTCGTGGCTACGCTTCGTACACGCGATTTAACAAATTCTTTCACGCGACGAGTGGCCCGTTAAGAAAGGAGCTCAGCTGATCAATCGGTCAACCGATAAAACGTTCGCGCTTGAAAATGTCCGAAAGACTTTTACGGAGACTCTTGATCCAGCAGTGAAAGATCAGAAGAATTGTTTGACAGATCGACGAGAGAGATTAAAAAAATATTTTAAGATTAAAAAAAAGAGCACAGAGAAGATCGGGTTAAAGAAAAATACTTTAAAGTTGAAATCATACTAGCAAATGATAGACAGAGAATATCATATTTAAAAAATACTCAAACACTTTTTAAATACTAAAAAGAAGCATAGAGAAGATTAGATTTAAAAAAAAACACAGTTTAAGATGTAAAAATTACTAAATAAAAAATACTAAAGAACATAAATTTGTTTAAAAAAACTACACAGGAAAAATCAGACTTGAAAAAATACTTTGAAGTTTTAAAAATACTAAAAAGAAGCACAAAGAAGATCAAATTAAAAAAAAAGCATGCTTTGAGATTTGAAATTTACTAACAAAAAAACACCAAAAGAAATGTAATAAAAAAAATACTTTGATATTTGAAAAATACTAAAAAAAATACACAGGATAAATCGGATGAACCTACATATTTACACATTTAAAAAATACTAGAAAGCCACGCAGGGAAAATAGGATGAAAAAAAAAGTTAAAAAATAAAAGCGAATACCAGAGTCTGACGAAATTCGCGACGATGCGAAAAGTCATTCGAAGAAAAGAATATATGTAATTGTTTCGACATGTCGAAATTTCCAGCAGATACACACATCGCAATAAAAATTACAGACTAATAAAAGTGAAAAAAAAAAACGTTCGGCCATTCGACATTGTTTATGGCAATGCGTAATAAACTCACGAAATTAACGGATTATAATAATCGTGAATTATGTAGTAAAAATCATTGCACACTACAAGTGCCGACAGTTGAAACGGAATATAAATATTTCGAACTTCCGACCGAGAAAAGGCTCGGTTGAAAAAATTATTTTCCATTTTCGTGCAAATTTTTTTATAACCAAACAAAATTCATGATACGTCCTATACCAAAATAATTTTCTCATAAGCAAATGTCAATGGAGTTTTTCGTGACTTTGCGCTCGATCAATCCGTTCAGGTATTCCGCCAGCAAGGCGGTCGTTTTTTAAATTGTTAATTTTTATCGTCTATGGACTTGCAGCCAGTAGCAATTGCTGGTAAATGCACCCGAATAGCGGTACTGCATATCCAAGGGTCGCGATTACCTGAAAGTATTTTCGACATTTTTCTGTCGCACTTAAAAATATATATCCGTTAGAAAAAAAAAAAAACGCGTGGCAGCTTGCCCAAAGAGCAGAAAAGAGCCTTTTTTATGGCCTGCGCGTATCATTGATAAGCGCGTGTGATAACGTCATACCCACGTGCCTGACTCCCGTTCTTGGGATTCTTCATGAGCCTAAGGCCATACAAAATGTGGAGAATTCAGTTGTCATAATTTTCGGTAGTGCTCTACCACCCTCGTTCCCTCCCTCTTGTAACAGTACTGCATACACGTGTAAAAGCTGATTTGGAACAATTCGGAGACCGTGGCTGTGACAAGTCGGAGTACCTTTAATCCTAATGGTTGGAAAAAATGTTTAACGTTTCTCGCCAGTGGAGATAAAATAATGTATAGAGGAGAAAAAAGAGTAGCACTTGCTATCTCGCTCTTTCTCTCCCCCCCCCCCCCCCCCCCCTCTCTCTCTTCATCTTGCTGCCTCGAACCTTATGGGGAAATGAGAGCTGTCAGGAATTAAAAATATGCGTGGAGACAACCTACTTTCTCCCTTTGCCTTTATTCCAATCCCAACCCTACAAAGAGACCAGAGCTGTGAATTTTACATCGATCATCTTTATTGACAATGTAAGCCGACGGGAAATAATTTTTAGAAGTGTTCAGAACCGAACGCTACTGAATAAATAACTTTTCAAAAGTAATATGATATTATATATGAGGAACTACAAAAGTACTAGTATAAAAAATGGTTTGGGTTCGTATGTTTGGGGCTAATTTTTATTATTGTGTAAATTGTCATTTTATAATCGTATTTTGCTGGAGAATACACATAATTAATTAGGTTTTGACAATCAATCATTTTGTATATACATATATAAGGCGTATCAATATTTTGAAAAAAATGTTTTTTGGTCCTGTTTAAATGTTTAAAATACCGATATAATAATCATTGTTCAAAACATTATTAATTTAGCTATATATATAATCATTATTATTGTTTGTATTAGAAAATATTGTTTTCTTCTTAAAATAGTGTGTTAAATAAAGAAATAAGTAATTATGTTTTGCCAATAAGTGAACAATTGGAAATAATATATTGGCAAAAAATAACTAATTATATCTATTTTTCAACATACTACTATAAGAAGAAAACAATGTTTTTTTTTGTGTAGAAATACTCTAGAGGGGGACAATTATAGGGTAGCTATGTCTTTTCTAAGGGTCTGGTGCGGAATATTTTGCGACCGATAAAAATATAATATTACAAGGTTTTTCAAGTTCTCTCAGAAAAAAATATAGCTTATAGCTGCACTTTTTGTGATCAGTAGCATTTACCAGAAAAAAATTGAGTATTCTGAAAAAAAACAACATGCCATTTTGAGTTCAGCGAAATGAAGATAATTAAATCTCGATGGTGGGATGTACAAAAAAAGTTCTTTTCAGAAGTGTCTCGTGTTCGGAATTTAATTATCTTAATGTTGCCGTACTCAAAACAGAATCTTGATTCTTTTTCCTGAATTCTCAATTTTTTCTGACAAATACCCAAAATGACAACATACCAAAAATACACTAATTTTTTTTTTCAAAAAGGACTTTAACATTCATTAAAAATGATATTTTTAATACTACTTAACAAAATACTACAAGTATTATAATATACACTACCCTTATATACAAATATATATTCCTAAAACTTGGTAGGGCATGGCTGACAACATTTCATCGGATCGACAAATATTAAAGGGCACCCTCCCGACAGTATTCTGTGCACATATTTATCTATCTGTGTATGGAATACCAACAGATAATAGATCTAAATGTCTATCCACATGTACACACATACATCGAGTATTGATTGACGCAAGACTCATCGAATCTTTTAATCAGTGGCGATCGAATCGTTCTATATGGAGACACGGAGACGAATGCGGTCTTTCGAAAAGGACCATAATCAGGATTATAGCGGGGATTATGGCTCCCGATTGAATTAACCACCCCCGTCAGCGCTCGTAAACTCTTGCTAAAAGTCACCGCGCAGCTCCTCCCGTACCGTGTTAGTTGCATTTGTGCCGTGGGAGTTGCCACGAAAAGTGGCCGGTAACGGGAGTCATCTCGTTACGACGTTTCCGGGTGAAACGTTATTTCACTACAGCAGCATATACGTATATCTTTCTCGTTAATCCGAAGTGTCCCTTATTCACGATCCCGCGCGAGCTATCGCGTCCCTAGGAAATTGAGCTATTGAATTTTTCCCTCTGCGATTTTTTTTGTTTTGTTTTTATAAACGCAAACGAATTGTTATGCGGCTTGGAACTGATGGCGGAGAAAAAAAAATGAAAGTGCGATACAATCACGGAGAAAGGGAGGAAGTGTGCTATACGTGATGAGATTTCCACGCGCAGACGTCGAACAAAACAGTAATCGTTTTCTTGCAACAATTGAATGAAAATATATTTCTCCGCTGGAATTATGCAAACTCAGGATGCGCACTTTTGCATGCATCGCAAGTTTCTGCAAGACGTCCAGGTACTTCCTGACGATTGCGTTTCATTTCCGGTATTATCGAACTTCGATGCTTCCTTGAGAAATGAAAATAAATTATTTCCTGGGCATTTTGTGTTGGCGTTCTATTTTACGAAGAAGCTTGCCTTTAAGGACGAACACACCGCCGTTTTTTTAATTTAGTCGGTTTAGTTTGGTAATTTCTGGAGGGGAAAGAAGGTGCGAAAGTTCCGGTCAAATTTGCAACTTGGAAGAATTTTTTTCTAGTTACTTTTGTCGTGAGAACATCGTCGCCTGTATCATCGAATAATTGACGGGCTTGCTTGAGGCCAAAGAAACAGGTCGATTTTTAATATATATATATATTTTTTTATAAGAATATTGGGGTGGCCAGGTCAGGATTTGATACGCTCCTAATTCATAAGCTCGCCAAATTTGAGTGTTTTTTTTCATCGAAAAAAATTAATGAAGAGTGAAGTTATTATTCTTCAGCCAAAGTCTCGCCGTTACTCCACGGCCAATCGGTGTAGGCGGTTCTTGGAGCTAGGTCCATTTGAAACGAAAAATAAAAAATATACTTTTAGTATAATAATCACACTTTCGTATGACCGGATACTTTTCGGAAATTTCGAACATTACAAAAATGGCAAATTATGGAAAAAAATCGATTTTCGACCGAAAAAAACTTTAATCATTTGTTATAGAAAAATGGAGAAACGTATCATGACATCGATAGGTCATACAATAGAAAATATTATAAACTATACTCCGTCCGAATTTCAAGTGCATCGCTAAAATAGATTTTGAGATACGATTTACGCCGCGTCATAAAACAGTCTAAGGCTTTGTATACGTTTGGAAAACAATTATCGTTTTTTATTGCCTTGAACGATTAATGAAAATCCCCATAATGATTTGCAAAAGTTATTTGAGGTGGGAAAATTTTTTTTATAAATATTCCACCGATTGTTTTCGAACTTTTAATGCGTTTTTCTTGAAACCATGTTTTTAAAATCGGGCGGACTCGTACCTCCTACAATTTTCAACCGATTTCAACTGTAGCTTCTCAGATAGATGTTCTAGCGAAGTAAACACGATTTTTACGATCAATTATAAATTACGGCTTTTATAAACAAATCGACGCCGTGTTTTTAGTTGAAAATGTAACTTTTTTTGCAGTCGTGCCAAATTTTCAAAAATCAATATTTTGTAATGATCGTGTGTACTTCGTTAGCAAAACTCATGGAGTTTACGAAAAAAAAAAAAAAACAAAAAAAATGTTCTCGGTGTTCATAGCTGTCTTCAACAAATCCGTCAGTGGAGGGCCTCAAAAAAAAGCGTTCTCTTTCTACCGGCCACCGGGCCGCTATTTTGTATTTTTTTGGAAAACAAAAAATTGATTTGAGTACCTACAGATGTGTAAAGTAAACCCTCCACGCCTCATTTTCATCGCTATATTAGTATTTTCAAAAAATCGTTCCAAAAAATACCTCGTTTTCCGACCATCCAAAGGTAAAAGGCCTTGAAGAAGAACGCAAAAAAAAGGTACATCGCACCTTCAAAAAATTCTCATAACTCGGCCAATTTTTTCGAATTTTCACAAAATCTTCGTTGCAAATTAAAGTTAAGACACTAGGCTATGACACTATTCTTAAAAATCGTTTTTTCGAAATTTCAAGCTTATGCAGACCCTTTGACTGATTAAAAAACAAATTCGAGCCAACGATTCGATCTGCCGCGGGGAAAGATTTAAAAAATGCCAATATTAAGATCGCCTAAACAATTCCAAGAACAAAATAGGAATTTACGTTAGAACTGGATTAAGAATGGACTTCCGAGTATGGAAAGTGGGATACTTCGTAGCAAAGTATATATAATTTCCCAATAAAGTGTGTACACATTATCCGCCATATTGTAAAATGCTGTAGATAGAATTCACATTGATGAATATAATGCCATGCGGTCGACGCACTATTACGTTCTATATATATATATACACACACATGCAATATATGTATATAAGTTTCATATTATTCGCACAGCAGGCATAAAATGCAGAAACATTATACACGGCTACGTATCACGATTTTACACCGTTGACTCTATAATGGCCCGAATGCGAGTGGATATTACGCGGATCCATTACCACGCGTATGTTTATCTACTTAATTCTTACGTATGTAAGACCACGAGGGGGGACCACCCTCTCGCACCACCTGAATCTCGTCGAGAGAGAAAGCTGTTTTTCCATACTCGATCCTCTCGTCATACATAGCCGACGTTTACGCATTTGTGCACGGGTCATTCCACGCTGAATCGATCAACTTTTGACACCTAAAGGTCTGAAGGTCTTCAATGTGTTTGTTGGGTACGGTACAGCTATTTGGGAGACTACCAGTCTAGAGCTAGCAATGAAGGTGAATTTTGATCATTTTTTATGGACACCCAGTTGATAGAATGAAAATTTCATTTAGTAGCGTTTATTCTACATGAATTCGAGGATCTTTACAAATTTTTTTACAAGATTCTGTAGAAAAATGACGGCGCTGAAGCCATTGACGTAGCTAGAACTTTTAGCCGGAAGAGCCTACGTGGCGCCGGCCTGGAAAGAACTGGTTTTGTTCACGATCAACTTTTTTTAAATTGATTTTACATAATAGTCGATGATCATGTAACACACATGAAATATTAAACTTGCTTCAATCAAACGTTCATGTTAAAATTAATATCGAACTCTTGCATATAAAAAAATAACCAACTAATTTGTCAAAATGGCGCATTTCCAAAACACAAAGTATTAAATGTCATGAGAAAATCGTCAGAAAATTGTTTATGAAAAAAGAACTATGCAATATAATTTAAAAAATCCTACGTAGTGCCTCAGCAAATGTAATTCGAAATATACAGTTAAAATTTCAAGTGAATCGGTTGAAAATTGTTTGAGTTATGAGTCCGGCCGACTTGAAAAATGTAGTTTTGAGATAAACGCGTTTAAAGTTAGTAGAAAGTCGCGACATGAATCAAGAGACAGTCCGCTAGAATTCGAAAATCGAGTACTTAGAGATTTTTCACACCCATAATCTTTCGGAATACAATTTTATAGGTACTGAGGGACATTGATTAACAAAAAAAATCGGTTTTTGGAAAATCCTAGAGTGGCAAAAGGCCTTAAACATACACATGTATAGTTTTCTTTTCAAGGTTCCTCCGGGTGCCCTTGGGAGTTTCTACGAACCCTTTCCCTCCCCATACCCATCCCTCTTAACTATTTCCACTTCCTCAAAACCCCCTAGATTGTTGCTCCCAAATAATTCCCTAAAGCCCTTACGTAGCGTGCCCTTTGCACCAGGGCACGGGGAAACTGCGAAAAACCCGTGTCAGTACAAGCGGCTACATTTTCCCTGAGTTTCCGATGCCCTTTGCAATGGAAACTCGGTAAAACTGCCTGGCGCTCGGTAGTCGACGAGCCATTGCGTGACTCGGCGGTCACCCATCCGTGTATTGGCCCAGGCCAACGCTACTTACCATAGCAGATCGCTGAAGCCGCTCACCCCGCGTTCGTAACTCTAGTTGGACACTCGTATACACTACATTGGCAAATCACACGTCCACACGTGTACACATATTTTCATAATCATAGCACGTACCTATTTTATTATAACTTTCTGTACACGTAGATACTCATATCACATTATACGATATTTCTACCGTATTTTCCGGCCTATCTTGCGCATAACACCTTCATCTCTCACTTTCCGTGAGCTCCCGGCTACTCCGTACAGGCATATTCACCTCAATGAGATTTCGCAGGTGCTGACCTACGAAAGCCAATTGGACGAGAGTTGAAATTAAAGGAAAAATAAGAGGAATGCAAAAAAAAATATATACATTTACAAGCTTTGGTGTGAAAACGAGCAAGCGATATACGCACACGAACGTGTCAAACGTATTCACTCCGCTATATCATACGCGCGTGTATTGCCATCGTGAAATTGTTCTATTCCATATTTACGCGCATAGCTATAAACGAGAAGGTGTAGCCGTCTAATGATTTTTCTCTGCAGTAGCTGTGAGGAAAAAGGCATACAGAACAGACCCGAGTCGTATTATTCGTTTCTTTTATTAACTCTCTCGATTACTTTCACTTTTTCAGTATAAAATATTTTCTCTTATACCAAGTAATATGTCTCCATATATATATATATATATATATATATACAGGGTGGCCCGAAATGTGGCGTCCAAAAGAAAAATCTTCATGCCTCGTCTCAATACCTATCCGAATCACTCCCATGTATGTTCCACGATCTTAGTGACTTTTCGAGGAAAAAGCATTTTTAAATTTTTCTCTTTTGCGTATGTACTTTCCTCGCGGTTTTTTACTCGTGTTATCGTCATGAAGTGCACTGTCGAGCAATAAATATATTACTAACTGAACACTAACGTGAATGCCTTTGATTTTGATCAAAAGTTAAAAAAATAGGTTTGAGAGGATCAGTCACTAAAGTTCAGATGATAAAAAATAAATAAAGGGTGTCTCAAAATGACCTGATATTTTTATTTATTAATAAAACGTATTATTTATTTCAAAAGTACGAATATTTCTATTCTAATATAAGGTACAAACATGGAGGTTATGTGTGGAATATAATATCCGATAAATGGTTGCCTCGTCCCTGTTAACAAACGTTGACTCTTTGAACAAAATTTTCAATAACATTTTGGCATAATTGCGGAATAATTTCATTAATGGTGCGTCCAATTGCTGCCTTGGCCTATGGAATGGTCTGTGGATCATTGGCATCAGAGATGGGCATACCTTAATTAGAATGTAATTCAATTATTAATCTGGTTACAAGCTAATTAAATTATAAAATGATCTCATTGAACTGTATTTCATTACATTTTAATTGTAATTATCCAGGATATATTATGAAATCGGTTATAATGTATATAATTACAAAGTAATCTGGCTAAAATGTATTTCAGATACTTTGTAATTTAATTACTTTGTTACTAGTTATGGTGTAATATAGGAGAAAATATAATTTTATCCACTTGGATAAAAAACATTTTTTGAATAAAAAAACTTGAATAAAAAAAGTTGGATAAAAAAGTGATAAATTATTTCTCGTTTGAACTCCAAAATCCAAATATTATTTAGCTATTAGTTAGAAAACCGGCTTATTCGAATTAATATATAATCGATTAATTTGTAATTAGATTAACTGTCAATTAAATTACATAGTAATTCATTACACTAGGCACTTGTGGTAACTAATTACTTAAGTAATCTGTTACAAAGTAATTAAATTATCAATTACAATAGTAATTGTAATTTTAAATTGTTAATTTAATTACTTTTTTCCCATCTCTGATTGGCATACACCTTTCCTTTCAGAAAACCCCAAAGAACGAAATCCAATGGCGTCAATTCGCACGATTTTGATGGCCAATTCACATTGTCGCCGCGTGAGATAACACGACCATGAAACCCTTCGTCTGCAATAACTGCATTGTTTCGCAGTGAATTTTCACAATTTCTATGCGTTGCTCGATCGTGTAATTCTCCAAGACTAAATCTCAGTACCTCCTGACGCCAGTTGTCAAAGTTTAGTACTCTATGTTCGCCACAAATGAAATGACGCGCAATTAAAAATGTCATGTCATTTTGAGACAACCTTCACTCGTCTAAATGACTCCCAATTGCTTTAAAAAAACTTCTAAGGGAGGAAGATACATACACAAAAGTGAAAGAAAAATTAAAATCTATGCCACAGGAAAACTGGAGAAATAATTAAATGCTTTTTTTTCGCGAAAACTAAAAAAAGATCGTAGAAAATATACGTCACTTTTTGGGCCACCCTGTATACATATACATAAACACCTTTAGTTTGATAATTTTTCTTTTTGTTTGCCCTCACTCTCTGTCATCGTCAATGCAATCGGACAAATTCAATTTTCTCACCTGGAAAAATCCTCGAGCTCTCCCTTGCGAGGCAGTGTTTTATTTACGACGTGTCCGACCCACGTATTGTAAATCAATCATGAATTTTACAACCTGAGGGGCACATGTACATATATATATATATATATATATATATCAGTACATATTAGCGAGTAGTAAAAGTGAAGGCGTATTACGAACGATTGTCAAATAAGAGCGGAAAAGGTTTCGAGTCCTCGTATTCCGCAAAGCCGCGCCCGCCCTTTCGTATCTAAGCAATCGATATATACTTTTGTGATATATATTCGTGTATCGCGTATCGAAGTGCCACTATCAATGACATGATTATTTTATACTGCGTCGATCCGACGGCAGAGAGTGGGCGTTACGTCATTACGTTGTTGTCATTATTATCGCACGGTGCGCTGGCTACCGCCCAGGTACGATAACCATGAAAAGACGAGAATGGAATTATCCCTCTGCATTTATCAAGGCTCGGGGTGCAACCTAATCCCGTGTCACGTGCCCTTTCATTTTTTGTTTTTATCTAGAATCGTTTGGGGATGGATTGAACCGCACTTGGAAGATTATATATTGATGGCGATGGGATTTTTTTTGTGAGGGTTGACAGATGTTGAAGATAGAGCGTATAATATAATATAATATTATATTATGCTTCGCTTGTAATTTGTTTTATTTTTTTTTAAATCTTTGCAGTTCGTTTATATTGATTAAAACGAGTACAGAAATCATTTTTTTAAAGGAATGGTGTGTCCATTCACCGGTACGCTTCCGGCTTTATAAGCCGAGAACTACTCAATCGATTTCGATTAATAACGGAAACACAGCTAAGGCAGTGGAATATGATTAAGGCTATTGAGCATTATACGCTATACAGGTAACATAATTACAATTTCATTCAACAAGCATAAAAACAAATATTACGTTCCTATTACACAAATGAGCGTAAACGAATACATGAAAAAATTAATGAATAAATTAATAAAAATATTTAAAAATACGAATAATCGAGCGTTGTCAAGAATTTCCGTTGGGATATGGTGAAAAAGCTTGATGTGTGGGTGCCGCACGAACTGTAGGAAAAGAATTTAATGGACCGAATTTCAGCTTGCGATTTGCTGTTCAAACACAGTCAAAACGAACCATTTTTTAAGAAAATGATTACTCGCAATGAAAAGTGGATTATCTACAACAATGTCCGTCGAAAAAGATGATGGTCTAAGCTCGGGGAGGCTGTTCAGAGGGTCGCAAAGGCTGGATTAGACTAGAAGAAGGTCATTGTCTGTATCTGGTCGAATTTGAAAGAAATCTTCTATTATAAGCTGCTGCCACCCAACAAAATGAACGACTCGACCAAGTACTGCTCACAAGTGGCCAAATTAAAGCAAGCAAACTATCAGACGCGGTCCGAATTGGCGAACAGAAGAGACGTAGTGTTTCACCAGGATCACGCTAGACAACACGTTTATCCGATGACCCGATAAAAGTTATTGCAGCTTGGCTGGGATGTTTTGATGCATCCACCGTACAGTCCGGACCTTGCACTTTCAGACTATCACTTGTTCCGGGCGCTACTGAACA
This sequence comes from Ophion ventricosus, assembly GCA_963932345.1. NCBI lineage: Eukaryota > Metazoa > Arthropoda > Insecta > Hymenoptera > Ichneumonidae > Ophion > Ophion ventricosus. The sequence continues at coordinate 17,911,371 of OZ010721.1, read as the reverse complement.
GTTTGAATAATAAAGCCTTCAGTTCCCTGGACGTCCTCAAAAACCACTTAGATGAATTCTCTGTCCAAAGACTTCAGGACTTCTATGAAGGGATAATGAAGCTCGTCGAGAGATCCCGAGTCAAAATTGATGGCCTCCTCTGAACACCCGCAGGACCAATTTTTTTTTGTAATGCACAAGCCGCCAGCCTCCGTTGAACCTACCAAACCCCATTTGTCGAATTCAGTGCCATGAAGAAGCCTCGATTTGGTCCGGTGTAGCATCTGTTAGTCCTTCCAAAACCTTCTTTCGACCCCCAGTTTCAGTGAAACGTGAAGAACGCAGGCCTGCGTACCCTGCTTTAGATCTCAAGTCCGTTGCCTCGGCCCCACCTAACCTGCTTCGAGCCCAAATTCGATATCTCCTCCATCAACACTCCATTATGGCCTGATCGGTAATCCTTCGATGACGAAATAAATCGTTTTCGTTGAATGGAGGGTTCGGAGGGTCTACAGTGCGCCAACAGTAGGCTGAATGGAGGGTCCAGAGCTTCTACAGTGCGTCTACAATAGGTCGAAAGTGGGGCCAGTAGGTTCTGCGAGAGGGCTCGAAGTAGGTCCACCTGGGGTTTCGCAGCTTCACTTGCGCTCTGCATTGGCCACCTTTGAGTGACAATGTCCAGTTGCTGCCATTCGGGAGGTACATCGCAGGCCCTAACGTATTGTTATTCCAAACATAGTACCCTCGTTCAGCTACTCTATAATCCACTATCGCCTATCTCTGCTCAGGTAAGTAGGCCTTCATTTTACGGTTTGAACGTGGTTCGAAAAAGTTGACTTGGGATGGCAGAAAATCATTGAACAAAAAGGAACATATTTAGTCGATTAAAATGGCTTTTTTTTGCTAAATATTTTGCGTTTGAAATTTCGCTACGGAATTATGCATAGCCCCAATAAAATCGCGGCGTCGCGACGGAAAAGTCTATTGAACAGTGAAAACGCGAGAAACCGCTCGCACACGCTTTACGATGGGGATCCGGTCAAGCGAGAGCAGCTCTCGTCCGCGCAAAACCTGAGAAAACGAAGGTGCCAGAGCAAAGAGAAGCTGAAGGTATTGAACGTTCAGCGGCCACTTGGAATGAAGGATTGCTCCGTACGATCAGCCTAATATGGTGAACACAAGTTTTTGCGCGATATACGACGTGTCGCCTGGCTTAACGGCGGACAAACTAGAATCGATGAATGAAAACGATATGTCCACATTATATATATATATAGCTTTACTTTTATGTACACACACATACAGCATGTCTGATGTATTTATATGTGTTTTATTTGCGGATAGTCACGGACCGGTGTGCAGCGTCGTGTGTGGGACGTCGTCCCACTGAGACACATTCGCAGGTTTCCACACTCAACGGTTTGTCCCTCTCTTTTCTTCGACTCGTTTAACACCTGTTTCTTTTTTTTTTCTTCTAGCCTTCTCCTTTTTTCCCTATATGATTCTTCTCGGGCACGCGTGTGTCTGTTCCATTTATGATTACGCGACGTTACCTTATGCGCTGAATAATCTCTGTCTCTGTCTCGATCTCGGTCGCGTGTCGCGAGATGAGAGAACTTCCTCATCCGGGACGCCGATGACCTATCGTATTGCGTGGGTACACGACTCGCGTTGCGTAGTACAATAGTAAAGGTGTCGTGAGTTGAATATTAAACGATCACGATCTTCATATGCGTACGGATTTAAGAGGATTCGAGACTAGCTGTTGATGAATTAGTGTATGTTTTTTTATTATTGTAGGTCTTGTTAATTGAAATTAACCCAAAAGTTTATTTGAATTGATAAGAAGATTGAGAAGAAGATGATTGTTCGTCATAATCAATTGGATTATAATTTATGCAAAATTCATTCATAAGTTTATTATGATTCATTAATAAAAAAATCATATTTTTTTATTATAATTAATTGTATTGCGATTTATTTGTTCATAAGTTCATTATATTTCATCCATAAAAAAATAAAAATGGTTTATTATAATTAATTGTATTGGATATAATATACTTGTATTGGCAATATAATTGTAACGATATAATTGCATTGGCATAATTCCATAGCAAAAATCAAATCAATTTCAAGCCCAAAATATTTGCCGAAAAAAAAGCGATTTTAATCGACGAAATATTCATGGTGTTCAATGACTTTTTGCCAGCTCGCCACGAGCTTCATTGTCCCTCTTTCATAGAAGAGATCTTGTCTGGCGTTGTCCAGACGTTTTCGGGCAAAAAAAAGCAAAATTCATAAAAAATACACGTTTTTTCTTTCCATGTTCAAAATAAAATGAAGCTTCCTATACGTCACGGATGTCAATGTCGACTTGGTACATGGCATAATTGAGACCTTCCGCAAATACCTGGAAGAATAGAACGAAACATTGAGCGGATGTCCAAGAAGCTAGAAAAAAAAAGATTTTTCACGCTTTCCCGTTCGTTTTTTCGTCTACCGAAATATCGGGAGTGGTTTCAGAGTGAAAGTTGGCCAATTATCGTACGATGAGAACGACCGGGAGCGGTGCATGTCTCCAGGATCACAAGGACAACGTGGGTGGTCACCTAAGGAAAAGCATCGCCGCGATTTCATTTCCAAAGGGTGTGCCCTATATACGAATATACACACAAATATATATATCTATATATAGAGAGAGAGAAAGAGAGAGAGTAGGATCCGGTATCGTCCTTTGGTCTCCTGCAGGACACGCGAGTACCTCTGCGTTTCGTACGTTAAACGTCCAACGTCGGTTGCCCATCAAAGCCCATAATCCACGGGCCAAAGCGTGGACGAATGGCTTTCGCAACGGCCCCTGCGGGCCGTAAAATTTTCAAGGGAATAGCCGCGAGAGAAACGAATCTCGTGAAGGAATGAGAGGAAGGTAAAACATGTTGCGTAGAGAGGAGTCTTCCGAGGTAATGTCGTCCCAACACTGACAATGTTGCCTTGTTTGCCTCCGTAGGATCTTCGACCGCCGTGATCGAGTTCGTTCTCTTCTCTCTCTCTCTCTCTCTCTCTCTCTCTCTCACTCTCTCTCTCCCTCTTCCTCTCTTCGAGACTTTGTGCCACTTTGTGCAACTTTAAAACACTCTAAGTACGCTTAAGGGCTTTTAAAGCGAATACGACCACGAACGTTTTATTTATATACATATACATATATCTAAGGACCAGGAGGAAACGGCGAAGAAGGCTGTAAAATTCTTAGGACCCGTGACCGAAGCATTGTAGACAAAATACTTTTGCCATGCTATACCGTAACGTCGTAATCTGGTCAAAACGACGAGACTAGAGGAAAAAACCAAAAGAGGGAGAGAGATGAGGAAGAGAGAAAGAGAGAGAGAGAGAGAGAGAGAGAAAGGGGGGGGGCAGATAGAAGATGCTCACTTAATTTTGCCTTCGCAAAGATTTGAAAGAATCTTTTGCCTTACCTTACGCCGTTCTTGACAATTTCTCTCTCTCTCTCTCTCTCTCTCTCTCTCTCTCTCTCTCTCTCTCTCTCTCTCTCCCTCTCTCTCTCTCCCTCTCTCTCTCTCTCCCTCTCTCTCTCTCTCTGTCTCTCTACCTCTCTTTCTCTCAGTTTTATTATTATTTCATATTATCGCTATTTTATTTTTATTATCCTGTGTCCCATCGTATACCCTTGCGGATTTTTACGTTTTACCCTTCCCAATTGAACCCTTTCCTATCGCTCCCTACCCGCACAATTCGCTAATCTAACCTAACTTCCGTTGCGTCCACAGACGTCTCAAGCATTTGCCAGTGGTACGAAGAAACTGGAAAACCTGGACCGGTACAGACGTCCCCAAATTCTTCTGATTCTATCGTGCCCATACTTTTACTGAAGTATTAAAACCAAGGTATCAGAAGAATTGGCCTTCCGCTGACTGGTTGCTGCACCAGTCAGTGCACGGCTATACCGCCCAAGCTGATCCTCGACCGTACATCTATCAGTGTCGGTTTATATTATCGCTATTATTCGATTTATTGTTAATTAGTTTTCAGATTTATATATTATATCCCGGCTCGTCACTGTTACTTCATTTTTTTTTATTTTAGCTTTAATTTGAATTTTAACCCTTCCCGGTCAACCGGGATTATCGAACCATCGATAAATTCTTGGCGTAAATATATAATAGTTCGCGGCTTCGAATGGGACTGTATTTACCATCGTACCTAGACTTTGAAGTATCCTCATACCATAAAATTTACCCTCTTCACATGTCGGAATAAATACCTTTTTTGGAACACGCACTATACTACTATTTTTTTCCCAAAAGTAGCATATCTAAGGAGCATCGTGTCCAAATTTTATGTAAAAATGTTGAAAATCCACGGAACTATGATTTTTTTTAGCAAAAAAGTGTCTTCTTTGCGTTTTCACGTCTTTATGAATTTTTTTTAACGTCGCCATTTTATCTTTTATAAATCAATTTTTCGTACATCATCTAGAAAGTTCAAAGCATGCTCCGTAATTTCTTGAACCACTTCGGATGGAAAGTTCGGTCACAATACTTTTTCGAAAACTGACTGGGTCGAATCGACTCAAGTGTGACCACCGCGATTGAATTTGGATTTATGATAACAAAGGCTTAATTTTGAACTTTAATTTTAATTTTAATTTTATTCTTTATTTGAACTTAATTGTAATTTTAATTTTATCTCTATTATGTAAATTGATATGAGGCGTCTCATCACTACCATTTGTAAAATTTTCCCCATAACGTGCTAGAGCATAAATCAATTTTTATTTAATTTCCTTTTCGCTCTCCCTCTCTCTCTCTCTCTCTCTCTCTGTCAGTGTGTCTGTCTGTCTGTCTCTCGCTCCCTCTCTCTTTTTCTCTGTCTGACTGCCTCTCGCTCTCTCTCTCTCTCTCTCTCTCACGAAACTGCAACAATAAGACCGAACGAGAACGAGAAAAGAGATTCGTCGAAGGGCCCAGAGCAACGAGTCACGCTTACGAAAATCGTAAGGCAAGATCGTTATTCCTCGAAGTTCAATATAATTTAGCCGGATGGGCTGGTAATCACGATGTTACAATGTATTCGAGTTACAAGCTCGCAACAATGTTACGAGCTTCGTACTCGTGTATACGTGTGCGTGTACACCCACACGCACACACACATACACATACAGGAAGTATGCATGTGTCCCTCCAAGTTTCAGTTTGGTCGACCATCTATTTCATTTTATATATTTTTTTATTGTGTATTTTAGTGTCTTCGACTTTTTCTATCCTCCTCACTCCTTCTCTGATTCTCTCTCTCTCTCTCTCTCTCTCTCTCTCTGGCATACTCAAAGACGTGTATGATCTTCGATCTTTTGGATTTTACGATGTCTCTACCCAGCCCATTAAAACGACGTGAGAAGTGCCCCCTGCGCGATGGAACGAGTCAATAAGTTGTTACAATGTAACGATGTAACGCACCAGTCGTACGGCGGCAACGTGAAATCCGGGTGTTAAGTCGAAACTGACGAATGACGAATAAGTCGAATTCAACATAGGCTGAGAAAGAAACGATCGAAGAAGCTGCCGCTACGTTCTTTGTGCTCGATGGACACGCTATTAATCCTGGAATCCTCCTGTGGCGTATATTGATAATCCAGGCCTCCGGTTGGAGCAGACGATTCTTTTATTCCATATCAATTTTTAGCTTTGGATACTCCTGGAAAATTTATTGTTTCGGATCACTCACTTTCTCGAAAAGAAATGTAAGACTAACGAGACGATATTTCGATACCTGATGATTGCAAAGAATACAAGTGAAAAAAATAAACATTGAACGTGCTGGAAGTGGTTAAGTACACAGATACTTGCAATATCGAATTTCAAGTCAATTATTTCCGAATAATTTGCGAATTTATTGGTTCTTTATGAGACAAGGATATTTTAGAGACACCGAAAATCGTCAATGTTTTACTTGTAAAAGTTTTGGAATACTTGTCAAATTGAAAACCGTTTTCTTTATTTTTCTCACGTAACTAATGTCATTGTAACGGCAATAATTTTACTAAATTTGATTTTTTTAATGCCGTTTGCATGACTTACTTCCAGATTTGAACCCAAACGGATATAGAAAAAAGGGCATTCTGCTACATGACGACGTTTCCCATATCCCAAGGAACCCTTGAATAAAAAAAACAACAAAACTCAAATTGCGACACCTATTCGGAGTGTGCATTCATTTTAAGTGATTCTTTTTTTGTAAAAATACGGCTTTATTGTGAAAAAATTGTTAAAAATTGATCATTCAAAATATTGCCCATCGCTAGCCACTACTTTCTAAAAAGACACATCTTAAGGTAGTAGTCTCACCACAGTCACGTTGGAAAGTTTATTCTCCCCTCAATCGATATTGCGAAATATCCTTACAATATCGGTTGTACATCTTATCTGGATATAAAAACTTATAAAGTTATCATGAAAACGCCTAATATAATGTTTACCTAATCCTCACATGTGTATCAGACTATCCATCCCGGCTACTAACATAATACGTAGATACTCCGCGTATACGGATATGCACACATTACTGTAATCTAGTTCTAGTCTGCTCCAGTCACCTCGTCGCGCTAGCGTCGCTAGACATTGCTTAATTTAAATCGCTACATCTCTAAAACGGGACGGTCAAAATTCATGATTTTTCTCCACCCACGTCGTCATATGTTCCTCTGTAATTGAGAAATAAAAAAAATAAAATCTGTAGAAAAGTTTCGAAGTTCTTCCGTGAAACGTGAAACATTCCACTGCTCCCCATAAGAACACGTGTAAAACCATGAAATGTTTGATTGCCAATATCTCCAAAATGGAAGGGTGAATGCTTTTGAAATTTTGCAGGTAATCATTTACTAGTGTTCTGAATGTGTCCACAAAATTAAAAAAAAATCTATAGAAAAATCCACGAATCGACCCGTTTTCTTGGTATCCTCATAAGAATGGGAGCAGCGCTTCCATTCTTATGAAATCGATGTTGAAATCGATGGAGCATAATCATTTTCCTTCCAATGAAAAATAAAAAGCAAAGCTCGCTGCAAATGGCGTTTTGTTGGCACAAAATTCGACATATTCAAAGCTCAAAAAAATAATGTCTTTTACACTTCGGCAAAATAAAACATACTGAAAACGAAAGCAACGTGCTGATGCTTTGACATAAAATTAATAACAATATGATCCGATGTGATATAGTAGCAGTTACGCCATCTCTTGAAAATCCCTCAAAACTAATGCACACACCTTATATGTGTATCGCAAAAATTCAACGAAAATCCTCAATATTAACGAACAAAAAAAACCGTCACCCGAAAAAAATAGTCACATTTCTAATGCCTCCAAAAACGACATCAATAACCAATTAAGAGACACAGATGCCGGGATGCCCTGAGACGAAGGAAGCCGAGAAATGACGGATCGACTTGGGACGATTATGCAAAAAAAAAAAAAAAACAAGAAGAAAGACGTCGACGTTAAAATGACGGATGTGCCGTGACCAAACTGCGATCAGAGCAAAGTCCCGTTCGACGGAATCGAACATATCCGGCTACACGTGTATCATGGAGCCGCATTTTTCACCTCTGACTTGGAGGAAACACGAGCGCAATCGAAGCGATACCGAGACCAAGAGGAAAAAAAAATCCATCAGCCGGATAGAAAAAAAAAATTGAGCGTCACTAAAGAGGATGCCGGTAAGACAAGCATTGTGATGCATATGAGTGAGAAGTCGCGTTTACATGGTGGGCCATACAATGACGGCTAACTAACTGCCATTATGCGTCACGACGGCGGAGTGAAGCGAGAAAAAAGCATCGAGTGTCACGTACCCCTATCGCGGTATTCGGTGAGCGATACGCTTTTGATTTTTCCTCATTTATTCTTCCTTATCCTCTCCGAATGAATTATAAAAATAAATAAATAATAAATTATTTATCAATGAAATTAATTGTGCTTTATTAATAAGAACGTTAATTCTTCATGAGACAATTGAGTTTACCCTTCGTGGTTATACTTCCAAATTCAATCGCGGCGGTCACACTTGGGTCGATTCTACCCAGTCAGTTTTTAAAAAAGTATTGTGACCAAACTATCCGTCCGAAGTGGTTCAAAAAATTACGGAACATGCTCTGAACTTTCTAGACGATGTATGAAAAATTTATTTATAAGAAATAAAATGGCGACATGTTAAAAAAAATTCAGAAAGAAATGGAAACGCAAAAAAAGTCACTTTTTCGCTCAAAAAATCATAGTTCCGTTAATTTTCAACATTTTTACCTAAAATTTGGACGTGATACTCCTTAGATATGCTACTTTCGGGAAAACATAGTAGCATAGTGCACTTTCCAAAAAAGGTATTTATTCCGACATGTGGAGAGGGTAAATTTTATGGTGTGAGGATACTTCAACACCAAAAATTGATCGACCGATCGATTCCACCCAGGGTGACCACGCAGGCTTGATAAATAAATTCGGGAATAATGAAATAAAATAAAAAGGAAATGACGTTTTTATGAATTAAAAAAAGTAAATAAGAGTTATTTAATGTTAGTTATATTTTATCTCAACAATATTATATTTTATCAATATATAAATATATTTTGATGTTCCCTTGTTTATTATTCCTCCTCCTCCTCTTCTGCTTCTTTGATCCCTACGTGCGAGAGTACCCTCGGGAATGCACTCGTCTATCGGAATTTTCGATCTCGAAATCTCAATATCAATTGTCCACACGCGAGTTCTTGTCCCACCTGAGCGCGCTCGTACGGCTATTTTTTTCCTCCCTCTCGTTTGATTCCGATTGATCGTCTGGTGTTTGCTCAACGGCTTAACTTTACATTGAGGTTTGAGGTGTATTTATTCTTCGGAGGAATGTCTTCCAATCGAAATATTCCACTCCTCGACTGAATCACGAGAAATTTGTAAAAGAAATTTAATTTGAAGTGTGTCGCTGTAGTAAAAAGTATTGGTATACGAAGACATATATTTTCTTGCGAAAGTTAACGTTGGACGTCAATTTTAAAAGGTGGAGCGACTTGTTCCTACGCACTTTTCTTGTTTTAGTTTGAGATCGTGGTTTTTTTACATCTTACATAAAAATAATAGCTAGAAAATTGGTTGGATAGTCAATAAGTATGATTTGGTCGAATAAATTTATTATTTTTTTTATTTTTTAAAATTGATTATTGTTTTTGATTTTTTAGATTTAAGTAGAATGCTTAGGATCAGAGCGCTCTAAAATTAAATCTAGAAAAGAGGAGAATATAGGCCGTAGCAAAACAAAATTGTTAGCGTATGGTAAAATACAATTTCTTGCGGCAAGTAAGCGCTGCATGTTTATTAATTCATTTTTAAAAGGCGGTGGCAACTATTTTTGGTATTTTCCTTGCTTTAGATCACGGGTTTTTACGTCCGGATTTAAAATAATCGGTACAAAATGTGTTAAAAAGTTAATACGTATGATTTTCATCGAAATTTTTAAATTAATTTTCATATTTGTTAGATTTGGTTATTGATTTTTTTATTTTTGAGATTTCATTATTGTTTTTTTTTTATTTTCGAGTTCTTTAATCCTTTAGATTTCATTAGGGAGCTTAGGATCAGAGCGCTGTGGCGCGTTCACCCACCAATTGACTCGCACCAATCTTCCGCCCCTTAGTCCTATAAAAATGTTATCTTTGGGGTTGCCAATAAGACTCTTTCTATAAAAAAAAATCACGATTTAAAGCCAAAATAAGGGAACTTCCAAAGAGGGGCTTGTGCCCCTCCTGGCCCCTCTCGCCCGCCAGAAAAAAATGCTGGCTACGGCAATGCACCTTTCGTTCGATTTTTTTTCGTATCGTCTACTAACATTCCTGCCTTTGGAAACGAATAAAAAATGGACTTTGCATTGCATCGCCCTGACAGCCCTAGCTCTCATTCCAGATTCGTGGAAGGAAACTCCGTAAAAAAAATCATTTCCGCTTCTAATTGAAAAGATCGTGACATTTAATTGCAACGTACGGGGCCCTTCATCAGGAAGTTGCGGACAGGCAGTTTTGTTCCTCCCGCGAGTTGTTGCGGTTGAGGAAAAACGACGGGGCGAAATAATGTGCAATTTTAATTTTTCACCCTTGTCCAACACTTGTCCGGGTAATTTGGCCGAGTATGGTGCAACGTGTACTTACCGTTCGTCTCGCAAAGACAGCCCGATCTTGAGCAGCGGAGATACAACACCTGTCTCGCATGGACGTGTTATTAACACGTTTTTTTTTTTCTTTCTGCTTTTGAGTCAGGGAGTTTGCGGGATATCCTGGATTTTCTCACGATCCTACGGCGCCTCGTCGTCACCGAGAAACAGGGCAACCTCTGGGCTTTCCGTTCCCCGCGGCTTATGAAAAATAAGGGCTCGAACGTCGAGGGACTGTGTACCGTGCGAGGTTGCAACCGAGCACAAACAATTTAATGACAGACCCTGTGAAGAATCTAAACCACGGAAACCGTGACGTAACTTGTACTTTGGTGCAACCGGCAACAACGAGAGCCCAAGACAATGAGACCAAGAGCAGTGGAAGAAGAAGCCAATGTATAAGGGCTAGGACAATACATTTTCCGGACTTGTTCGACACATGGCGTCCTTTCCGGCCTCCTTCGAGTCTTACAAGTGCGTTCAATCTGCGGATGCTTTTCCTCGCAATATCCGTACATGTACGTCTCCGTGAGACACAACGAAAAAAAAAAAAAAAAAAACAAAGAAGTAAAGCCAACGGCTCGAAGCAAAGCCAATTGCGCTGGCAAACGTGACGACGCGGGTCTACAATTACAACAATTACCGATAACTGCCATGAGTTCGTTAATCGTTCGCGAGCGAATCAAGCCGGTGTGTCTCATCTTCGTGTACACGAGAAAAAGGCACGCGGTGCTGGTTTCTTCTTCACGCGCAATCGACGAAGAGACGCCTCTTCTGAGACTCTCGTGGCTAATTGAAACGACGCCGCGTGCGAGCCGCGTCGAGGTGAAAAACGGAATGATAATTTGATCCCATTCGATCTGATGTCGCGATGTACACATTTTTTTTTTCACTTTCTCTTGCCTTTATTTCGAGAAGTTTCGGTGTTTGGAGTTCTTCTGATGTCAATTTGTATGAAGGATTAGACGCTAAGGTTATTATGAACATGTTTCTTGTATACTTAAAAAAAAGATAGACCGATATATGTAAAAATATTTATATGTGAAAATTATATATTAAAATTAAATTAAGTATATGGAAAATTAGATATAAGGTAAGACCGGTGTTTTTATATGTAAATATACGTAAGAATACATGTAAATACAAAAAAAAACACATATAAAATACAGCAACATTACCCGTGTAGAAATTTCTTAGGGATATCTAAGTTCCAATCGAATCCTGATCGGGATATCATACGGATTCCCTAGAAGGGGAATCCGTATCATATCTCATCGGAATCCAAATGGCGCCCACTACGTAGCACAAGACGGAGACGTAGTGGCAAGAATTAGAAGTGCGTATTTCAAATACGTATTAAATCCATTTTTCTTAGTAAATTAAATACATATTTTTTTAGTTCAAACGATCTCCATTTAATTTAAATATAACTACTTAGAATAAATAACCTATATCACTTTTCTCCAGGAAATATAAGTCTTTCAAGCTCTATATATTGTTTTTCGAAAATTTTGATTAAATGTAAAGAATTTTGTTCGAAATTCTGTTATTAAAATATATGTTTTGTCAATTGTACTGTAGCTCCAATTTTTACCGAATCTTTTTCAGATTCTTGAATAAATGATTTCAGAAAACGTCCAGCGTTTTCAGCTGACACGGAACGGTATCTCCTGGTGATTTTTACATTCTTCCCTGGGATCCGATTCGATATCGAACTAGATCTTGTTCTAGAAGTTTGGGATTCTAGCCTGGATCCTATGCAAAGTTTCTATTTGAATTCTGACTAGAGTCCTTAATAGTTTCGGATTAGAATCCTGGCTAGAATTCGACTTGCGAGCGTGACATTTCGTTCCCGGATTCGATCCGATATCCGACTGGATCCCGATTGAGAGACCAGGATCCTAGTCCGAATCGGACTGTATCCATGACAATATTTCTGCACGGGTATATCTAAAATTACATACAAGGTAAGTCCGGCCACAGTTTTTTCAAGGTTCCGTCAAAATAAAAATACAGACGATTCTTTACTTATGTCTATTTGTCATTAAACTTTGTACATTTAACTTTAAGATAATTTACAGAAGTAAAACAAATTTTTATGAGATCAACCTGTAAATTAGTGTTTTTTTTTTCAAATCACGCTTGGCCATCTCTTTCGGAATATCCGGGTGTAACGGGCATAAGAGTAGAGGAGAGATGGACAGTGCTTAATTCCGTGCTACACTTGGTTTTCTGTTTGGTTTTATGTTCTGATTCTTGTTTTTTAATCTTCTAGACACATCTGGAGCACATATCATCAAATTCAGTACAATTTTCGTATACCCAAAGTTTGCACGCTATGCAATGAAGCCAGTCTTCCATGAGACGAGTTTCATAATATTTTTCTCCGCAACCTTTTTATTTAATTATCATCTTCTGTACTCTCATCTTGATCTGATGAATCGCATAATACTGGTTTTTCGTCATTGTCACTACTTTCAGATATCCTTATAATTGCTTTCCGTTTTCTTGCAGTACGTTTTATTGTGGTAATTTTTTTCTGACTTGCTAGGCGCAATCTGATTTTTTCTTTTGATTTTGCTGGCAACTGGTTTTTTGGTCTTTCATTTATTTTGACTCGTCCTTACATTTTCTGAACTTAATATGTCCGTCAGATGTTAATAGCGTGCCAACTTGCTCAGCCCGTTTATAAGTCCTAGCAGTCGCACGAACAGACAATCCATCATTTTTCACAGCGCTAATAGCTGCATTTAATGATTCTTCAGTCCAGTTCCCTTGCAGAGCAATTACGTTTCTCTTGTACTTATTAGGTATCTCTAAAAAAAAATGTAAAAAAAATAATTATTCGAATACACTGCGCTGCAGCGAACCGCCCGGCTGTGATTTACTCTTTTTTTTTGTTGTGCTTTTTTTTCGAAACTGTTTTATGAAACGGCGTAAGTCGTATCTCAAAATCTATTCATCCGATTCGCTTCAAATTTGGACGGAGCATAGTTTATAACATTTTCTATCGTATGCCCGGATGATTTTCCCATATATTCATCTAATTGTTAATAACGAATGATCAAAGTTGTGTTTTTGTCGAAAATCGTATTTTTTTTTCTACAGCGTGCCAATTTCGTAATTTTCAAAAATATCAAAATTCAAAAAGGTATCCGATCGTACGAAAGTTTTACAATTAAAATGGTCCATTTCTCGACACGATAAAGCGCTAATTCATTCAATAATTCCTTAAAAAGAGGCAACCACTATTTATTTTGTGACCAGCACAATGATCAGTGTCGCGTCGGCATTGCCAAAGAATTTCGTATAGTGAAAAAGTCCCGCAGCCGGTGTACTCCCGTGTCGATTTCTCTTTTGCAATTCGGCACGTCAACGATGAACGATCGATCTCTCGGTACGCTTTGCACCTCTTGGATTTTCCACGCTACGGAAAATCAGTTCGACTCGTAGTCGCATCCCGAAGGTCTTTGACGCAAAGTGCGCTCTGATAGAGACATCAAAGAGGCGCGACCAAGGACGAGGATCTTAGGACATTCCATGGCGTGCAATTATCTTACTTTTTCGTCGGTGAAAACAGGTAAAACGTAGTGAGTCAATGCTGTGAAGACTATGTTGCAAAGACAGGGTTTTCCAAGCCATAAATTTCAGTGGTGCAGCGTGAAGAAAGGAGGCGAATAAGATGTGGAAGCGAAAAAAAATATTGAGACACGCGACTGTCCGTGCGGCTCAATATTTCCAAAACTTCGGACCAGTCCGTGGCGAATTTGTTTTTCCGGATCTCCGACGGCTTAGAAAAGAGAAAGAGAGAGAGAGAGAGAGAGGAGGAGGACGAACGAAAATTCCATGGAGCAACGAAATGTTTCTTTGCTTGCCCAACTGACTCGGTGCAGGAGAAATATGTATACATAAACGTGTGTGTGGCTCGAGCTCGTTTACTTTCCGAAGCTTTGTCAGGCGTGAGAGACAAAGTTGGGGTTCGCTTTGTCGGCTGACTTATGTCTTGCCATACGTCACTACTATTGTGCGTATCACCCAAGAGAGAAAGAGAGAGAGAGAGAGAGAGAGAGAGAGAGAGAGAGAGAGAGAGAGATATCGCTCAAGAGAGAGAGAGAGAGAGAGAGATATCGCTCAAGAGAGAGAGAGAGAGAGAGAGAGAGAGAGAGAGAGAGAGAGATCGCCCGAGAGAGAGCGAGAGGAGCGCCGAGATAAAGAAACCTAGGAGCAACTAGATATCAAAGCCGTGGAATCAAAGAGCATTTTTTCCCGCTCTTCCCTTAAGATTCTTTTCTCTCGTTACTCCCGCGAGTGCGCCGGTTATAACCGCTTGTCTCAATATTAATGCGGCCACGAACGCATACGTGAGATAGAAGAAGAAAGAAAAAAAATCACCGATTCGAACGTGGGAAACAATTTCCTGCGACCGAATTCTTCCGGAGCAAATATTATGAGCGACACAAAAGCTGCCAAAGAGGGGTCTGACGTTACGAAGGAGGAAAAAAATGTATGTCTTCCGATTGTGCGCATTGATCGATCCTCTTCTCGTTTATTCCATCCATTCGTTCTTTCGTCATGGAGTATTTTTTTAAGGATTTCTTCTCCTCGGTCTTACTCATCGAGGCTAATTCGATTGCTGGAAGCTGGCGCGGGGAAAATTGCTTCGCGACCTGAGCACGATGAGAGGGTCGTCGGACGCCATGCACGGGGAGACAAAATGTATCGAAGACTATGGGACGAGTTCACCGAATCATCTACATCCTAGCCTGTCATTGTTATTTATAACACAATATAACACAATGTAATATAATATAATATAATATAATATATAATATAATATAATATAATATATTATAATATATAATATATAATATAATATAATATAATATAATATAATATAATATAATATAATATAATATAATATAATATAATATAATATAATATAATATAATATAATATAATATAATATAATATAATATAATATAATATAATATAATATAATATAATATAATATAATTCAATATAATATAATATAATATAATATAATATAATATAATATAATATAATATAATATAATATAATATAATATAATATAATATAATATAATATAATATAATATAATATAATATAATATAATATAATATAATATAATATAATATCATATAATATAATATAATATAATATAATATAATATAATATAATATAATATAATATAATATAATATAATATAATATAATATAATATAATGCAATATAATATAATATTATATAATTATAACTTATAACTTTTATGGCTCCTCAGGGCTTCCAGCTTCGTCTCCACGCGCCCTCTTCATTTCCTTCGACAAATGCTCCTCGTTTTGTCCTCGACATTGAGCTATCGTTCGGTTACGATTCGTAAAAGCTTCGCTTCTTTTCCGGCTGTTGTAGTCTGCATCAGCGACGATTCCACAGGATTAAATCTGGCTCTCCCGGGTACAAGTGTGCTCGGCTTTCTCGTATCTTTCCTCAGCATGAAAATTTTCCGTTCGCTCGGTGAACAGTTGAAAAATTAAATGAAACAGTGTCGTCATCGTCGTCGTCGTTGTGATACGAGGGCGAATCGCGTTGGCGCGCAAAGATTGATAGTCCTGGCGAATATGCTGCGGCGTTTTCGTATCCAAGCATGCCCAAAAGTATTCCGCGCGAACGAGTTCTTGAATTTTCTTCTCGAAGATTCTCGAACGAGAGGTTCAATTCGACTCGAAATTCACTGTTGCGGAATTTCCTGCTCGGAGAATATTTCTGATGAATTTAGTTTCCCAGGAAAGAGATTGCGTTGGATGTTCGAGCTTGCAGCGAAAAATCGTACGGCCACTTTAAAGAATTATACATTTATCAATAATTCTGTAACTGAATTATAAAAAAAAAACGCTTGGGACTCGAACTGTTGCTTATTAAACAACGATGGTTCACAAATAACGAGGGTCACAAATATGGCGAAAGCGGATTTGTCGAATTATAAAGTCTATTTTTTATAATTTTTCCAAGACTAATCATTTTACAGTGTCTGCGACAATTTTACTTGAAAGTACCCCCTGAATGCTATTTTGACGAATTATTTCAGATTTTTTAACCCAATGGTAAGAAGCACAGGGGAGAGACTCTGCTCTTCCTGAAGGGTCTCCAATGGCTAAGAAGCCTCAAAAATAATTTCCTTCGATATCGAGGAGGCGCCTCCGAAGATTGAAAAATCATTCAACAGGAAATGGTGATCGATTAAAATTTTACAAATCACAGAACACGAGACGATGTATCCGCAACGAGGAATCGAGAATTTTTTCGCGCAGAGGAGCCGCATCGATGCATCGCGGTTAATTAGATTTATCCCTTACCGAAGCTTCCCGGTCGATGCGCGAGGCGCCGCGACGCTTATCATCGCCACATTTCATTGGATTTTACGCCTGAAAACTTTAAGACAGCTGTCCCCATTGACCACCCGCGTACTCTACCTCTCGCTCGCTCTCTCTTTCTCTCTTCCTTTTCATCTTACTTTTTCGATGTGCATAGCTCGCGGGTTTTGCGATTCCGTGATGCACGAACGAGTCACGGTGGTCGCGATCCAATGATGGATCGGATTACCGCAGCATTCGCTCGAGTCGTCATCGACTTCGATCGCTCATCGACGTAATAACACAGAGCTTGGGATTGTCGTGTAAACGACCAGTGGTGATTTGTGCCGTGAGCTTTATCGAATTATTATTATGACTTATTTTGATTATTTTTATTGATAATTTCGACGCTATATTAATTATATTTTTAACAAAATCATCGAACTCTTATTATCATTATTTGTATTTATAATTTCGGATTTATATTCATTATATTTGCTATAATCTCGTCGAGCAATTGTTAAATTTGTAAATATAATTTCGGCCTTAGATTAATTATTTTTAAACAGTCTCATCGAGTTCTTATTATTATTATTTGCATTTATTATTTCTGACTTGCATTTATTATATTTTTAACAGCCTCGTCCATCTCTTATTATAATTATTCGTATTTGTAGTTTCGGTTTTATATTTCTTTTGTTTGATCTCATGAAGCAATTATTTTTTCTATTTATAATTCCGACCTTATATTTATTATATTTTTGATAGCCTCATCGAGCTATTGTTATTATTATTATATTTATAATTTCAGCGTGCCCTTTGGTTTAAAAGTTTAAAACAATTCACGAAAGTACCATTTAATGAGTACCCCTAACTCAAATCATTCTCATCACCCTAAAATATTATAATTAGTGTAAAAAAAATAGAAAAATGCTTTTTAATTCGACATGATTCCATCTGACACGTTTCGAACCTATGGAAACATTGTACCCGCCAAAGATTTACAATTATGGGTATTTGTAATCTGCCATTACTTAATAAGCAACAGATTTATTAGCAAACACTTTTGGTATTACCGGATGGATATTAAAAAATCGCCAAAATTCTTGAAAATTCGGGGAATGATAGTTCTTGATAGAATAATAATCCATGAATTATTTTAGAATTTTTCACTAAATAATTTAGTAGTTATAAACATTTGAATTTAACACGGTCGCTTATGAAAAAACAGCTTCGGCAGACGTTAATGGTTGCAAAACGAATGGAACTAGATCGCCGTAAATTCTGAAAATATTATATCATCAAGATTTAGGATCAAGCGATTGATTATGCTAAGTTTCAAATAAAACGACTGAGTAATTGTCGAAAAATTAATTGAAGTAATGAGGAGTACCAGCTTTTTTAACGATAAATTAATAGAAATCATTGCAAAACCCAATATATATTGAGTATTGAGTAATTATTGACAATAATAAGATGATCTGAATGTAGTAATAAAATTTAAAAATTGCGAAGTGTTTTGTCGGACAACTGAAATAGATGTACAGTCACTGACAAAACCTTAGTCAAGCACACGCCAATATCTTCGAATTTGACTGCGATTATTATAAAAAATGGAAAATTAACATTTCTAAGTGTTAATTTATTATTAAATTAGCTATTTGTAAGGCTAAACATGTACGACATGATCTAGACTTGTGAATCCACGATTCGCCCATTTTGGACTAACTTTTTTCCCGACGGTCTACCCAGTGATACCTTAAAAGCGGTCACATTTTAATTCACCATTAAAGTTATGTTCGTGTCTCACCAGCTTCCCTCCAATATGTAAGTAATCGTCGTGAAAAATTCAGGTACTCTCTCAGCCGCGCGCCCTTTTCCCACCCGCCGTATCATCGCACACGAACAAATTAGGAAAACGAGTACGAAGTTGTTCCAGCGGTTGGACAACACGTGTACGCGAGAATGGAAGCACGGACTGAGCGTGGTGTGTAACCGCAGCCCTCACACGCAAGTAAGTGTAGCATACATACCCTTCCCGTATACGCCCTCGCTTTTCTTCTATTCTCTCCCTGGCCGATTCCCCGGCCGCGTATTCATTTTTATTAACCGACGTTTCTCCCGTAATAAAATCCCGCGCAATCTTCATAGAATCTTTGTTGAAATACGCGGTTTATCCAGTTTGCACTTTCTCGTAGAGATATATATATATGTTATATATGATATCGAGGTTGGCCAAGAGGCCTTTGCGTCTCCTCCCCTTTCATCCTCATATGTATAGCTCGTTTCCTCACTTCTCGTGACGAGTGTGCGGGGTGTAACGACACACACCCTCGTCATCAACTGCATAGAGCAGGACACATATATTCATCCGTGCGGACGAGCACAGCGTTTCGCACACTTCTGAGGGAAGCATGAGTTTCATTCCCTCTCTCTGGCTCCTTCTCTCTATACATGATACCTTCGAATACGGCTATTGAGTGAAAGGACCCAGCCTGAATCGATTTGAGGCATAACACGATGAAGATTACGCCCCTGTGGATCTCAATGAGGGTGTACGCGATTTGCCATGGAAAAGAAAGCGATCGGAGAGAAAGAGAGAGAGAGAGAGAGAGAGAGAGAGAGAGAGAGAGAGTTGGGTGTGTGGGTTGGTAGGATATAAAACCTGATGGCCGATAACAACCGTTCGCTCGCCCCTCAGCCAGAAGAGGCCGAAGCATATACATCGCTGGAGAAACTACCCGCTACTGTATCCCCTTGCTATTCACTCCCTTCTCCGGACACAAAAGCTGTGAGTGGTTCTCGTTTTATTGGAAGCATACATGGATATGGATAGGGGCAGATATATATATATATATATATATATATATATATATATACGTATATATATCAGAGAAGATGATTTCGAAGACATTCGACTCCGAGAATCGTCCTTAGAAAGGATGTCCTGATAGTGAGCCTTTCGCGTATATCCCGGCTTCGAAATCTAGTTTCCTCACTACATATCCATGGAGGATATATATCCGCATGTGTGCGACATCCTGTACATTGATATAGAAACGTGATCGATAGGAAACAGAAGGCCGCAGCCATTATCATTCTTCAGGGGCTGAGAAGGACGAGTTAGGGCCCTGAGTTACAGGAAGGGCAGGGAGGGGCATGTTGAGCAAATTTGGAATCATCGCCCTCCAATTCCTTAACAGTCTGCCATATAAAAATGCAACCTACTATGGTCAATAAGAAATGTATCAGGGTAAAAAAAGTTTGTAGAACAAATTCCTGTCATCCTTATTGTTTCGCAGATAATCGCTCTCAAATGACTAAGGCCATATTTGCTCAACCTGTCCCGATAGTGGGGTAAGTTGAGCATGGGTATGAGGTAAGTTGAGCAAAGTAAGAATTGCATTGAAAAATCAGACGCATGCAACCTGATTTGGTACAATGCAGTAATAAACCAATAGTTGCTCGTTAATTATTTAGATTTCGAAATATTAACATTAATTGCGATAAAGTTTGAAATATTTTTTCTCATACAATGGTAGAAGAAAGTCTTTCCCTCCTCCATACCTCTCTTTCCGCCATTTCATGCACCCGCGTCAAGTGCTTAGTTTTCCAGATATTTCGATTGACCAACTTATCCGACTGCTCAACATGCCCCTCTCTGCCCTATAGATGCGGTGAGCGTGGCTGTGGGATTGTGAACGTGTGGAAGAAACAGAGAAGCTTTCAGAGCCGGATGTTGGAGTGAGTTTTCGCTGATGGCTCGACAATATGCGATCTTTCCATCCTCGTCTCCGCATCGCGCTTCTTGAATATTTCTTCCCTCGTTCACGTCCCTTATCTCTCGGCTAGAATTTACTTATCCCCTTTGCCATAACACTTCTGTGATTCCTTGTCGCGTAACTTCGACAGTCGTAAGACGGAAGAGTACCTCATCTCCTTCGTTGGCGTGGAAGGAAGGGTGTCCCTATAGTCGCGTGGGGGATAGAGAGCGAAACCGATCGTCTCATTTTCCCGCGCATCTCATCATCCGCGTAATATGCCGAGAACGGATATGAACGATCTGCGGATCGATCGATCGATATCCTTATTACGGGCTTTGATGGAGAAAGCGGCAATACGAAGGAGCAAATCCGTGGCGAACGACCTAACTGTATGTGTACCCTGTGTTCGGTTTCCTGGAGAGGCATAGCTCAATTGCGGTCACGCTCCCGCGATGAGCATCACAGTCCTTAGATATCCCCGAGCTGATGCCATTTTTTTTACTTATACACGGGATATCCTTTTGTCCCGAGCTAGGTGATGATCATTTGGACCATTGGACCAGCACCGTTGATTGTTCAGCACCGTTCAGATCGACCAATAACGCTGGTCGATCTGAATAACGGTTCTATTGTCATTTTGATATTGGCATAGCCGATGGGTTGGGAGAGGTGTTCGGGTGCGCACGGCCCACCCAGAAAAAAATCAATCCAAAATAATCGAAGGCAAATTATCGATTGGTTTCATTTAAGTTTCACCCAAGCAAGGATAAAGAAATAATTGGAAGACACTTTAACTACTCCCTTCATCGTAAATTCGCAATTTATATGAAATATAGCTATTTCATTACGTAAATTAAATAGATATTAAAACTTTGCAATTAATTCAACTGTGGGCAAAAGAGATACATTGGATCTGCCGGGCGATACACAACCAGAAGAATACTGAACGATCAACATTTACTACCAAGTAGTGGATAATATTGTAAATCTAAAACACTCATTCGAAAATCTACCGTTAGCTCGGACAGTTGCATTTTCGAAATTGGATATGAAGAACGAAGAGGATTTCATTAATAATTATAGAAAAATCTTAATAATTGATACGTCAGTCTTAGAAACTGAAGCGGTGGTCGTGAAAAACATACTCTAATTGAAAAATTATTAAATAAATGCTGGAAAATTAAGAAAGCATTCTTAAAAGGAGTACTGCCTGAACTTATATAAACTTTTTCAAGCAGCAGTGCTCCCAGTGAGCTCCGCCGGTTGTAAGAGAAGTTTTTCTGCCACGAAGCGGACAAAAATATGGCTCAGAACCACAACGCTTCAAGAACGATTCTCCCATATGTCACTGCTGATCATGGAGAATGACGTTGTTAAAAAAACACACACAAAAAGTGCCAGGCCGATTTGCAGAAAAAAAAATAGAAAACTACGACTTATTTAATTGAGTAATTATTAAAAGTAAAGTAAAGACTAGTGAATGGATTAAAGAATGATGCAAAATGAGATGAATATTCCTTAACGTATTCCAAGAGTTTGATATTAATGTTATCATGAACGTATGATTAAAGCAAGATTTATATTTCATGTATGTTACATGATTATCGACGATTATGTAAATGTCATTTAAACAAACAGATGTTTGTGAACAAAACCAGTTCTTGCCAGGCCAGCCCCTCTTACAACCCACCCACCCCCGCCCCTGACAGAAAACAATGCTGGAAGAATGCTGAAAAAAATGCTACGCAAATGCCCTCTGGAATTTTCGGAAATTCTGGCACCGTAGAGAGCCTTAAGAGTTCGGGTTCTCCAATTGGAGTATTTGCTCCGATGAATATGGAAGTCATCAGCAATGGAGATTCGCGAGCAACATCTCTAACTTTCGAGACATTAATTAACCCAAACAAACCCAGACGGACACTGTCTGATTGATTGGAAAATGAGAAAGAGGGCAAATCTGAAAACACCGGAAAGACAAGCTTACCAACTTTCATCTGCTTCAAAGTTGCACCAATGTCTCCATACGTATACTTTAATCGTGGCAAGCTCCACTGGATCTCACGACGATACGCAGGTACCATTGATACATCCGGTCGTTACTCTATTCGATGGACCGGTAAAATTGTATCAGCGAGGATATTGGTCAAAGTGCGACGATGCGCGCAAACTTTTCTGACAGCAAACGAGCGACATTCCTCCGACATCTCGGTCGCCCTTCTCGTGTCTTTTTTTTGTTTTCCCGAGATAGGTAGTATCGGATATGGCGTTGGGGTTAGGGTGTGATTATAACAGTGCCCAGTTATTGGTGGAACCAATTCTGTGGAACTGACATGTCCCTAAATATGGGGAAAAAATATTTCGAACGCGTTATATCTACTACTAGCTTTCGCCCGCGTGGAATTTGGGCCATACAAACTTCATTACCAGTTGCACCCCTAATTAGGGGTTGTTTTATAAAATCCGAAGATATGCGTTTTATTATTTATTTTGAAGAATATTTACACTGAGTTTCAAGCTGATGTATGCAATGAATGCAATTCTTCATACAAACTTTTACATCCCATTTCATCCTTTTAGGGGTTGATTTCCTGAAAATCCTTTCTTACTGCACCTCTACGCCTTTCAAGGAACATATATTTCCACATTTCATGTTTCTATCTTCAGCGGTTTAGCCTCCGCGTTGTCTATATGTCAATTTAATAGTCAACCAGTCACGTAACTGTTTTATATGCATGGATTGGCCATCACCACATCTGGCTTTTTTAGGATAGCCCTTAAAATTTCTAAACGAGAGGCTTAGGGTACAAGCCGATCCCTGAAATGACCTTTGTACAAATATGCATGCATTTATCTAAAAATGGTTGAAAAGATGGGTTTCCATATAATGTTGAGTCTAGGGCCGACAAGCTACTATGAGGGCGCTCCCCGACCTCATATGTCTTCAGAATCACAATTCCCCATTTATGTGTGTTCTGTTATGGCAGTTACCAGCGATCCTCTTATCTTTTCGCAACCATTTTCGATAATACAGTTCGGATATCGAATGAATAGAACATCCGTATGGTGGGACGGCGGTGGGGGGGGGGGGGTGTACTGAGAAAAACGATGGGAAAGTGGGAGCGAGTGAGAAGAGAGCCACAAGATCGGAAAGCTCTTGATATTTATGCGCAATAAAAGTCCAGTACGTCGAAGGGCAATGCTCGAGTCAAGGATGACGACCGAACATCGTTTTTCAGGCAAGGGATTGGGGGGAGATGGAGCGAATTGACCAAAATCCGGACACCGAGACCACCTCGCACTCCATATACGATGTATCGTATATAATGGCTTTTTTCTCTCTTCACCGCACATAGTCTCTGCCTCTGTCTCACCCTCGCGCCGAATGAATTCGGCCTTCTTTCGGCCAGGCCTCCTCTTTTCTATCACGATGGCATTTATGATCGCCGAAGTGACCGATTTACTTACAATGGACACGCGGTAACCGGAGGAAAGCGGTATTTTACGTGTATACGTGTGTGTTTTGTCTGTGTACGTATACCGACGCCCTGGAGACTCGTCACATCAAAGAATCCAATCGAGCCTCGAGATTCTCGGGTCTCCTTTGTACGGTGGAGATCTGAAACGGCCTTTGCTTTTTCTTTCACTCCCTCTGACTCTCTCCTCTTTTATAAGATGGTTCGTGAAATCGTTATGGATAATTAATGGAAATATAGACTGCCAATTCGTGCGTTTAGATAATAATAATAATATAATATAACATTATTATTTTAGACAATAATAAGGTAAACTTCCGAAAAGCGTAAACCGAATTTCGATCTGGCATACACCTTCATTTTAATGTTTTAAACTTGCCTTAAGGTAGTAATCTCGCCACAAACACGTTGAAAAGTTTATTCTCCGCTTAATCGATGAAACCTTCAAAATATTGCGAAATATCCTTATACATCTTATCGGGATGTAAAAACTTATATAGTAATGATGAAAACGCCTAATATAATGTCTATCTAACCCTCACTTTTGTATTTGTTTAAATCACTATATCTCTGGAATTACACAGTCAAAATTCATTATTTTTTTTACCCACTTCGTCATATGTTCCTCTGTAATTGTGAATTAAAAAAAAATCTGTAGAAAAGTTTCGAAGTTATTGCGTGAAATGTAAAATTTTCCACAGCTGCCCATAAGAGCACGTGTAAAACCATGAAATCTTCGATTGCCAATATCTCGAAAACGGAACGGTGAATTATTTTGAAACTTTGCAGGTAATAATTTAATAGTGTCCTGAATGAGTTCTCAAAATAAAAAAAAATCTATAAAAAAACGCCTTGGCGCGACTACTACCTTAAAAGGATCTTTAGCGACTTGGAATATTTTCCGACAAATTGAAATTTTTAAAGTTGTTAATACAGCCTGCTGGGTAAATCTATCTTCATTTGAAATTCGCTCTTACTATATCTATAGCTAACAGGCTCAGTTCTAGCTATACCTATATTATATTATCGCGCTTTCCGTTTTGTGTGAATGGTGGGGTGCGAGGAACACTGGTGTGGGCGCAGGGCACCTCGGATTTGCGTGTGGAATTGGGGTGGAAGTGGGGTGCGTAGAACACTGATGTGGGCTATGGATATATTCAGAGTGTAAAGGTCGATTAGGATATATTAGGAGTTTAAAGATCGATATCTTGAAAGCTATGGCGCGTCGCCAAAAATACTTTTCAAGAAAGTCTCATAGCATTAAAAT
The DNA here is from genome assembly GCA_963932345.1 of Ophion ventricosus. NCBI lineage: Eukaryota > Metazoa > Arthropoda > Insecta > Hymenoptera > Ichneumonidae > Ophion > Ophion ventricosus. The sequence goes on along the minus strand of OZ010721.1, from coordinate 17,886,321 downwards.
GAAGGTGTATGCCAAATTTCAGATCGAAATTCGGTTTCTGCTTTTCGGAAGTACACCTCAATAATATAATAATGTTGAATGTAAATGCCATAATAATAATAATATCATAATTTTAATAATAACAACAATAATAATAATTATTATAACAACAACAGTAATAATTTAATAATAATAATTTAATAACCCGAATAATAATAATAATAATAAGTGAACGAATTTTTATGAAAAACAATTGTGTGTGAAGAATAATTTTATAAAATATGTACTGCTTTGGCACAATCTTTTTCCGGGATACGTATGTTGACAAAGATGATATATAATGTCTCGAATAAATTTCATTTGTGGCTCGGAAGCACGAATGTGTGATATTTAGCATTGCCGCACAATATAATTCAAATATCTAGCTTCGAATACTTGAAATTGAACCCAGCCTTATTATTTGATTACGTTGTTGGTAAAAATTCAACGCCTGCATTGGTATCTTTCACACAAACCAAACATTTGTTTCTACGTGTTGTACTAATGCCAGATTGTTCCAAATCCGTGAAAAAGAAATAAAAAAATGTTTTCGTTGCCAAAGACGAAGATGAGACTCAGATCGGTCATATAAAAGGGGGTTGTTCCGATTCCTGTGGGATTTTCCCGAGCAATTTCGATAAAAACTCACCAAGGGCGGAAAACTCGAGAGAGAGAGAGAGAGAGAGAGAGAGAGAGAGAGAGAGAGAGAGAGAGAGAGAGAGAGAGAGAGAGAGAGAAAATACGTCTGCTAAACAAGGCGGAAAGAAAGTTCGTCGAAGATGAGTAGGAGTAGTGGAGTTTCCGGAAATATTCGTGAAAGTGCGTTTGCCCAACTCGTACGTGAATATTTGCAGATACACTTCAAAGATATTTCAACGTTGTTGAGGAAAAGTTTTTTTTTCTCCTTTTTATTCTCTTTCCGCAAAAGCCAGCGAGAGTCGAATTGATAACAAACAAGTCGAAGATCATACGAGTATAGAGAATGGAAAAGGAAGAGTCTCTTTAGCTTTAGCCTTAACGTCATATATGTCTATAAATATTTATACTGTGTCTGTAGAGTGCCAACAACCGCGCTTTTAAGAGGGTGATGCAGAGAGAGAGATGCATTTCCTCGACCCAATATTTCACGACGCCGTTTCTCCTCCGGGAAGTGGAGCCCGAGAGAGTTGAGATCGGAAGAGGGAGGAAGAGGAAAACAGGGAGGCTCTGCAAGGATCTCTCGGTAGGGAGAATTCGAAAGGAAATAGTGAGGAGAGAGTTGAAGAGAGAGAGAGAGAGAGAGAGAGAGAGAGAGAGAGAGAGAGAGAGAGAGAAAAGAAGGGAGGTCGAGTGGCAGAGCGGCCAGGACTGAAAGGTAAAGATTTAAATGCCCTCTCGCAAAAAGCATTTAGCTATTCCCCGTGGCAAACGACCATAGCGAAACTGCTGCGAACATATTTTAAACAGATTCCCTTTTCCGCTCGCGATGTATTTATGTGCCGTGCACGGGCGACCCGGGGTCGCGTGCGCTTTATACAACCCCTCGCATCGCTCCAAAAAAAAAAAAATAGAACCCGTACAAATCCATCCGCCATATCGCAACACTTATACACGAGGATCCAGAGAGAGAGAGAGCAGGATCGCGAACCAAAAGTACAAACACGAATGCAAATAAATGCCTTCGAATATCGCAGCTTCGAATAATTGAGTATAGCTGTATATTGAAGCACGAAAAAAGATGGCGAATATATTCACGAACCAATACTTCACCTACTCTCTCTCTCCCTCTCTTTCTCCTTCTTCCTTTCTCTCTCGCTCTCTCTTTCCCTCTCTCGTTCTTCCTCTCTCTTGCTCTCTTTCTCTCTCCTTCTCTTTCTCTTCCCTCTCTCTCTCTCTCTCTCTCTCTCTCTCTCTCTCTCGCTCTCTCTCTCTCTCTCTCTGTTTACCGTAAGCCGAGGTAACTTTGAGGCTGGGGGTTAAACTTTAAGTCTGTTATTTGATTTTATAACTTGGAAATTCTAAATTTTCAACCCTGAGTGGAGTAATATTGGGACTGTCCCAAAGTGATTTGAAAGAACAGCCTGCTCCATCAACACCACCCCCACAATCTTCAGGTTTCTGCCAGAACCTTATGATGGGTGACTATGTTCTGGTGAGATGCGAAGGTGAGCTTTACCCGGGACGAATCATTGAGATAAAAAATGACGAAGAAGTACTTATCTCTACGATCAAAAAGTCTGCCCTAAACTGGAAATGGAGCTAAGGAAATCAGCTAAGCCTGACGAAATTTTTTATTCGAAGGATGAAATCGTCCAGAAAATCAACTAGCCTACTCGAATTTGCCGACGGGAAAGTTTCAAAGTTCAAAAACTAATACTGTTTACGAACAAGTTTTAAATTCACTTGGAGTAATTAATTCATGTTAAAATGATTCTTACCTTCCTATCAAAATTTGTCTATCCTTCGTAACCAATTATGTTATCTTAAATCCTAACATTTTAAAACTTTTACTGTAATTTGAAACATTTTAATACAAATTGGAAATAAAAACTTTTGTAAATGTTTTCAAAACTGTGCCTTAAGTCTCTATTAAAATACTTCTATGTAACATTCGGATAGATTGATTTTTCCCTAGTATTTCTAAGCCAAAACAGTACTGATCCAAAGTTGCCCCAATTCATGGGGTAAGATTGGGACAAAGATGAAGCATTTTTATGAGGGTGTCGTTGGTTGTAAAATAAAATCATGCCCATCTTTTGAAAGAAGATGGTTAACTTCATATAACATCATAGTCATAGTTACCTAGCTTAATATATATTTTCAGGTGTTAAAACCTAAAAAAGTGTCTCAAAGTTACCCCGGTTAACGGTACTATTACTATTACTTATTACAATACTGTTAGTTGTACTACCATTAGTTTTAAGTTAATTTTTAATTTTTAATTTTTTTTTTCATCGATCACTTCGATTACCATGTACAATATTCTATTATACAATTATTTTTCGCATTGCCTCAAGGTATCATCAAGGCATAATAAATTTAATCTAATCTAATCTGTAATTTTGCTATTTCTGTTACCATTATTTTCATTTTTATTTTTTACTTCCTTGATCTTCTTACAACTCCAGTATTATTATTTCATTTCCGGTTGTATTTATATTACTACGATTTACTCATTTAAGGTGTACCTTCATTTGCTCGAAAGTTGGACTAAGACATAATAAATTCAATCAATCCATCAATCAATCTCTCTTCCTCTCTCTGTCTCTCCTTTTCTCTCTCTCTCTCTCTCTCTCTCTCTCTCTCTTTCTCTCTCTCAGCCTCTCTCGCCCTCTCCGTCTCCCTCTTGCTCTCTCTATTCCTTGAGTGCCATCGGTTACAGAGCATCTTGGTGTACAACGCTCGTGGCGAGAGAGCACGCGGGGCTTTTTTCGAGACTTAGAATTTAAAAGGTTTAGAGCGATTTCCCTCGAGAGGGTGCGGAGGCCACAGTTCGATATCGGATCGTGTCTCACTCCGATGACAGAGAAATGGAAAGAGCCCATTTCTGGGAGAGGGTGAAGTCTCCCTGAGAGGAAGAGGGAGAGAGAGAGAGAGAGAGGGGGGGGGGGAAACGAAAAGGGATGAAGACTTTTTGCTTTTATTTCAAGTCGTTCTTCTTGCCAATTCACAAAACTCCCCGCGCTGACTTATTGCCAACTTTGCCTTTCACCATAGTCCTGCCGCTACCACGTTATAACCATCAACTTAGAGAAACGCGAGTTTCCCCGCGTTATTGCACGTAGCGAATATCATACAGCACGACCAGAGCTCCGAACAATTTTTGCGCTCACTCGTTTCTTCTCCTTATTCCGTATAACTTGCTCGACCTTTAAATCCGAGCGAACAGCGACGGAAATATTTCCCATGTATGTGCGTAACTGCATGAGCGTTTACGTGAAAAATGACACGGGAAAAGTGAGCCGAAAATTTAATAATATTTCCAAGCGTGTATTTGTCAATGTATCTATGGACATTCTGGGCTTTAATGGTGGCTATCAGCCACGGATTTATTCGTGTTTTTCGACCAGCCGTGGTGAAAAATCTCCAACGTGATACTTATTTTTGTGGCTGAGTAGAAAAAACGACAGGCAGTTTGTCCGGACGTATGGAAAATTTATTGTCGAGCCCGAATGCCGAAAGCATTTTCGCTCGCTGTCTGAATTACGTCCAATTGGCGGGTGACAAAGAAAGTGTGGCGGTAATCAAGCAGAGAAAAATGTTAGTTTATTTGGGTTTGAGATTTCGGGAAATTAGGATTCCTTGATTTTTAAGAACATGAACCAGGTCAACATAACCTCATATGTTTTCTAACGAAGTTTTCTCATGGATAATTTTGTTTTTTTCTATCGGAAAAACGGAGCATCAGGCTCTTCAGAATGCCCTGACGCAGAGCTTGAGGATTTTCTATTGCCCTAAATAAAGGGTGTCTCAAAATGACCTGACCTTTTAAATTGCGCGCCATTTTTCTTTTTGGCGAACATAGAGTACTAATCTCTGATAACTGGACATCAGGAAGTATTGAGGTTTAGTCATGGAGAATTACACGATCGAGCAACGTGTAGAAATTGTGAAAATCCACTGTGAAACAATGCAGTTATTGCAGACGAAGTTTCATGATCGTGTTGTCTCGCGCCGCGGCCATGTGAATTGGCCACCAAGATCGTGCGATTTGATGCCATTGGATTTCTTTCTTTGGAGTTTTCTGAAAGGAAAAGTGCATGCCAAAACGATATAACATTTAAAGATCGAGTTACTTCGAAAATGAGTCACGTATCGAAATAAAACTATCCCCTCGCAATTTACTAAAAACCTAATCAACGAATTCTGAATATAATGTATTACAATCATAGCAGGTATCGAGAATTTTTCGTGACGAAAAAAAAAAGAAAAAACTTTATCGAAGGGTCGAGATTTCCCACGAAGTCTCTTGGGGTGGGCTGTTGAGCGACGAAGGTACATATTCCCAGGAGAATACAAATTTGTGAATGCAAGGATAGGTGGGAGGCGCTCTTGAAGTGCTATACACACGGTGACGCGAGCGAGAGGAACATTTGGTGAACGAGGATGATAGCGTGAGAGCCCTCGAGGGGCCGGGTAAGGGGGTTGCAATGAGAGCGTTGGATCCTCAGCGACCTCTATGAGGGAAGGAAAAAAAATAAGAAAACGAGTGAAGAAGAAAGCGAAGGAAGGAGTACCTCTTTCTAATGGAATTAATGTACTTCTTATAACCCGCCCGGAGCGCAAGATTTGCTTTTCATACCCGGGCAATATGTGATCGGGGTATTAGTGGCTGTGTATTATTAAGAGATGGCAACTTCGACGCTGGAGCCGAGAGGGAATCGGAAGGGCTGGGAAACGAGTGAACGTTTGGGCGTGGAGGAGATAAAGACTACGAGAGAGAGATAGAGAGAGAGAGAGAGAGAGGGAAAGACTGTAAGACTTGGAGGAGAGCAAAGAAGACGTTTTTTTGCCCGATTTCAATGCTCAGCTGATTTAAAATTCATCAGGCTCTTTAAGGGCTTATTTTTCTGCCAGCGCTCCGGGGTATTTATGTATTTTTTTTTTTTTCGCTTCCCTCTGCCAGCACATGCACAGCCCTTCCTCGTCAATGACTCTTGCTCGCTTCGGCTTCGTACGACGCCCTCTATTTACGAGCTCAAACACACGGAAGAAGAAAAAGTCGCGAGGAGGTAGGAACTCGCGTAATCCTGTATTCTCGTTGGACAGTATCCTCCCTTTCTTTCGGAAGATAAGAAGACCCGCGAAGGTACGGTATATCTTCCTTTTTTTTTTATTTTCAATTTCCCTTGAATACCCTGATCACGAAGATGTTTAGCATAGACGACGTTTCGAGTAATAATTGAGGATGGGAGGTACAAACGGATCTGAAATTTAAAAAAATGTTAATATATGTCAAATTTTCGTTTGAAAGTGATTTTTTAATAATCATTTTTTCATCCAATAATTATTGTGTGTTGTTATAACAAATATATGACGAATTTCCATTTAAAAGCGATCTTTTTTAAATAATTGTTTCGCCAAATAATTATTGATTGTTGTTTGACCAAATATATCACGTATTTCCATTTAAAAGCAATGTGTTAATCATTATTGTTTCACCCAAAAATTATCGTATGTTGTTTGACCAAGTATATGACAAATTTCCATATAACAGTGGTTTTTTTTAATAATTATTATGCCACCCGTATTTGTTAATATTTAACTTTATCGGGGGAAAATTTTTGAGAGTAAATGTACGATGATTGACGAGTGCTATCATCTTCTGGCCACTTGAATGTCTGCAGCGTTGCCGTACAATTTAGTAAGGATGTACGGCGGAGCAGAGCAGGGAAATAAAAAGAATATCAGCATATTATAATTAATTACACTATAATTATGTAGCGAATGATTGTGAAATTTGTCAAAAAGTTTCTCTCATACGTAAATTACCTAGAGAAAAATCTATTACATTCATCGGTTGCTTTTTTTGTCGTATCTGATAACAACAATAAATAATAAATAATAAAATTGATTATATTAAATGATGAGTAATAAAACGCCCCATAAGGATGCTTGCAAGGCTACTAAGAATTAAAAGTGATACAATTTTCCAACAGATTAGTAAAACGATCCCAAATTATCCATACATGCTCATTTCCCACAAACGGACAACTACTGCCAAAACCTTCCTGGAAGGGCACGTCATAACATCCCCATTATGCAATACTTCTTATGGAAAAAATAATTTAAACAGTTTAATTATATTATAAATTGTACCTAGGGTTTCATAAATGTAAAATGTTTTATTCCTTTTCAAAAAAAAATTATCAAATTTGGCTTTTGGGTTATCTACATGTATCCCCCCCCCCCTTAAGTCTCGCGTGTAAACGTATTTTTTTTTATCACAATTAAAAGTTCATACCTATTCCGATCGATTCGTTCGATAGGTAAGATTTTGAGTGAGAAGATACGAGATATTTCGTATCTTCGAAATATGAAGTGAGATATTTCGAAAAATGTAATTCGATAAAGAAAAAAAGAATCAAATTATTCAGGGACACTTTGCGTAAGAGAATTCTCCAAAACAAAATTATTCATCGAACGCGGAGTACCGAGACAGAGAGCTCATGGATTTGGTCGAAATTTGAATAAAATGAAACGAGCACGGATAAAAAAAGAAGAGTGACGGCCCTTTTTTTCGCTGATCTCTAGCGCAGTTTACAGATTGCATTAAGTGATATCTCTGAGAAATTACAATACGCTACATTTGACTCGGAATTTATAATATCCAGGGTTGTTGGGTGTACGGCGGTTTCGATCGACGCAGTACAGCAGGTTGCTATATCTCTATGGGATTACGGCATTGGCACCCTGGGACCTATACAGTGTACGAGTCGAATCGCTAATGCGTCCCCTTTGCCCGGACGACCCTCCCTGACACTCGAGCTCGCGCCCTTACACCAATAAGGGTCGCGAAGCACTTTTTTTTTGTTGCCGAACTCTGCCCCGCCACTTGTACCGTAACGATCCAGGCTTCTGTTTCTTTTTTTGTTCGTTCGAAGTATCCATATTTTCCGTACAAACCTGCTTGTCACCATTTTTTTTTTTTCGACGGAGCACTCGACCTCGCCGCGACAAGCCAAAAATCCACTCAACGAGTCCGCTCTTTTGTTCGCGATACTCGTCGTTCGTAATTTAAAAAAAAACGAAAAACAACCCAACCATGACTAGAGAACGATGACATTCATAATGGGATTCGAATGAGTCCATTAAGTGCACCTCGACAAACGTAATTTGGGTTTGTAATTTCTCTCCGTCTAGTCACACCCACCGCGCTAATTTGCTGGGTTTTCATCCCGCGTATTCGCCATTTCAAGGGAGAATATAAATCAGCGTGAAAATCGATGAAAGTGGAAAATGATCGGACGAGGTATGGTGAACGATATTGTGCGAATGTTCTCCCGTTGGGAACATTGTTCCGGGCGCAAACTGGTTAGCGAGCGAGTACAACGGCTTTCCAAATCTCTCGTCGTTATCATCGATGGCCAAAGTATCATACATTGAAACAGCCAAGCGTGAACGTGTGCTCGATGTGAGTGCGCTTTTACAAATGTGAACCCGAATGGGAAGCGTTTGAAGCCAGAAGAGCCTACAGGCTCCATGACCTTTCGCGTAAAACGTCCTGGTATCCGTCCTTTTGGCATTTGGGTCTCCAAACGAACAATCACGGAGGCACGTACGCGTATAGTTTGCCAGAAACGAGTTTGATTTCCAACTATTTTCGTGACCAGCCATCATTATGGAACCATTTCGTAATCATGACACGTTGACACGATGGAGGTTGGTCATAGACAGAGGATATCTAGCATCGGAATAATCCATTGAGGATGTGATGAAAGCAGTTGGAATTGCACAGAGCCAAGTACATTGGACTCTCCTGTTCCGACTCCCTTAATCCTATCCACCATTAACCTGCACGCCATAGACGTGCATGCAGAAGTGAAGTGAAGCTCCAGTTCCATTTGCTTCGCTACCTACTGCTGTCATAGACAACATAGGCTGAGATATCGAGGGAAGAAGCGATGAGATTATACCAAGTGGGTGTATGGGTGTGTTCATCGCGGGGGCCAAGAGAGGCAGGGAGAGAGTGCAGGAGAGACGCGGGAGTCAGAGTCGAATCAACGTTATTCGAAATATTAGCAGAGCCCCCCCAGAGCAGGCACAATGTATGCCCTATTACCGTGATTAGCATACGCTGACAGGCACATCGACCAACCCCTTTTCATCCCCGTACACCCCTTCACCATTCCACAGCACGAAGTATTGTGTATCTCTCCACACGAGATATATATCTATAGGTTCTCAACACCCTCTGTACAGTAACATCACCCTTGTTTTCAAACCCTCGCGCAGTGACATCCAGCGTTCACTCACTATAAACCTACCGGCGTCATCGGCTGCGACTGCTAACTCGCAAGCACTTCCACGAACATCCCGTCATACCTAGGCTTTTTATACGCGTTTCTCATCTACTATCACAAATCATCCTGCCTCGTTCAAAACAGAGGCATCATTCGAATCAAGTTTAATCGATGTTGAATCTGATCATAGCATTCGTTGATCTTTCCCAACATCATTAATGTTGGGATATAGTGCCATGATGAGGATCTTTAAGGTCAGGTATCATTGTCCGAAGTTCCACCAATAGTAAGAATCAGTGCAGATGATGAAGATATAAATTTCCGGGGATTATCACGTAAAATTTTATCAATCATCGTCAAGCAATCTATACATATAAAACAGTTCCGTGACTGACTGACTGAATGACTGACTGACATATAGACAACGCATAGCCTAAACCGCTCAAGATAGAAACATGAAATTTGCACGATATGTTCTTTAGAATGTGTAGAGGTGCGCTGTGAAAGGATTTTTCGAAAATCAAATCTTAAGGGGGTAAAGTCGGGGGTTAAAGTTTGTATAAACAATTGTATTTCTTGCGTGTATTAATTTGAAACTTGGTACAAATATTTTTTTAAACAAATAATACAACGCATATTTTAGGATTTCTTAAAACAACCCCTAATTAGGGGTGCAGCGGGGTGTTGAATTTTGTGTGGGAAAATCGATTTCCCTGCTTTTATTTCAATGAAACTCGGAAAATATGATTCTTAAAGGGCGTAGAGGTGCACTAAGAAAGGATTAGCTTCAGAGCTCAAAGATTGAATGTGCTGACCGAAAACTATAAATCATACAATGTTGTCTACAGATCTATGTTGCAAAGCCATTTAGGTCTATAGACAACAATGACATTGTAACATCTTGGGTTAAAGGTTTGCGGTTTAATACTACTATTTCATGAATTACTAACCTTTACCTCAGTCAGTCAGTCTACCACCCTGCCTGAGAAATATGACATTCGACGTTCTTCTTTATTTCTTACTTTTTTTCTCTTTGTTTATCTCCTCTCTGGATCAAATCCCAAAGTCCACGCGGACGAAGTCGCGGGCAAAGGTAGCTAATCAAATAAATATGATCAACTACATATTCTGCCTTCAATCCAGACACGTACGGATATCCCAAAATTTCGTTCCACCGCAAGTTTCGATATTCATGATTCGGAGACCTGACATTTGACTCATCGAGGATCCAATGTACGCGGTGAACATAATTATAGAGGCTGTCGGTGCGATACACGAAGATCGTCTCTCGCGGATGAGAATCAGCGTCTAAACGTCATTTGGTTGCGTACAGTCAGCATGCCGAGCAACGAGGGATGCAGGGTTAACATATTGCGACAAGCTATCCTAAACATTATGCCAACACGTGAGAGCATCAGTTCGGACGACGACGTCGACGACGCTACCGGGCACCCCAGTTCGCTAATATCCCCACATCTCATTTGGGTCTGATGCGTCCTCGTGGTGTTGCCGTTCGTTGACTGAAGGATACATATAGTTTCTTGAAATATATATATGTGTAGATATATAAGCGCAATCTATATGTACATGACCATATAGAGTAAAGTTCCTGTAGCATAGCTGGAGTGATGCGCCGATATCAATGCGGATATGTGTGCGGACCTTATACACCAGGGGAGAATTAGGGTGACCAGCCAAACCACCCCTTCGGTACCCCGTTATTATACTCCGGAATATATATATGTCACCGAGTGGTAGAATAATTATCACGTGCACTCGGCAACAATTCCCTCACTCCCTGCAACACGAAATAGGACCTTTTCGCACTGCCGCTTCGTCCTCCATCTCGTTTTCGTCCGTGAATGACCGTCGCTGTGTTCTCCGCCGCGATATATGAGCGCCCTCGCGTATGTACTCGGTCCGCAACCCTATGACGCGTAAAGATTTCACCGCGCGCTATACATGAGAGCTGGTTTGTAGCATTCGGTTCGGACACTAACAGCCTCGTTTGTCCGGAAATGTCGCCATCCCCTTCGATTACGTTGAGTAAGTTTGCGCCGGGGAATGACACAGCCGAGGGGCTATTTTTTTCTTCTCGTTTTGAAAATACGTCGACGATGGACGTTGCGGATTTTTCGAACATCACGCTTGCATAATTTCGTTTTATGGAGGACACGAAGAGGGTGGAATTGGAGGGAGATCCAATTCAATTCAACGTGGAAATTGTTTTTTGGTATCACTGGTGCCTAGTAGTTGATCTGTGACGAGCCTCTGTCAAATTGGACGATATGACAACGATATTTTCTTAAGGCAGTATTCTAGTTTAGAATTTGGAAGAAAATTGATTTTTTTTGCATTTTCTTCAAGTGTAGCCTCTTAAAGCTTTAAGGCCACTGTAGAGGCCAAAAAGAGCATATTTTGTGATTTTTTTTCAGGAAAACCATAAAATAAATCGGAATTACAAAATAGGGGTTTTATTATACACGTAATTGACTATCCAAAATTATTTTTTCACAGCGATACATGTCAAAATGGCGACTGTGCAGCATTTTTCTGATGACGCCTTTATTTCTGGAAGGTCAACGGCCGGACCAACAGCTCCTATAATTTTTGAGTTATTATGAGGCACTAAAATTTTTTCGATTATATATAAGAATAGCTATAGAAGTACGTAGGATTTTTTTGGTATATTGTTTTTTGTGAAAATGGCGCATTTCTAAAACAAAAGTATAAAATGCCATGAGAAAATCGTCAGAAAACTGTTTATAAAAAAGGAACTATGCAATATAATTAAAAAATCCTACGTTGTACCTCAGAAAATGTAATTCTAAATATACAGTTAAAATTTCAAGTGAATCGGTTGAAATTTGTTTGAGTTATGAGTCCGGCCGACTTGAAAAATGTAGTCTTGAGATAAACGCATTTAAAGTTAGTAGAAAGTCATGACATGAATCAAGAGGGGTTGCGCTAGAATTCGAAAATCGAGTACTTACAGATTTTTCACACCCAACATTTTTTGGAATATAATTTTATAGGTACTAAGGTACATTTTTAACAAGAACTCGAGATTTTATGGTGAACATAAAATCTCGAGTTCTGTTCAACCGATTGACTTCAAATTTGGTATGGACCTCCAGTGTATATCCCTCTATCGTTCCCACCTCGGGCATTGCGAAATTATTATTATTACTATTTTTAAATAATTAAAAACTTTTTTCCGACAACCACCATTATATATTTTTTTCTCTTTGGTACCTACCATAATGACATTCTTATTGCTCAAGAAAGTTGGTTTTATTTCTCTTTCAGACAATTGGGAGCTTTTTAGACGCCCATAACTTTTTCAATTTTGTATCTTTTTTTGCACAGAAATATTTTTCTAAGTTCTTGAAACATCAATAAAAAGACTGTACAAAAATCGATACAAAAAATATGTTATTTTTATTAAGCCCAAAAAACGCCCGATTTTTAGGCCTCTAGACTAGGATACCCTCTTAACCTAAGCAAAACAGAACGGAAGATAATCCGAATACTCGTAAACGGAGACCTCCCGAAGTCTACAGTCCCAAAAACCTTAAACGAAAATGTTCCATTCACATGGTCCAAGTTTTCACTCATGTCACAGTCCTGCTAACTTGTGCTTCGGAACAATACCTGAGCTTTGCTAAAGATACGTACGAAAGTCGATGAAGATGAGCATGCGCGTCCAGCAAATTTGGACACCTGATCCATTCACATAGGCTGATACGGAAACGGAGGTGCTTTAGCTTGAGCGTCTGGCCAGTGAAATTCAATGACGCTAGGAGAAATTACCGGTATATGGTGGAGACCCGAAGGTATGAAGAGGCCTGCTCCTGTGCTTTCGGAAGCCTGTTTCGAGACGGCGAAATTTGCATTCCGGAACCGATAAACCGAAGGATCCGGTCGAAATAGGTCCGCAAACGAGGAATCGCTCCGCCCTCGAGGGCGTTCTAAGTGCAAGGATAGCAGGGCAAACGTCGTTACGAGGTTGACGGACTCATTACGAGTGGTTTGCATATAGACGCGGCTAAGCTCGCTCAGGGTTGACTGCCAGAGCCGATAGGAGGCAGAACCGGCCGGACACTGACCGACTACCAGCCAAGTGATATAGATTCGAGAGGGGCTCGCAGAGACACAATACCGACGCTAATGCACACTGCCGCCCCTGCACACAACACCCCCAACCTGGCAAACTACCTATACAATATTGGCCGGGAATTCCTCGTCTCTCTAGCCTCCTCTCACTCTCCCCACATGCCATATCTCTCGTGTGACCGCTCCGCGTTCAACATCATCTCGCTTATCCGCGCTTGATGGTGTTGCATTGAAATCGCCGTGGCTCGAAGAGACCCCAGAGCATCAATACGAACGATCATCAGCTAGAAAGAATTGTCTACCAAACTTCAACCCTGCATCCGCAAGTTCCTATCCAATCAAGCGAAGCGGAAGTCCGCAGTTTGGATCCCAACGCCCTGCAAGACTCACTTTGATCGCACGAGGCTAGTTAAGGAGTTTCGGGACAGCTTATCTTAAGAAGGAATTAGGGGGATGGTTCTATTGTTCTTGAACAGGGCACCAACGTCTACACACATATTTCGTTCGAAAACGACGCGATTCTGTAATAAATTTCGTGCGTAAAATTGCTGATCAGCGAATGAGTTAGATCAGCATCTAACTATGTTAAAAAGTGTTTTCCGAATTGTAAATTTTATGGAAATGGTGTAGACGCTCGATTAAAAATTTTGAGGGTGCATTCAGCCAATGACAAAGGATATACCGTACAAATTTTAATCAAATGGTAGCATTTTGTCACTTGTCCCGCAACTCCTTAACTAACAGCTGAACTACAACTTGAAGGTCCACATTAGGACGATTCCCCTGCAGCCACATAACCGTGTGTCCGCTTAAGGAAGTAGTCTCGCCAAGGTGTTTTTCTATAGATTTTATTTCATTTTGAGAACCTATTCAGGATACTATTAAATGATAACCTGCAAAAATTCAAAAGGATTCACGGCTCCGTTTCCGAGATATTGGCAATCAAAGATTTTATGGTTTTACACATGTTCTTATGGGGAGCAGTGGAAAATTTCACATTTCACGCAATAACTTCGAAACTTTTCTACAGATTAAAAAAAAATCTCAATTACAGAGGAACATATGATAAAGTGGGTAAAAAACAATCATGAATTTTGACCGTCTAGTTTCAGAGATATAGCGATTTAAATTAAGCAATGCCTAGCGACGCTAGCGCCACGGAGCGACTAGAGCAGACTAGAACTAGATTACAGTACTGTGTGCATATCCGTATACGCAGAGTATCTACGTGATTCCAACTTCCATAAATACTTCAACAGCTGAACGGTACTTTCATCTTTCAAGGGCCTGGGCGTCATACCTGCATACTCGAACAGCAGAGTGTGATGTGAGAAGCTGTGCTGCGCAGCTCCATTGCTATGGTCTATCTCGTTTCAGGACCGTTATATACAGGCTCGCCGAGATATCGAAGCGCCGTTTGGGTCAAACGTACCATCGGCTGGCTCGTGTTCCAGTATCAGCACGGCCCATTGCCCGCGAATCCGGCCAATTTCCTCCGAGTCTCTGATCCGATCGTCACTTTACGATGCGACGTATACACCATCGCCGAGTATCGCACCCCTCGACGACCCCCTTCGCTGCTATAGCGAACCACGTAGTGCCACACAAATCTGCCGTTTTGGTGGGTCCCAACATTGACGCGTTCCGCGCATACACACAGCTTTGGGTCCACGCAGCGATACCGGATATGCATGTATACACGTATACTCGTACTCTCCGTGGCTTCGCTGCAAACCACCCATCAACGCCGTACGAGCACCGTCCACTATTCGACTCCTCTGGCCGACCCCAACAACCACATGTACACGCACGGTAGACCAGATAACGTAGTGGCTTTCCGCGATTTCCCCTTCACCTTCACCCCGTCCACCCCTTCACGACGAGGGAACCCTCTCACGTAGAATAATCCGCAGGATATCGTTCGAGTAATCGGTTGACGTGAAGAGCCCACCGCCTGTTTTAGACCTTCCGGTAACACACTTGACGCGCGTTTAATCCAGAGAAATTTCCATACGCCAATCGAGAATCATTATCCCGGTTGAAGATTTTCGAAAGCCCTTTCCTGGGTATGAGACATTGGACTTTGGTCAACTTCGAGATATTATGTCTTAGATGCTGCTGTCGTTTTTCTGACAAATGGTATCCTCTTTACCTACAATGGCTGCCTATCGTCTGCTTGGAGGAGACACCTTTCCGCTCCACGTTGGTTTGCAGTTCTAATGATCTACCATTGCAGGCAATGTTGACCTGGGCCACAATGTTCAGTTGTCAAAATTGAAATTGCACCAGTTTACATTTGATGTTGATCAACATTTAATGATTTTGCAAGTTCTTCTTGCGTTTGACTCCGTCCTTCATCGAGTAAAGTTTCCACTTCCTTATCTTTAAACTTTTTCGGCTGTCCTGGACGTTTCTTATCTTCTATCTCAAAATCACCTTCTTCATAGCATCGAAAGCAATACTCACATGATGAAATCGATGGTGCATAATCTTCTGACTTTCAGCAGCACTTTTCTTCAAATGGAACCAAAAAAAGCTTCTTTTTTTGGTTTCATTTGAAGAAAAACCCAAACAAAGCTTCCTGCAAATTGGGTTTTGATGTCACAAAATTCGACATATTCAACGCTCAAAAAAATGACCTCCACCCTTCGGCAAAATAACACATACTGAAAACGAAAACCACGTGGTGATGCCTTGACATAAAATTAGTAACAATATGAACCGATGCAAGTACTAGTTACGTCATCTCTTAAAAATTCCTTTATATTAATGCACACACCTAATGGAAACACATTACTCCTACTTTGGAAGATTAAGCCCAGATCCAATAGAATCAACTCGGAATTCTGGTTCCGACGTTCAATCTTTGAAAAAAAGTGTTCGCGAGACTCTGTGACAATTTGCGAAGATCCAGTGAGGTTTGTTCTCTTCCCACGGGGGTAAAACCAAGAGCCGGAAAACGATCGAGCGTCTTGGACGTTGGTGAGCTTGGCGCTTATGAAATACGTGTCTCGCCTGGATATTCGCGTTGTGGGAGCAACGCCGAGATTCCCTCGTAGATGGAAAATGTACGTCGGTTTACGTACACACACACACACACACACACATATATATGTATTTATACACGTACACGCGTACGCGCTACTGACAATGAGAGTGTTACATTGTTATTCAAACCGCGACTATACGCGTCCATTGTCGCATTGTGCCTGCTAATACGCTAAAAGCCTATCTGTGTTTGAGATCTCTCTCGCAGCCGAACGCAGAGAATACGTAGTCGTCGACGCTGCGCTGGTTGCTCTTCCTCGCGGAATTTGAGTCCCGGCTAACGAGGTTTTCATTCTCTCACCCGTACTCCCTCGATAATTGACGAACGAGACGACGATTCGTGGCTTGATTACCCGCGTTATCCCGTGCGTCGCTGTGGTGAACGAAGCTCTGAGGGAAAATAATTCAACTTGGGGAGGTGAAAGCTTCATTTGTGCTTTACCACCAAGTCAAATCTTGCATTCAAATATTTACGAAGACCCAATTTGGTAAATATTTGGAAAACGAGCTGAGGCAGAGCTGACAATGCGAGGAAATATTATATTATGGAGGATGGAGTAAACTTTTAATAGTTTTTTTTTCACTTTTAAGCCATCAATGATCACCCACGATTGTTATATTTAATATACTTGATGCATATGCTTCAAAATGATTTCAATGATCAATAATTGCTGTTAGTACAAGCCATTTAGTAATCAAAAAATTAAACAACTTTTACTGCAAAACGATTTTATTAAAAAATAGAAAAATAATTGCTTACCAATTGCACTTTGGAAAAAAAATCATTTTGGACCAGATTTTAGCGCAATTCAATATATTGATATCTGCCTTCAATCATTACAATTAATACATTTCAAAAGAATTACAATTACGAACTCGAACTATTCATATAGTGTATACTTTCAAATTATTTTAATTACGAAGAACAACAATTGATACTAGCCATTTTAGAATCGAAAAGAATTGACATCCCTGGAATATAATTAGAAATAATAATGCAAAAAATTAAAGACTCCTGTAACTTTATTTGGAATAATATAATGGAAACAATTTTTAACCCCAGGAACTTAATTTAGAATAATAATGGAACATAATTAAAGAAAAAAAATACAATAAAAATATTTCCCACAATTCGAATCGTGTGCACCTGTCCAACGTTTGTTCCTATTTTTTACAGCAACAAAAACGTTAAATACTCCTTGAAAATGAGCTTTTACTCTGTGCGATTATGCCGTACGACGATGCCTTTGAGAATTTATTACCCGACAAATAATTTCGTCGACTTCTACATGAGGCGTACTCGACCGTATTATGAAATAACCAGAGAGCAATAATTTGCAAGTTGCAAATGGATACGTTTTTGTTTCGCCGTTTTCTTTTGTGCACTTATTGTTTACAAGGAGACGGAAATACGCAAAGTAATCCCAACGTTGGAGAATCATATCCATTATATCGAAGCTCGCGTGTCGAGTAGAACCGCAAACTGGCCCAAATATTTCTCCCCTTGATAGAAATAACGATCGGCCGATTCGTGGCAATCCGTCATTACGCGCCGGGAACAATAAAGAGCCCACGTGATTGCGATATCACGGATCCTGTCTTCGAATTCTATACAAGACCTGTGTGTGCATGTGCCCACCACGAGATAGGCGAGCAAAAACACGTAATATCCGAGAGAGAGAGAGAGAGAGAGAGAGAGAGAGAGAGAGAGAGAGAGAGACAGAGAGAGAGAGAGAGAGGGAGGGGGAAGGTCCGTGAAAAGGTAGCTTCGTCATTATTACAGGATCACTTTTTTCCCCCGTTTATTTTTTTTCGCCAAAACCTGGAAAGGGCGATCTCCGCGGGGAGGAACACCGCCGTGTATGTACGTTAAAAAAAATAAATAAAAGAGACAAAAAACGAAAAAGAGCGCGGTGCAAAGCCCCGTCGAGTTCTTAGGGCGAATTTCGGGGTCTGGTATACTCACAGATGAACGAACCGCTGACGAGAGACCGTGCAAATTCTTTTAACGACGAGCAAAGCTCCGGAAAAAGCAAACTCCTATTCTAC
>OZ010721.1:17628148-17863148 GCA_963932345.1 Ophion ventricosus | reverse complement strand
TATCTCTCTCTCTCTCTCTCTGTGTGTGTGCTCTCCCTTTCTTCACAACAGAAGCTGGCCAACCGTCGGGCGTATTATCGAGTTACATCTAATCATCATAACGTCTCTTGTCCGACGACGAGCTGCGGCCAAAAGAGCAACGAGCCCAGCCTGCCCGGAGATGGGCAAGGGGGTAAATGGGGAGAGGGTGCTGTAAAAGTTTAATATCTACTGGTTTACGATTGGTCATGACACATCGACGTATGTACACGTGAATGCTCGCCTTTCTGCCGGCTCGTTTCTACATGCGCGTTCAGCTTGAACCACGTACACATATACTTGGTACTTCATATGCAGTTCTAACAAATATTGACATAGGGGCCAAAATACAGTGTACCATTGGCTAAAATACGTGCTCTCCTTTCAATCCTCCATTTTGTTGCACAGGGGAGAGGTTAAACATGGCGAGAGAACAGAACGATTGAGGTACCTACACTTTTGGGGGTATCCGTTCGATGAGTGTAATACAAGTTGAGGTGTCAATGATAAAACAACATTGATATGTTACTTTTTTTTATTTACGGATCACGGATGTTCTTTGATAAATTGCCTTGACCTAAAACAAATGTTTTCTCCACTATTTACTCTTCCATACTAATATAACGCGGGGAAAGGACGTTCTTTTAGGTTTGTTTGGATTTTTGAGGTGATCTAACAAACTACTTGATCGATTTGCATAATTGATTTAGAATTTGGGCCTTTGCCCATTGCTGATGGGCAAAGGCCCAACATATACCTAAACGAATCCAAACAGCTTCACGCTTCATTGAAAAGGAGCTGAATATGACGATGAGTTGAAGCAAGCTGGAGGACAGAAACGGCCGGTCAAGTGTCATCTATTGGATAGGCTGTTGGTGGTACATTGGTCAGGAATTTTGCTAAAAGTCCGCGACAGCACAAACCTATCCATGATAGACATTCTCAAAGTCCTTCCTTCGGGGCTTGCAGCAGCCGATCGCTACCAAGTTTCTAGACCTTTTATCCAATCCATCATCGCACACTTACCGCAAAAGCTACCTAAAATCCTCCACCTGTAGAAATACGGTAGAGAACGTTATTTAGGTCAGAGTAACCGATAGGGGGCTAAAAAAAAGTGATACAATAGAAGCGTCTCTGTGCTCTCAGCGCGCAACCGCTGTGTCGGGCGTCCGAAGCTCGCAGAACGGAGATCCGAAACAAAAAATCCCAAGAACGTGAAGCTTTTAAAGAAGCTGAAGGAATAATGTATGGTACAGGCATCGCTGATTGAGGGTAAGAGGCTTTTAAAAAAGTTTTATGTACATTTTTATAAGAGAAACTTTAAACGCATTTATCTAAAAACAACGTTTTTCGACCTTATCGGGATGATTTTAGAAAAACTATTTTACCAATTGGGCTCAAATTTACAGGGATTATTCTATGCATGTATCTCTTCGACCCCTGCTAACGGTATAAATATTCATTAATATTTAATCCTATTTTTAAACAATTTAAGTTGTAAAAAACAGTTGAAAAATTCAAAAGTGCGCCATTGTGTTTTCTTTTTTTCGGGGGTGAAAGTTTTTAGTGTGGGTCATAACTATAACTCCACTTTATAATAAAATACTCGACCTTTTATCTTCAGATGCTCCGAAGTCAAGATTTCGTGTCAACAAGGTGAAAGCAGAGGTAACTTCAAACAGCCAGATCACCAAGATAAATAAAAAAAATGTTTAATTTTTTCTCATACTTTGAAACTTCTATTTTTATGTATAAAAAGATTAAAATAAGGGGATAAATTTTATTATGAAAAAAAAATTCTTGAAAATATGTGCAATAGATGGAGACTGATGCCTTAAATTAAATGGAGATCGTATGTATTTCAAATTCTTGCCACGATATCTCCACCTTGTGCTACGTATTGGGCGCTATCTGGATTCCGATGAGGAAACCCCTTCTAGGGAATCCGTATAATATCCCGTTTAGGATCTGATCAGAACTTAGGTGTCCCTAAGAAATGTCTGCACGAGAAATGATAAAGAATCCAAAATACAATCAAATGTGGAAAGCCTGGTAGGCTTCTAGGCTCCCATGAAGAAAAGAAACGCCTTCAAGGTTCTGGTGTTACCCCAGTTATGATATACGACATCTTCCAATTGCTGCATACTTGTTCATCCTCATTTCAACAATGCGCCCATAATTTATCCAGTCCTCAGTCTCGCTGCTGGACAAGCGTACGAAATAATGCGCGTATAGTTTCATTCTCGGTGGTTAGTGGAATAAGCCGGAGGGCGCAACGATCCAATTGAATATATACGATTTGTGCGAATGTAATCTATGCATACGTGTACATATATAGGAAAACGAAAACACGAAGAGGTAAGGAAGCGAGAGGGAATGGAACACGAAACCTCATACCGATAGACACGCGATAACGTTAGGCCTCATTCAGGGTTGGGCGTAGTATTGCACCATGAAGGTTTTCGTTTCTGGCCAAATGGGGGTTGCCACCGAGCGTACGGTAACAACTAGGTACACGTAGTGATACTCCAGTACGTTACTATTACGATACGTACGGTATCGTTACATATGCACGTGTATACCTGTATTTATAGGTACATATGTATATGAGTGTCTGTGCGAGTTGCGTATGTGGTTGAGTACATCGAGTTGGAGCACCTACTACTGGGCATAATAGTACGAGCTTGGATGTTCGGGTCTCGGATTTAGTTTTCGAGTTTATGACGTCGACGGGGCTTCCTGGTGGTTAACCGGCCACGTAAACGCTCACCATTCGACCATCGTCTCTCGTTTCGCCGTTTCTATTATAACCAACTCCCTCCCCGCCACTCCTCCTCGTTGCATATACCGGTTATATTCTATTAAGCGATAAATATTAAAGCTGGATGTACGGGGGGGGCGGAGGTAGTAGACGACGGCGACGAGAAATCGCATGGATAACTTATCGGTTAGTCGGAAGGGTTATATTTCCTGTCAGGCTAGGTTGGATAACGGCTCTGTACGGATTGTGCGGAGGTCTGCGGCAAGAGAGAAAGGAAGACAACCAGAGAGAGAGAGAGAGAGAGAGAGAGAGAGAGAGAGAGAGCAGAGGGTGGAGTTGGACTCGAGGGAACACGCATCAGCGTCGGATTTCAACCCTTTCGATTCTGACGAGCTTCCCGCTACCATAAACACCCGAGACTTTGCTTTAGCTGTCGTCTTTTTCGACTACCCAACGGATCCGTCAACCACACTTGATTGGACAATTAATTAGTCAGTATTATCATCATTGAGATGCTACGTGAATGCTTGTTGCGCAAAATCCTACGGTCAATTAAATCTCTCACAGGATTGTGCTGTCTCTCATTTTTTGATTGGGATTCGCATCAACCCAGGCTCACATGGTTGTCTTTGGCTTTGATTACCGGGGCTCATTGGGTTCGAAGTCTCCGACAAATCCAAAGATGCATTCATCTTTTCTGTCAGAGGACCTCATCGTCACATTGGCAGATTCTTCGTCCCGAAAACGTAATAAGGAGGGCAAACAGGAAAAGCTGAACGTGACCTGTGGCAGGACTCTTCAACGGAGGGTGAACATACCATGGAGATACGATGGGAGAAGAGGGATGATCGGTGAGGGCCAAATCGGATAGGTGTAAGATTACGCCCTTATCGTTGGTCCTCCATGCGTATCACTCGAGCCCAAAGGTGGAGTGACTCCGAGAGGGAGGAGGGCCCAACAACTACGTACTCGTGGTAAAATGATAAGGAAGACCCTTTAGCGAGCTCCTCGCCTAGCCCGGGTGGACTTATATCGCGTGTGGATATTTGTTCCCTTGTCGTTCGATTGCTCCACTCACGTTGTTTTTTTTGTTCTCACTTCCTTTCCTTTCTTTTTTCCTACCCTTACTTCGATGTCGCGAGACTCTGTAGGGCGAACCCTTCGCACGCGCCCTCCCGTCGTTCCTGCAGCGAGCAACCGTCCCCATTGACCCAATTTCCCCGTCGAATTGGGCCTAAATAAATAAACAGGCCGAACGTTAAATGAATCAAGACATTTGTTTGATCACGAGACGGGATAACAACATCGAAAAACGCATATCCGGACGTCGTTAGTTCTCGTGACGTTTTTTTTCGTTTTTCGTTCTTGATGGATCTTGACATACGACGAGGCTCGGCGATGCTTGCGGTATACAGGGTGTCGCGCTTCAAACGGAATGGTCAAATATTTTAAAAATGGTAGCTCCGGTCGAAAAAATGTTCTAACAATAGATGCACGGTTTCAAGGAATAAATACGACGAGCGTAGTCTCAACGTGGCCAGTAAAACCATCAAGGTAACACGAAGGTCATCATGATTTTTTTCAATGAGAAGCATATATTTTTATGACACACAACTGTAGTGGAAATCAAGACGAGTTCAATAAAAAAAAAGCATTATCTCTAGCTTCAAAATTGCCGGAGTTACGGTACTTCAAAGCTTGATAAACCCAAACAAAGTCTATTCATTGAAATAATTCTTCAACAAAAATTGTAGTCGGCTGATCTTGTTGCCAGCTTTGTTGTCGGTGTTGTCAAGGTCACACGATGGTCACTATTGGTTTCTTGAAGCCGATCATATATATTTTGACAATTAGGCAATTTTACCGATTAGGCGCCGATCAAAGACAATTCCGACAGAAAAAAAACGAATGATAAAAATGGTAGGGTCTCCGTCCCCGTACATGCGTAATTCTTGGTGTCGTTTTCGGTGTATCGGATGTCCTATCGCACGTGACACGCACCTCCCGTAATTCCCCAACCGATTGTTTACCGTTCTATTTTTTTTCGATCATGTAATTTCTATCAGATTCCTGACTTCCGGTCAGCTTGCCCGTTTCCGGCGTTTCCGTTACTTTTTTCCGATGATACCTCACCGGGTGAAAATAAGGGCTGCGTAAGTTTCTTCATTCCGGATACATCGAAACAATGTTTCCGCTGAGTATGAATTACCAATGAGCTTTGCGCAGCAACAAGGGCCCACGATACGCGTCCGCCTTTCAACGAGCCGAGAAATTGGCACGTCCGGTACGTTGAGCTCTCGAGAAAACGGCGATATTTCTCACAACACGAGTAAAATGTACGAAATATTGTACACGCGTACACATCGACCCTCTTCGCGCGTCTCATTCCCATTTAGGATTGCTTTTCGAAAGATCCTGTGTGCGCGCGGAAAAACTCATGCTCGGAGAATGAGGACCATGGATGTCCCCCGGGTGGATCGGAGGAACCCGAGGAAAGAGTGAAAGAGGATACGCGGAATAACGAGCGAACGAAGGCAGAAACGATTCGCGCAGCAGATATGCGCACGCATAAGGGGCAAACCGATACGACTACGTTTTGCATTCGAATTGTTGCAGTTGGGAATTCTCTCTCCATGTCTCTATGTATAACCATAAATGTGTGTGTGTGTGTGTCTACACGGATTTCGAGAAATCCCCGCGAGAGCCAGTGAATGAACTTCGAGTCGTGATGGTTACCCAAAAAGAGAAACGGAAGTACGGAGGGTGTACACGTTGGCCTGAGGGTTGTGCACAGGGATGGGCGGGAGAAAAAAGCGTGTAAAAATGCTCGGGAAATAGTGTAGAAGGCAGAGAACGAGAGAGTGAGAGGGGGGGGGGATAAGGACGAGAGGGAGAAAGAGAAAATTGGTCTCGGCGATTTGAGCCTCTGGTCGGATATATTGCGATCGTCATTAGACCTTTCAGTTACGGATTTGCATGCTTCGCTTTTACGTACACGCGTATACAGGATGTTCCACCTCAAAAGGGATGATTCTCGTCCTAGCAGGATTCTTTCTGCGCAACGATCTCGCGAATCTCCTCTCGACCGCATAGAATTCCTCGGCTCTACTCGTGCAGAAATTTCTTAGGGATAGGGTAGGGAGGGGGATGTTTAGCAGTCGGGTAAGTTGGGCAATCCAAATATCTGGAAAACTAAGCACCGCACGCGGGTGCATCAAACGGCGGAAAGAGAGGTATGGGGCAGGGGAACACATCACGCTATTGCCCGTTGCCATGCAGCGCACGAGACGCTAACACGGGACGTTTCATTTTTTTGCACCCAAAAGTTAAAAAAAACGTGATTGAAAGATTTTCGTTTACCATTGTATGAAAAAAAATATTTCAAAGTTCATTGCAATTGATTTTAATGTTTCAAAATCTAACAAATTAACAAGCCTTGGTTATTACTGCATTGTACCAAATCATGTTGCATACATCTGATTTTTTAATGCAATTCTTACTTTGCCCAACTTTCCTCATACTCATGCTCAACTTACGCCACTATCGGGGCAGGTTGAGCAAATATGGCCTTAATCATTTGAGAGCCATTATCTGTGAAACAATAAGGATGACAGGAATTTCATCTACAGACTTTTTTTGCCCAGATAAATTTTCTATTGACCAAAGTAGGTTTCATTTTTATACGGCAGGCTGTTAAGGAATTAACAGGGCGATAATTTCAAACTTGCTCAACATGCCCCTTCCTACCCTATCTGAGTTCCGATCAGATCCCGATCGGGATATAATACGGATTCCCTAGAAGAGGTATCCTCATCGGAATCCAGATGGCACCCACTACGTAACACAAGGCGGAGACGTGGTGGCAAGAATTTGAAATACGTACTAAATAAATTTTTCTTAAAATATTAAATACATATTTTCTTAGTTCGAACGATCTCCATTTAATTTACATATAATTACTTAGAATAAATAACCTATATCACTTTTCTCCAGGAAATATGTCTTTTAAGGTGAATACGTTATTTTTTTTCGGAAATCTTTATTAAATGTAATTCCTGATAGGGATACATTGGTTCCCCATCATGAAGTCGGAACAAGTATGGGAATCCAATTGGATCTCTACGGCAATTTCTATACGACATGTCAAGGAGCGTGTCCTTTGTACGGGAGGTTATTCGTAGCCATTCTCACCTAAAAATTGCGATACATAGTTAGTCAATGGGACGGCAATCAATGTACAGAGAGCACAAGGGGCGAGGGCTAAATGATGGACTCGGAATGATTTTTTTTTTCGCCTTGACTTGGAACGTCCCGTATCGATGTGTCTACGCGATGGAAGAATGAAAAGAGAGCTTCGTTTCGAGTTTTCCGCCGGGGCGTCCGGAGTCTCGCGGATTTTAGCATATTCAAAGAACTGGAAGTTGTTCTCATCGTCCACGTCGTCGAACTCTCTTTCTTTCTCACTCTCTCTCTCTCTCTCTTTCTCTCTCGCTCTCTTGTTGTACGAAGACGTTTGAATTCGAAAATAGAATCGTAAAACGCAGTTGCTATTAGTCTGGAGTATATAAAGATATGCAAAAAATGTACATGCATATATATATATATATATATATATATACACATATATACACAGTAAAATTTGCATTCCTTTGAAATTTGCTAGGATTCGACGATTATATGAAAATTACGCGCCATTTTTAAATCCTGATTGCACCAGTTTCCAACTCCCTCTCTCTCTCTCTCTCTCTCTCTCTCTCTCTCTCTTTTTAGAGAACTATTTACAATCCATTTCGATCGTAAAGCGATAAAATCCCGTGGAGTTGTTCACTCGAAATAATTTCACCGAGATTGTCCGAACGTTAGTTTACCCTCTTGCGGTTACTTCTTTCAACATTTTTTCTGCATATTTTTGCTCCTCCACTTTCCCCGCTCGTCCCTCTCTTCCTCTCGCTCTCTCACGCGAAACTCTCGTTTCGCCAAACGACCGAGTGGAATGTTGACCCAGTAAGGAAAGCCCTTTGCCTCTTTTGCGCAGGGCGAGCTGCATACATCGTCCCTTCGTTCATTATTTACACCCCTTGAGTGAATGAGCTTGGTTCACGTGGTTAATACACCCCCGTACGTATATGTATACGAAAACACCTAGCGCTCTGGATATGCGAAACGACAAGACCCTTCGCGAGAGCAAAGAGAGCGAAGAGAAGAGAGAGAGAGGGAGAGAAAGAGAGGAAAACGAAGCCAAGAGTGAAGAGCGGCAAAGGGGTTGTGTCGTTGATGGTGGATGCACTTGGTGAACTCTTATGCTTTTTTTTCCCAAGCACATAGCCTTTTTCCCTACCCACCGATCTACTCCTTGGTTTTTTTTCCCTCGCTCGTTGCAAGTGGGCCAGTGGGCTACCCGAACGCATATTAGTCGAGAGTTGCACTTTGCTTTTCTACCTTTATTATCTCGATTCTTTTATACGCCTCAGAATCAACCCCGCCCCCCCCCCCCCCCCCCACCCGCTCACAATGGTACTGTCGAGCTTAAAGCTTCACCATTCGAGTTCGAAGTATGAATTTCACGACTTCAAAATACGCAAATGAAATTCCAAAAATTGCAAATTCATAAACGAAATTGTACAAACTAGGAATTCAAAATATAAACTTCACAAATTGGAAATTGAAAATTAAAGTTTCGTAAATTCAGAATATCAAAAATGAATTTCATTAATTGAGAATTTACAATTTGAATTTCACAAATTGGAAATTTATCAAAATAAAATGTCTCATAGCCACTGACATTTCAACAGTTGCCCATTCAAAATATAAATTTCACAAACTGAAAGTTAAAAAAACAAACTTCACAATAAAAAATTCAAAATTGTTTTTATAGAAAATCTAGTTCTATTCAAAACTCGTCCTATTGGAGCCGCGCACTGCGCGATTCAGCAGCCCTAAACCCAAACGAAGCATCAGTTTACTCTAGACCCAACGTGACAGAGACTATTTCGCCCTGAGCATCCTCGGATGCGCATTGTTCTCAAGCACACGGGTTCATTAAATACTCGTTAATAAATTCTTCAACGTCGAGCGTTCAAGCACCATCTCGTATAATTGTTGCCCAAAACTTTCATCATCGCGTGTGTGAGACTACATCCTCACGGTACGGTAAATAATTGTCGAGAATGTAAAATCGTTGAGCGCAACAACGCGTTCATCAAAATTTAACCTGCGCGCGAGAGCGGATAAACATACACGCGAGATATAAAGTTTTCCCTTGGATGAATAGCTGCAAGGGTATTTTCGACGTATATACAGCAGCCAGTCGCCGTTAGAAAGGAAGGCTCGAAACTTTGGGAAAAGCATATTTCCTGAAGGACGAAAGCCCGCCAAGCAGTGAAAACTTGTATAGATATATGTTTGTAACATGTTACAAAGTAACTCAGGTCGAGGGCTCAGCCAAGTAAGTTGGACTAATTTAAATATCAGCTCGAGTTCACAGCATATGAATTTTATATACTGACATGTGTGTATCTATATATACAGGTTGATTCACTATTATAAAGGTTTTCATGGCGAGCATACAGGGTGTGCTCTTGCGCAGGAAGATTTTTTTTTCAAAGATCCACCAAATTCAAGCTGAGAATTTCAAATAAAAAAATTATTAAATTACGTAAATCGAGAAATAGCGCAGAATTTTCCTGAATTCCAATGTGGGCTCCCAACGTGCGGTGGCTCTATTAAGGAGGCACACCCGAGCAAACGGTGGAAAAAATAGATGAATTTTTGGAATTATTATCTCAAAAACTATTTGTCCGATGTCATCCAAGTTTGTTTTATTTGAAAGTATAAATATTGAGGTAAATAAAAAATATTTATATATGTATATTGACTGGGAGCGTTGTTATTGTGGCCAGCATAGAACATGTGCCTTGCTGGCAGGGTCCGCGGTCCCCATGATTGCATGCGAAGCAAATTGATGTGTTAATGTGAAACAATTTTTTTTTTTTAATTCTTCAAAATGTAAAGTATAAAGCCCTTTGCATGGTAGAATTTTTTTTATACAGTTTTTTTTAGTCAAGCCAGAAAGGTCGTAAATGTAGGTTGAAAAATGAATGTAAATTTCTGTCAGGTGCTATTTCGTGAAAAAATGTTTTTTTTCAAAAAATTCTACAATGCAAAGGGCTTTATACTTTTAAGTATAAATCCTTTGTACTTTAAGTACAAAGCCCTTTGCATCGTAGGATTTTTTTTACTCAGTTGTTTTTTTTTATCAAGCCAGAAAGGTCGGAAATTTAGGTTGCAATTTAGATTTCCGACCTTTCTGGCTGGATAAAAAGAAAAAAACTAAGTAAAAGTAAAATAAAAGTAAAATCGAAGTCCAGTAAAATAAATAACGAACCATAATTGGCGTGGATTTTTAGCGATGTGTCTCAAATCCATTTTTAAGATGTACTTTTTTAATCGATTTCTACGTTTTCAAGATCCACCCATTTCGTATATCTATATACATTGTTTAGAAAATTCAACGTACAGAATGCGATGGGATCCATCGAGAATCATATCGTATTCTGTTCGATAATGTGGGAATACTTTAGGATTCAAATTGTATTTCAATGGGGAATCCCGATCAGAATCCAATGTACGAGCGTGCCGTTTTGGTATAGGTGTCCAATGCAATGACCCATTAGATCCCCATCAGAAAGAAGGGACAGTATGCTCACAAAGGGAGCTCTAATAATTGTGAATCACCCTGTATATAAACACACCTTTACATATGTATGTATTTACGCGTTTGTATATTCTTCATGCCACTGTTTTGCACAGCTTGTAAATCTATCAGCTGTGTACGGATATAAATTTATGGGTGAGAGGCGCGTATGGATGTTTTATTTAGTAGCTTCCACTCACTCCCCCGCCAGGTTTTTCCTCTTTTTTGCCCATCACGCTCTCTCTCTCTCTCTCTCTCTCTCTCTCTCTCTCTCTCTCTCTCTCTCTCTCTCTTTCTCTCTCTCTGTCTCTCTCTCTCTCTCCCTCGCTTGTTCGAGCGAACGACGAGCTTCTCATACACGATAATACCTCGAGCAACCTGTACGACCGCATATATATATATTTGTATGCGCTCATGAATAAAATATCACTGCTAATGCCCGGAGGTCGGACGACGCTTTTTTTTCCTGTCTTGTACACAAAGAGGAAAGAGGAAGATATGCGAAGCTTTTTGGCGACTTCAGTCTAGGGGGAGATCGCACAGAGAAAAACCAACAAGAAACATGGGTGTGAAAAAAAAAGCGATGACCGATCGCAAGCGTTGCACTTGAGTGTAAACGGCCCTCCCTTTGCTCTCAAAGGGAGAGCCCCCCCTCGTAAATAAAATCCGGGTCTGAGAAAATATTTTCCATCCCCTAATGTTGGCCTTATTTGGATTTGTATAGATGCGTAAGAAATCTAACTTGTTCGTTCTTTCCGGGCTGTGGTGATTAAAATGTAATTGCTATCGAGATCATCACGATCGAAAGTCGATTTTCACAATACTGTGTTAAAAAAAAAACATGTTGGAAAGTGACGATAGGGCCTTTGAGCGCGATTTATTTTTTAAGCCGACAGGGGTACAACGGAAGTGTTCGATTCTCGCATGCTCCTCGAATATTCACGATTTCTGGTAACGACCTTAAACGGCTTTGAAGGGTGATGTTTTTTTTCGGTTTTATTTTTATTTTTTATTCCAAGCCAGCTTATTCTTCGAAGACTCACTGTGTACATCTCATAATCGTTCGGTTATGGCGCGTGTTGTAAAAGGGGGTATGGGTGAAAGCTCGTTAAAAAAAATGGTGACGCTAACCGCGTTTAACGATGTACCGCAAAAGTTCGCGAGAACGGAAACAGGGAGGGAACGAAGGGGGGTGGTAGAGGGAGGGGGGAGGCAGTGTTGAAGTTTGAATCCACACGAGAGAATGCTCGTTTGAAAATTCGAGAGAGCAGTGTTCCAGAATTAAACAGGTTGCCGAGAGTGACAGCTTCGAGAGCGAGAGAGAGAGAGAGAGAGAGAGGGAACGATAAAGGGGGAAGAAACGAGTGACGAAGCGGGAGTTTCAAAGAGTAAAACCGTACAGTACGAAAATCTGCATTTTATTATTTCTGGCAGGGTAGTTAAGCGGAAACTCGAACAGTCCTGCTCGCGCGAGCTATCCGCCAAGATTTTCCAGTGCCTGCTTGGTCCGCAGGAAGTGGCGCGACGCGAGACCGGATACGGTTGCCATTTGCATTCGGTGGTTGTAAAAAAAAGGGGCAGCGCAAAACTCACGCGGAAAGTGGCTGAGAGATCCTTCGTCAGGATTTTTTTTTTTGTTATTTTACCTTGTTAATGTGTTTCTTCACTTTTGCCGGCTATGAGTGCGCAAGAATCCGGATTTACGGACAATGGCGGACGGTCACCATTCGTGTCTGGGTGAGAATCAAGTTTTTTTTCTTTTTCGTCCCTTTCTTGGATTGGATATATTTTTGGATATACAAACATTCGAACATTATTTTTGGTTATTCAATATTCAAACATTTTTCGATCTATGAATACACGGTGAATTTTTTTTCCGATGCATACATAAGCGACAAATATTTTTCAATGCTCAATTATTTGAAAAATACTTTTGCACATACAAATGCTCGAACATTATGTGCGATAAATGAATATCCGAACAGTATTTTACGAATCATGAGTACTCGGCCATTTTTTTTCCATGTATTACGTACACGAAGAATATTTTTCAATGTGCAATTATTTAAAAAATATTTTCTGATACCGAAATATTCGAAAAATATTTTCTGATACGGAAATATTCGAAAAATATTTTTTGATATCAAAATATTCGAAAAATATTTTCTGATACCGAAATGTTTGAATAATATTTATTAATATCGAAAAATTCGAGTTTTTTTTATATCCAAATAATCGAAAAATATTTTTTAATATCCAAATATTCGAAAAATATTTTTAAATATCCAAATATTCGAAAAATATTTTTTTAATATCCATATATTCGAAAAATATTTTTTAATATCCAAATATTCGAAAAATATTTTTTAATATCCAAATATACGAAAAATATTTTTTAATATCCAAATATTCGAAAAATATTTTTTAATATCCAAATATTCGAAAAATATTTTTAAATATCCAAATATTCGAAAAATATTTTTTTAATATCCATATATTCGAAAAATATTTTTTAATATCCAAATATTCGAAAAATATTTTTGAATATACAAATATGTGAAAAATATTTTTTAATATCCAAACATTCGAAAATTATTTTTTAATATTCAAATATTCAAAAAATATATTTGAATATCCAAATATTCGAAAAATATTTTTTAATCTCAAAATATTCGAAAAATATTTTTTATCATCCAGATAATGCAATATTACCATAAATAAAGAAACTGTAAGTTGATACAAGGATAAAAGACGAAGCGACGAGTGAATCCAATGAAAGAAAAGTATACAACTCTCTTTTCCACCGTTTTTTTATTTCTGTCACAATTTTTCGCGAACGCAAAACTTCTCTCGTACAATACTCAAGCGGTCTTTCTTATCTTTACGCGAGTATGGCGTTTATAATAGGCCACAACCCGAGAAGCAAAAGGCCCTAACTGACATTATACGGAAGCGTGGAAATAACGTTGGCTGCGCCATTCTCATTTTTCCAACCGCCTCATCGTCGCGTAGATATTGCAACGTGAGAGGTTCGGTTGATGGTGGGCGTATTCGCGCACGGAAGCTAATTTCCTTTTCGCATTCGATTTTTCACGGGCAAAAGTTTAACGATTTGCGATCCACGGCCGCGCGCGACATTAACCGCATATCGCTGTCGTCGCTCTCACCGCGGCAATAACTTATTGCAAAGATGCTGTGCTATGGCTTTTATATTGTATCGTCAATGACATATATATATGTATATTTATGAGGAAAGAACATGTTGAACCCTTTATATCCATGTAATGTTGGCTATCAGCACACCTGACTGTTTTCAGGACGCTCCTTAACTTTTTTTTTCACGAATCGTTGATTTTCGGGACATGGCGGTTCGTGGAATGTTCTTTATATAAATGTGTTTACATTTGTCGAAATGTGGTTCTGAGGACATTGAAGTTTACGTAGTGTTGAGTATGGAGACAAAAGGCTACTATGAGGACGATCCTCGAAATATAAGCTCTTCAGAATCACTTTTTTCTCATATATACCGGGTGACTGAAACAAGCCGTCCAAAAGAAAAATCTAGATGCATCGTATCAATACCTATCCGATTCATTCCTGTTCTACAACCTTTTTTACTTTTTGAAAAAGAAAAACATTTTTTATTTTTCTCTTTTGTATATGTACTTTCCTCGCTATTATTTTAAATGTTTTATCATTATGAAGTGCACTGTTAAGCAATAAATAAAATACCAATTGAACAGTAACGTAAATACCTTCAATTTTGATCCAAAGTTAAAAAAAAAACGTTCGAGAGGAACTGTCACTAAAGTTAAAATAATAAATAAAATACTTCTATATTTACATTTACATAAATACTAAACAGTAAAAATAGTCTAAATCCCAATTGCTTTTATGGGAGGGGTTCCCTTTAGGCAACCGAAAATAAGCAATTTTTCAAGATTTTTTTTCTTTCGAAACCATTTATTCTACATAATTTAAATACTATGCACATATTATTATATCTTTCAATTTACCAGATTTTTTTTTAGTATTTAAAAATAGCGGCTGTACAACACTTGCTTCAGAGACGTTTGCCGGCTGAGTTGTTCCACGGGGTACAAGCTAGCGTCGTCGCATTAACCCTTTTTAAGGCATAGGGAATATTTTTACCACCAATTTATTTTTAAATTATTGGCGCCAATTTTGTGGTAGGAAAATTGGCGCAAATAATTTAAAAATAAATTGGTGGTAAAAATATTCCCTATGCCTTAAAAAGGGTTAAAATCTGAAATGTCAAAGCTAAGAAGTTTTTAATTTCCAAGACCCGCACACTCTATGTGAAATTAAACACACTAAAAGAAATTAAAGATAAATAAAAATCCAAAAAATGGTAAGTGTTCGATTTTCTTTTTTCGTGGAATTTTTACTATAGTATATTTTTATGGAAGAGTCATTTTTCAAAATAATTTTCCAGGAACTTTAGGTTCTCATAGACACTAATTATATTATCTAAAGAGGTACAAAATTTCAGAATGATCGATCAGATAGTTTTTGAGTTATCTGGTACGAGGTCCACGAAAAAGTGGTTTTCAAACGTTTAAAGTTTCAAGATTCAAAAATTTTGTGACTGAATGATCTATCGATTAATCTGCCATCCCAGTCCCATAAAGTAGTACCTCAGCTTCCTCGTGGAGTTTATTTTCAGCCATGAGATTTTCTTCACGTCATAAAAGGATCTCTCCCCTCAAAAACTTCGAAGAGGAAAGTACATACCCAAAAAGGGATAAAAATTAAAACCTATGCTACGGGAAAACACGACAAAAAAAAAAATTTTAAATGCTTTTCCCTGAAAAAGTAAAAAAAAATCGTATGCACACATGCGGGTGTGATTCGGATAGGTATTGATAAGAGGCATCTAGATTTTCCTTTTCAACGTCACTTTTCAGGCCACCCTATATATATATATATATGTACCCAAGTATGACATATATAAATGCATAGAAGAGCGAAACGACCAACCCAGTAGAAGAGCTTTATTTATCTGTCGACTGCTCTCGCGGCGTATAAACCTTCACGAAAAGGGCCTTCCCCAGTATTTTTATTATTTCGTATATACGGTATAATATTTATTTCACTACTCTCTAACACGGTCTCTTTATCACTACTGCGCGGTACCCGTGAGTGCGGTCGCAAGAGGCTGCTTCGAGTCGCTTCGACGTCGGCCTGTGTGGCACTTGAGCCGACGACGACGTCGCTTTATACCTCCCATATTTTTATAAGTCTCTCCGCGCGTGAAAGTCGTATCGGGCTATACCGAACGAGTGCCGACTCCGACTCTATCCTATACCTATGCGATTTCATTTGCCATTCGCAATCATTTTTCCCGGATAATAATACGGAAGAGCAAAAAAAAAACAAACAAAAAAGAGAAAAAAGAAACGAGCGATCCAAATACGATTGTTCCTTTATAAAATGAGACACAAAGTGTGTCAGGTGTACAAGCAAAATTGCGCGAGCGTATACGTGGCTTGTTTTTTTTTTAATGCGTTTTCACGAACAAGAAAGAACGGAAGTTTCGTGCAAGTGGCAGAAAATAAAGAATACAGCGAAAAACGTTCAAATGAAAATATAAATAATGACTATAAATCTATAAAACATTAGAATAAAAAATAGATATGTTCATAAAGTAAAAATTAAAAGGTAAAAATATCCTAATATTAATAATAATAACGGCTGTAAAATAAAAATATGTGTTATGGTTAAAATCCGTTTAATCCTTCGTGGTCACACTGGGTAGAATCGACCCGTCGATCAACTTTTGGCGTAAATATATAATAGTTCCGCGGTTTCGAATTGGACTGTATTCAGCATCTTACCTGGAGTTTGAAGTATCCTCACACCATAAAATCGACCCTCTTCACATGTCGGAATAAATACCCTTTTTTGGAACGCCCACTATGCTACTATTTTTTCCCAAATGTAGCATATCTAAAGAGTATCACGTCCAAATTTTAGGTAAAAATGTTGAAAATTTACGGAACTGTGATTTTTTGAGCAAAAAAGTGTCTTTTTTGCGTTTTCACCTCTTTATGATTTTTTTTAAAACATGTCGCCATTTTATTTCTTATAAATACATTTTTCGTACATCATCTAGAAAGTTCAAAGCATGTTCCGTAATTTTTTGAACCACTTCGGACAGATAGTTTGGTCACAATACTTTTTTTGAAAACTGACTGGGTAGAATCGACCCAGTGTGACCACCGTGATTGAATTTCGAAGTGAGACCACGAAGGGTTAAACGTGTTTTCTCTAGTGAAAACTAGCTCTTACCGAATGCCTTAGTTACAACTAGTTTTTTCTCGTAAAAACTAGAATTCCCTGAATAAACAAATTTGAATATTAGTTAAAACTCGTCTCAAAGCCAAACAAACCCAACCAGTTTTAACTGATTTATTTTCCTAGAACAAGTTTTTCCTAGTTAAAACTAGTTTCAACTAACATTCAAATGTATGAATTGACTAATAAATCGTTCAAAATGTTAGTTAAAACTGATCTCAGACCCAAACATATCTAAACAGGTTCAAACGATTCATTTCGTTAGAAGTACAATACTTTTTCCTAGCTAAAACTAGTTTCAACTAACATTCAAATTTATTCATCAGTAAATTCGAGTTTTCACTAGGGAAAACTAGTTGTGAAGTAGGCCTTCAGTCAGCACTAATTTTCACTAGGTAAATGGCGTTTAAACTGAAAACGGGTTTTTATTGTAACGTATATATAGAATAAAATGAAAATGTTCAAATAAAAATGTAAATAATGACCATATACAAACGTAAATGTAGTAGTTATTAATATTTACACATTACTTTATTATTTTTTCAAATTTCTCGCACGACAATGTCTGACGATGGAATTTGAAGAATATAGATCGAAAGAAACGTGCATTTTATGTCATCTTCGATGAACGTCTTATTTTTTTCCCCTCTATTCGATACGTCGTATAGCCGTCAGATGCGGAGAATGAAACTGAAGTTCGTTCACGTCGAATTGGGAGGCAGGCGTAAGCATCTGCTGTGAGTGACAGGGGTCTCACCCTTTTTCTTTCCAATGTGAATATACACTCATATATATATATGCAGAGTCGCATATTTATGTACAGTATTTATATGCATATATATATATGAGTGTGTGTGTGTATGCAAAAAGAAATAAATATCGTAAAATATGGCGAACAAATGCAAACAATTCGTGGCAGAAGTTATCCAGAGTACGGGGTTCTTTTTTTTCAGTCCTTCATCGCGACGGGGGTGAGGTTTGCGCGATCACGGTGGTTGCTCGAGCCCAAAAGCTCGCCTCAAGGTGGCTGCGACCCTTCGAGGAACAACGCGCTGGAACCAGAAACAGCCAGCTCTCCCAGTTATTATTTCCCATTTTTATTGGTTCGAATACGCAGTCGCGTATACATAACGTCCCATAAAATTTTTCTCCATCGCTTCTACCCCTCTCTCTCTCCCTCTCTCTCTCTCTCTCTCTCTCTCTCTTTCTCTCGCTCTCTTTCTTCCTCCTTCTCTCGCTTGTGCCCCGCAAAGTACGACATCCATGAGGAGGACTTTTATACCCGTCGACTGAACGCAATTTGCAGACTCGGTGCATACGAATTTCGTGATGCTCGTCTCGATCGTTAAGCGCGACTGTCGTGAGCAAGAAAAAATTTGGTACCTCAATCGGCGAGGCAATACATGATTACATTTTTTTTAATTTGTACATATTCTCGAAGGATCAATAGACATGTGTAAAAAAATTTTCAAAAAGGAAACGAGAACCGTTTGAACGTTATTCCATCCTAAACATCACGTCCAAAAAACCACTCTAGGCAACAATTAACTGCCTTAATTAATTTCAGCCTGAAAAAAAAATATAGACATTATAATTACACAACATTAGTCATTTTCAACAAGCCCGTATCTCTAGAAATTCCTGCCGAGATCCCATACTCAAAGTACGATTGAGGTTGGTCGAAAAAAGAATAATCTTTTTTACCGATCCATCGGAGTGTCCTGGTATGCAGGACACTAAAGTTAGCCCGTCGTAAGGAACGGCCACAACGAACGTAAGACGAGTACCAGCGAGTGCTCTTAAAACTGCGTGGGGAAAAATAAAGAAAAGAATGAAATTCTCGCATAGAGAAACACAACATGCTCTGGTGGGCCTTGCGCGCGAGTTTCTTTACGTATCACGATGATGTGCGAAAAGCTATATAAATATATATATATATATATATATATATATATATGTATATGAACAGAAGGGATGGCTACTTGAGCACCCTGGCGGTAGCGTTCAATGGCAATGCCACCTTTTGTAGGCTCTCTCTCTGACTCAGCGTAAGAATAAAACGGATTGCCATCAAGGCGTGTTACTGCCAACATTAAATAAAGAAATATAGCCAAGCTTTGGCCACGAGTATGGCGGATCGAGCCTAAGCATTCGTGCGTTAGTACTAAACTATATTACAACCGCAAACTCTCAACTGGTGCGCTAACGCGACCAACATTGGAAACGTTTCACAGTCTTAGCAATACTCACTTAATATATATATATATATATATGTGAATATACGTATGTGTGTATCTAGAGCTTCTGCGCGTCCAGTGAGGGCAGAAACAACTCGCATGACGGATGGCCTTTACGAGGCAGTGATTTATTTTATCGGTGACTCTTTTTTCTTCTTTTCCTCCCCTATTCTTTCTCCGTGCTCTTTCTTCTTTCCATCCTCCCTCCCGCGTCCTCTCACTCCCCCCGCCTGCCTTTTCGCCACGTTAATAATCGTTAATACCTCGGGTTGTGAAATTAAGCGATTATGTGAACGAGCAGCAGCAACTCCCCCATTCGCTGATCATGATGCTCGGCGTTTTAATTTTTTTCTTCTTCTTCTTCAAACAGTGGATGGAAGAATGGAAGTGGAGAAGAATTTCAACAATAGGGTTTTTGAAAAATGCGTTCATGATCTTGGGGAACTATGATTTGGGGAGAAATATTTTTTGATGTTGTAGAGTAAGTGTCAGGATATGAGGATAATCATGAATCTTGCTGAATCTTGGAAATATTCATGTAATGTTTTTCGTATATAATGGTCGATTTTTGTTGGAATATAATTGAATATTTTGAGGGGGTGGAGCTTGCTAAATTTGATTGCATCGATGATGACTTCTTTGAAAAAATCAAAAATCAAATATACCAGGTCTGTAAATATGAAACTGGAATTTGTCCATAGATGATCCTAGATGTCAATGTAGTTACCGTCAAGTCGCGTCATTGGCGCCATTTGCTTTGTTGACAACTGACAAAAAATTTTAACTCACAACAATACAAGTTTCACACCCCAACATAGTTTGTTATAGCGTTGAACATGTCGAATTTTGTGCCTGGAAATTACGATTTGCGGACAACATTAATTTTCTGTTACCATTTGAAGAAAACTGCTGCAGAATCGCATCGAATGCCTGTCGAAGCTTACGGTAAGCATGCTCTTGGTAAATCACAGTGCTTTGAGTGGTTTAAAAAATTCAAAAGTGGCGATTTTGACGTGGGAAACGAAGAACGTGGGGGGGCACCGAAAAAGTTTGAAGAAAGCGAATTGCAAGCATTGTTGGATGCTAAAACCTGGAGAAACTGTTAATACTGAACGCTATCGACAACAAATGATCGAATTGAATCAAGCTTTGCGTGAAAAACGACCAGGATATCTAAAAAGACAACACAAAGTGATATTACTTCATGATAATGCACCATCACAGACAGCAAAACTGGTCAAGGAAACGATTGAGGCGTTTAGTTGGGAAATACTTTCGCATGCGGCTTACTCACCAGACTTGGCTCCGTCCGATTACCACTTATTTGCATCGATAGGACACGCACTTGCTGAGTAGCGCTTCACTTCTTACGAAAATATACGAAAATGGCTCGATGACTGGTTTGCCTCAAAAGAGCAACAGTTTTTTTGGCGCGACATCCACAAATTGCCGGACAGGTGGGACGAATGTATAGCTAGCAATGGACAATACTTCGAATAAAATATTTTTCATCATTTTCATACAATAAACGTGTATGTTCTATACAAAAATTCCGCTTTAATATTTACATACCTGGTATATAGTGTTCTCTATTTTAAAAAAACGGAACAATTTAATTCTATTATTGTTATTATTATTATTTTGTTTTGATTTAATATTATTTATATTATTTGGAATTTGGAGAAAATAATTTTTATTGTCTTCGGTCACCCTCACGATATAAGTCGTCGTTCGCTTATTCGAGGACGAAAAATGTAATTCTTCTGAAAATGAAGTGTCCATGTAGTTTGCGAATGAAGAAGCGAATATGACCCGCGCCGGTACTTTCAAGATATTTGCTTTCTCGAAAGGAAGACAAAACAATGTTTTTCGTCGAAGTGAAAAAAGAAAAAAAAAAGACGAAAAAGAAAAGGACAAAAAAAATAGTGCGGAGAGTTCTCGTTACGGAAATTGGTACGGGCTGTGCGAACAATGAGCATCGTAGCTCCCATACGTATACAGGACGAAAAGTACGCAGAACGAAAAAAATACGAGATTTATACTGGTCGCGATGGGAGGAAGTGAAGAGCAAAAGCTGCGGTGTACAAGGGAGAAAATGCAACGGAGTGGAGTGGCCAAACAGCGAGAGAAAGAGAGCGAGAGAGAGAGAGAGAGAGAGAGAGAGAGAGAGAGAGAGAGAGAGAGAGAGAGAGAGAGAGAGAGAGAGAGAGAGAGAGAGAGAGAGAGAAGGAGAGCAATAGAGACGAAAAAAAGAGAAAGAGAGAGAGCAATCGCGAAATTTTTACGGCGCCAATGCGTCGGAAAGAAATTCCTCGTCGTCGTCGTGTATTACAGCTATATATCTATAATACGTAGGAGAAGAAAAGAAGTGCGAGTATCCTTATGGACTCGAGATTCGAAGAGTTTGCCACAGCGGGCTGCGCGATACTCCAGCTTGGCCTCACGCTTCCTCTCACCCGAGGGAGAGAGAGAGAGAGAGAGAGAGAGAGAGAGAGAGAGAGAGAGAGAGAGAGAGAGAGAGAGAGAGAGAGAGAGAGAGAGAGAGAGAGAAAGGGAAGACGTATCCTTCGGTTTGCCTCGTTTTAATTTTCTTCGCGGCTTGATTTCACCCCTCGCCGTCGCGCGACTTGGTCGTCGAGCTGATTTTTTTGTCGCTTTTCCATCTTGTTCCCTTTCATCGCATCGGGACCGCATAACACCCCTTGGTAACACTCGCCCTCCCTTCCACCCTCACCCTCTCTCACTCTCACTCTCACTCTCTCTCTCTCTAGACAAAACTCATCTCGCCCCGTTCTATCGTTCCTACTTTCCCTGGGACTTTTCCTCGTCGCCTTTTCCTCAAGGAGAGTGCAAAGTCTCCGCGTGGCACCCTCGGCTTAAAAAATTGATCCGATATCTCGCGCGCGGTATGCTGCCCCTGCGCGAAATCCCTCGGGAACTGGAAGGGACAATACCTCGCGTTATAAAAGACCGAGAGAAAGAGATATAGCGAGAGAGAGAGAGAGAGAGAGAGAGAGAGAGAGAGAGAGAGAGAGAGAGGGAGAGAGAGAGCAATAAAAGGGCGAGAAAAGTGCGACGACGAGAGAGACGCAAACTCGCGACGAAAATCCAAGAATGAAAGAGGGAGAAAAGGGCGGACCATAAAGTGAGAAGGTAAGATTCAAACTTCTACGGGGAAAAAAAATGAAAAAAAAGGCAAAGGGGAGAACAAAAAAGAGGAGATGGTCTTGAGCTTCCTGAGGCAAGATGTCGAAGGAGAAAAGGAGAGGGTTGCTAAGAAGCGATGAAGATTACACACATACGGGGAGAGGACATTTTGAGCCCATTGTATCTACGTAATGTTGACTATCAGCTAATCCGACTGTTTTGAGGGCAGTCCTTAAATTTTATCGACCTGTTAATTTTGGTAACAGAATGGTCCTTGAAATGACTTTTGTATAAATATTCCAACATTTATCTAAAAATGATTTTGAATACATTGGGGTGTGCGTAATGATGAGTATGGGGGAAAAAGTCTACTATGATTCTCGAAGTAAAATGTGTTCAGAATCGACCTTCCCCATACATACAGATGGAAAAAAGGGAAAAAGGGAGAGGTTCAAGGCAGAAATGTATAAGGTCGAAGGGATCCACCGCAGTGATTATAGCCGACAAGACTCTTCTCCCGAAAAAAAAACTTCGAGATCGTCTCCTCCCACGTCCCTTTACAATGCCAAGGCAAAATATCTATCCTCGTAACCCGGCGCGCGAGCCCTTACACTCTCGCGATCTCTTATTCACGATGAAACGTGGCCCGTATCCCTTCGAACGCGCAACTCCGAATAAAAAAAGAAATGTGTTAAACCGTCTCCCCCTTCTTATCCGAGCACTTATATTTACTGCGAGAGATATCCTTTGTGCTCTTTTTTTTTCATCCCCCGCTGCTTGATCACACTCACCACGGGGTTTTTTTGAGACACACGACTGGACTGGGCGCGTACTGTAACAAGAGTTTAAGAAAATTAACTCTAAGAAAATTCGTTTTCTTACCAACCAATATTCGTTGTAAACACTAAAAGGTATTTACAACGAATCTATACAGGGACAGTTTTGGGCCATCCTATTTTTCAAGCATATTAAATTAAAATACGACGACGAGGAGCAAAATCAACGAGTTATGACAACATGTATTCACTTTTATTCAAAAACAATTAATCATATGCATAGATATTGTTCTTAAATAGTTGATTGTCTATCACTTTTTAATGTGTCAGAAAAATAGTGTCGAAAATATGGCCGATAAAGGTTCGCGTTGAAGGTAGTTGTTCTTTTTTTTTCTCGGAACTTAATTATTTAACAGTAGCTGTAAAAACGTTTTTTTTTACAGTAGTTACTAAATGCTAATTCCGTGAATTATTTTCGCTCTTTAAAGGATTATCACAGTGTAACGGGTCGAAAAATAACTGATTTTCGTGATTTTTTTCACTGGTTAAAATAGGCTATTCAGTCTGATTTTTTATGTTAAATCAAAGTACTGATGAAGAGCAGAAAATACATTTTTAAGGGTTTATTCTTATTTATTTTTTACATTTTTTTAAATGGTTGAAAATGTCTTCGTATAAAAAGGAGTCCCCACGGTGGACACGGTACTGGCCGTAAATATTATCTGAAACAAAATTTGTAAAAACATTATTAAACAGTATGAAAGCCGCTATCTTGCTATGGAGGTTTATTTTCATCAAAATTGACAAAAAGGCGGCGATTTGAAAAATAAGTATCGAATATAGCCTATTTTTTCGACAGTTTTTCCTTAAAAAAAATATGGAGATTAAAAAAAAGCTTCCAAAGCAAGATAAAGAATGGCGTGAAGAATGTTGTGTCAAAATTTGAGACGGATAGCTGGAAAACTCTTCCTTTGAGAGTGTACACCGTTTTGAAAAACGACATTTCGCGAGAAAAACGCGTTTCAAGTTTCGAGTGCGGAATTTTCATATAAATTGTCTACTTACGATTAATCGGCGATGCCAGGTTCATGGTTATAACCGTCT
Source organism: Ophion ventricosus (assembly GCA_963932345.1). Taxonomy (NCBI): domain Eukaryota; kingdom Metazoa; phylum Arthropoda; class Insecta; order Hymenoptera; family Ichneumonidae; genus Ophion; species Ophion ventricosus. The sequence continues at coordinate 17,839,094 of OZ010721.1, read as the reverse complement.
ATACTATCGAGTAATGCAAGAACAAAAAAAATCGATTTTTTTTAAATTTTACACTGTGATGATCCCTTAAGGCTATGTGTCACACGCCAGAAAATTTCGACGCGGCCTCCCATCATGGCGGTACGGCAGAACCTCGCAGCTTTGGCTACGAGTCACCGCCTGCTCCCGCCAGAGAACGCCGCGCACCTATTCTATAGGGGCTCCATGCCTGGCGTTACGCCGAAGGACTCGAGACCCTATAGGCGACGATTGCTGTGCGTGTGTGTGTTCGCTACGCCGGCGATAGGTGACCTTTTTGCACGCGTTCGGTCGTAACGAAAATACTTTGAATGATGTATGTGTGTGTATACATCGATGGATACACACCTAGTCTTAGGCGACCGTGTTTCGCTTCTACGCATGAGGCGTGAATCTGCTAGCGTTCCGATTCCGGCAATAACGGTTGCCCGATCATAGCTATCGCAAAAATGCGATACAATTAATAAATAATTAATTGTTTATGTCAAACAATATATATGAAAATACATCTGGCAATTCCGTCCAGATTCAAGAGATTATAAAAATGTTCAGCAATCGAGGTTCTAGGTACTAAAAAAGTTCAGCAATTCTAGGTACTTTCTGGGTAGGATACTATAGTATTAGTATTGTTTGATGTATTCGAAAAGAGTTCTGGCTCCTAACTGTTGTCAAATAATTGTAAATAAATTTTATCGGCATCTTAACTATGCAAGTGTGATCTGCTGATGGATAGGCGTTAATTCTAGGTACTTTGTGGGTAGGATACTATAGTATTTGTATTGTTTGATGTATTCGAAAAGAGTTCTGGCTCCTAACTGTTGTCAAATAATTGTAAAAAAATTTTATCGGCATCTTAACTATGCAAGTGTGATCTGCTGATGGATAGGCGTTAGTTCTAGGTACTTTCTGGGTAGGATACTATAGTATTAGTATTGTTTGATGTATTCGAAAAGAGTTCTGGCTCCTAACTGTTGTCAAATAATTGTAAATAAATTTTATCGGCATCTTAACTATGCAAGTGTGATCTGCTGATGGATAGGCGTTAGTTCTAGGTACTTTCGGGGTAGGATACTATAGTATTGGTATTGTTTGATGTATTCGAAAAGAGTTCTGGCTCCTAACTGTTGTCAAATAATTGTAAAAAAATTTTATCGGCATCTTAACTATGCAAGTGTGATCTGCTGATGGATAGGCGTTAGTTCTAGGTACTTTCTGGGTAGGATACTATAGTATTTGTATTGTTTGATGTATTCGAAAAGAGTTCTGGCTCCTAACTGTTGTCAAATAATTGTAAATAAATTTTATCGGCATCTTCACTATGCAAGTGTGATCTGCTGATGGATAGGCGTTAGTTCTAGGTACTTTCGGGGTAGGATACTATAGTATTTGTATTGTTTGATGTATTCGAAAAGAGTTCTGGCTCCTAACTGTTGTCAAATAATTGTAAAAAAATTTTATCGGCATCTTAACTATGCAAGTTTGATCTGCTGATGGATAGCCGTTAGTTCTAGGTACTTTCTGGGTAGGATACTATAGTATTAGTATTGTTTGATGTATTCGAAAAGAGTTCTGGCTCCTAACTGTTGTCAAATAATTGTAAAAAAATTTTATCGGCATCTTAACTATGCAAGTGTGATCTGCTGATGGATAGGCGTTAGTTCTAGGTACTTTGTGGGTAGGATACTATAGTATTTGTATTGTTTGATGTATTCGAAAAGAGTTCTGGCTCCTAACTGTTGTCAAATAATTGTGAAAAATTTTTATCGGCATCTTAACTATGCAAGTGTGATCTGCTGATGGATAGGCGTTAGTTCTAGGTACTTTCTGGGTAGGATACTATAGTATTTGTATTGTTTGATGTATTCGAAAAGAGTTCTGGCTCCTAACTGTTGTCAAATAATTGTAAAAAAATTTTGTCGGCATCTTAACTATGCAAGTTTGATCTGCTGATGGATAGGCGTTAGTTCTAGGTACTTTCTGGGTAGGATACTATAGTATTAGTATTGTTTGATGTATTCGAAAAGAGTTCTGGCTCCTAACTGTTGTCAAATAATTGTAAAAAAATTTTATCGGCATCTTAACTATGCAAGTGTGATCTGCTGATGGATAGGCGTTAGTTCTAGGTACTTTGTGGGTAGGATACTATAGTATTTGTATTGTTTGATGTATTCGAAAAGAGTTCTGGCTCCTAACTGTTGTCAAATAATTGTAAAAAAAATTTATCGGCATCTTAACTATGCAAGTGTGATCTGCTGATGGATAGGCGTTAGTTCTAGGTACTTTCTGGGTAGGATACTATAGTATTTGTATTGTTTGATGTATTCGAAAAGAGTTCTGGCTCCTAACTGTTGTCAAATAATTGTAAAAAAATTTTGTCGGCATCTTAACTATGCAAGTTTGATCTGCTGATGGATAGGCGTTAGTTCTAGGTACTTTCTGGGTAGGATACTATAGTATTAGTATTATTTAATGTATTCGAAAAGAGTTCTGGCTCCTAACTGTTGTCAAATAATTGTAAAAAAATTTTATCGGCATCTTAACTATGCAAGTGTGATCTGCTGATGGATAGGCGTTAGTTCTATGTACTTTCGGGGTAGGATACTATAGTATTTGTATTGTTTGATGTATTCGAAAAGAGTTCTGGCTCCTAACTGTTGTCAAATAATTGTAAAAAAAATTTATCGGCATCTTAACTATGCAAGTGTGATCTGCTGATGGATAGGCGTTAGTTCTAGGTACTTTCTGGGTAGGATACTATAGTATTAGTATTGTTTGATGTATTCGAAAAGAGTTCTGGCTCCTAACTGTTGTCAAATAATTGTAAATAAATTTTATCGGCATCTTAACTATGCAAGTGTGATCTGCTGATGGATAGGCGTTAGTTCTAGGTACTTTCGGGGTAGGATACTATAGTATTTGTATTGTTTGATGTATTCGAAAAGAGTTCTGGCTCCTAACTGTTGTCAAATAATTGTAAATAAATTTTATCGGCATCTTAACTATGCAAGTGTGATCTGCTGATGGATAGGCGTTAGTTCTAGGTACTTTCTGGGTAGGATACTATAGTATTTGTATTGTTTGATGTATTCGAAAAGAGTTCTGGCTCCTAACTGTTGTCAAATAATTGTAAATAAATTTTATCGGCATCTTCACTATGCAAGTGTGATCTGCTGATGGATAGGCGTTAGTTCTAGGTACTTTCGGGGTAGGATACTATAGTATTTGTATTGTTTGATGTATTCGAAAAGAGTTCTGGCTCCTAACTGTTGTCAAATAATTGTAAAAAAATTTTATCGGCATCTTAACTATGCAAGTTTGATCTGCTGATGGATAGCCGTTAGTTCTAGGTACTTTCTGGGTAGGATACTATAGTATTAGTATTGTTTGATGTATTCGAAAAGAGTTCTGGCTCCTAACTGTTGTCAAATAATTGTAAAAAAATTTTATCGGCATCTTAACTATGCAAGTGTGATCTGCTGATGGATAGGCGTTAGTTCTAGGTACTTTGTGGGTAGGATACTATAGTATTTGTATTGTTTGATGTATTCGAAAAGAGTTCTGGCTCCTAACTGTTGTCAAATAATTGTGAAAAATTTTTATCGGCATCTTAACTATGCAAGTGTGATCTGCTGATGGATAGGCGTTAGTTCTAGGTACTTTCTGGGTAGGATACTATAGTATTTGTATTGTTTGATGTATTCGAAAAGAGTTCTGGCTCCTAACTGTTGTCAAATAATTGTAAAAAAATTTTGTCGGCATCTTAACTATGCAAGTTTGATCTGCTGATGGATAGGCGTTAGTTCTAGGTACTTTCTGGGTAGGATACTATAGTATTAGTATTGTTTGATGTATTCGAAAAGAGTTCTGGCTCCTAACTGTTGTCAAATAATTGTAAAAAAATTTTATCGGCATCTTAACTATGCAAGTGTGATCTGCTGATGGATAGGCGTTAGTTCTAGGTACTTTGTGGGTAGGATACTATAGTATTTGTATTGTTTGATGTATTCGAAAAGAGTTCTGGCTCCTAACTGTTGTCAAATAATTGTAAAAAAAATTTATCGGCATCTTAACTATGCAAGTGTGATCTGCTGATGGATAGGCGTTAGTTCTAGGTACTTTCTGGGTAGGATACTATAGTATTTGTATTGTTTGATGTATTCGAAAAGAGTTCTGGCTCCTAACTGTTGTCAAATAATTGTAAAAAAATTTTGTCGGCATCTTAACTATGCAAGTTTGATCTGCTGATGGATAGGCGTTAGTTCTAGGTACTTTCTGGGTAGGATACTATAGTATTAGTATTGTTTAATGTATTCGAAAAGAGTTCTGGCTCCTAACTGTTGTCAAATAATTGTAAAAAAATTTTATCGGCATCTTAACTATGCAAGTGTGATCTGCTGATGGATAGGCGTTAGTTCTATGTACTTTCGGGGTAGGATACTATAGTATTTGTATTGTTTGATGTATTCGAAAAGAGTTCTGGCTCCTAACTGTTGTCAAATAATTGTAAAAAAAATTTATCGGCATCTTAACTATGCAAGTGTGATCTGCTGATGGATAGGCGTTAGTTCTAGGTACTTTCTGGGTAGGATACTATAGTATTAGTATTGTTTGATGTATTCGAAAAGAGTTCTGGCTCCTAACTGTTGTCAAATAATTGTAAATAAATTTTATCGGCATCTTAACTATGCAAGTGTGATCTGCTGATGGATAGGCGTTAGTTCTAGGTACTTTGTGGGTAGGATACTATAGTATTTGTATTGTTTGATGTATTCGAAAAGAGTTCTGGCTCCTAACTGTTGTCAAATAATTGTAAATAAATTTTATCGGCATCTTAACTATGCAAGTGTCATCTGCTGATGGATAGGCGTTAGTTCTAGGTACTTTCTGGTTTGGATACTATAGTATTAGTATTGTTTGATGCATTCGAAAAGAGTTCTGGCTCCTAACTGTTGTCAAATAATTGTAAAAAAATGTTGTCGGCATCTTAACTATGCAAGTTTGATCTGCTGATGGATAGGCGTTAGTTCTAGGTACTTTCTGGGTAGGATACTATAGTATTAGTATTGTTTGATGTATTCGAAAAGAGTTCTGGCTCCTAACTGTTGTCAAATAATTGTCAAAAAATTTTATCGGCATCTTAACTATGCAAGTGTGATCTGCTGATGGATAGGCGTTAGTTCTAGGTACTTTGTGGGTAGGATACTATAGTATTTGTATTGTTTGATGTATTCGAAAAGAGTTCTGGCTCCTAACTGTTGTCAAATAATTGTAAATAAATTTTATCGGCATCTTAACTATGCAAGTGTGATCTGCTGATGGATAGGCGTTAGTTCTAGGTACTTTCTGGGTAGGATACTATAGTATTAGTATTGTTTGATGTATTCGAAAAGAGTTCTGGCTCCTAACTGTTGTCAAATAATTGTAAAAAAATTTTATCGGCATCTTAACTATGCAAGTGTGATCTGCTGATGGATAGGCGTTAGTTCTAGGTACTTTGTGGGTAGGATACTATAGTATTTGTATTGTTTGATGTATTCGAAAAGAGTTCTGGCTCCTAACTGTTGTCAAATAATTGTAAATAAATTTTATCGGCATCTTAACTATGCAAGTGTGATCTGCTGATGGATAGGCGTTAGTTCTAGGTACTTTCGGGGTAGGATACTATAGTATTTGTATTGTTTGATGTATTCGAAAAGAGTTCTGGCTCCTAACTGTTGTCAAATAATTGTAAAAAAATTTTATCGGCATCTTAACTATGCAAGTGTGATCTGCTGATGGATAGGCGTTAGTTCTAGGTACTTTCTGGGTAGGATACTATAGTATTTGTATTGTTTGATGTATTCGAAAAGAGTTCTGGCTTCTAACTGTTGTCAAATAATTGTAAAAAAATTTTGTCGGCATCTTAACTATGCAAGTTTGATCTGCTGATGGATAGGCGTTAGTTCTAGGTACTTTCTGGGTAGGATACTATAGTATTAGTATTGTTTGATGTATTCGAAAAGAGTTCTGGCTCCTAACTGTTGTCAAATAATTGTAAAAAAATTTTATCGGCATCTTAACTATGCAAGTGTGATCTGCTGATGGATAGGCGTTAGTTCTAGGTACTTTGTGGGTAGGATACTATAGTATTTGTATTGTTTGATGTATTCGAAAAGAGTTCTGGCTCCTAACTGTTGTCAAATAATTGTAAATAAATTTTATCGGCATCTTAACTATGCAAGTGTGATCTGCTGATGGATAGGCGTTAGTTCTAGGTACTTTCGGGGTAGGATACTATAGTATTTGTATTGTTTGATGTATTCGAAAAGAGTTCTGGCTCCTAACTGTTGTCAAATAATTGTAAAAAAATGTTATCGGCATCTTAACTATGCAAGTGTGATCTGCTGATGGATAGGCGTTAGTTCTAGGTACTTTCTGGGTAGGATACTATAGAATTTGTATTGTTTGATGTATTCGAAAAGAGTTCTGGCTTCTAACTGTTGTCAAATAATTGTAAAAAAATTTTGTCGGCATCTTAACTATGCAAGTTTGATCTGCTGATGGATAGGCGTTAGTTCTAGGTACTTTCTGGGTAGGATACTATAGTATTAGTATTGTTTGATGTATTCGAAAAGAGTTCTGGCTCCTAACTGTTGTCAAATAATTGTAAAAAAATTTTATCGGCATCTTAACTATGCAAGTGTGATCTGCTGATGGATAGGCGTTAGTTCTAGGTACTTTGTGGGTAGGATACTATAGTATTTGTATTGTTTGATGTATTCGAAAAGAGTTCTGGCTCCTAACTGTTGTCAAATAATTGTAAATAAATTTTATCGGCATCTTAACTATGCAAGTGTGATCTGCTGATGGATAGGCGTTAGTTCTAGGTACTTTCTGGGTAGGATACTATAGTATTTGTATTGTTTGATGTATTCGAAAAGAGTTCTGGCTCCTAACTATTGTCAAATAATTGTAAAAAAATGTTATCGGCATCTTAACTATGCAAGTGTGATCTGCTGATGGATAGGCGTTAGTTCTAGGTACTTTCTGGTTAGGATACTATAGTATTAGTATTGTTTGATGTATTCGAAAAGAGTTCTGGCTCCTAACTGTTGTCAAATAATTGTAAAAAAATTTTATCGGCATTCTAGGATTTTCCAAAAATTGATTTTTTTTTGTTAAAAATGTACCTTAGTACCTATAAAATTCTATTCCAAAAGATTATGGGTGTGAAAAATCTCTAAGTATTCGATCTTCTAATTCTAGCGCAACTCCTTTTGATTGATGTCGTGACGTTCTACTCTTTTTAACTGTATATTTAGAATTACATTTACTGAGGCACTACGTAAGATTTTTTTATTATATTGCATAGTTCCTTTTTTATAAACAATTTTCTGACTATTTTCACATGGCATTTTATACTTTTTGTTTTAGAAATGCGTCATTTTGACAAAAAACAATATATCAAAAAAATCCTACGTACTTCTATAGCTATTCTTATATATAAACGAAAAAACTTTAGTGTCAGCATCATAACTAAAAAATTATAGGAGCTGTTGGTCCGGTCATTGACCTTAGAGAAATAAAGGCGTCATCGGAAAAATGCTGCACAGTCACCATTTTGACATGTATCGCTGTGAAAAAATAATTTTGTATAGTCAATTACGTGTATAATAAATCCCATATTTTGTAATTCCGACGTATTTTATGGTTTAGCTAAAAAGAAAAATCACAAAATATGCCCTTTTTTGGCCTCTAGAGTGTCCTAAGGCCTTAAACCAACGAGTCAGAAGAATAGAGAGCAACGGATCTGCTGAGACGGGCGGACGGACGGATATAGCGAAATTGTAAAGGTTTCAAGTGGCTGCGAGGCCCTGAAAAAAGAATTATAACAAGAGTTGGAGTGCGCAAGAGCTTTGGGGTCGGCAACCCTGTGACTTTAGCTGGTCTTTCATTGGTACCTAACCTAAGCCAACAAAGTAACATCATCGCACGGTTTTAACTCTTTTCTTCCTGTGCTTCTTTCATCCGATTCTTTTCCCTCCCTCCTTCTGCCCCTCCCTCTCGCTCTCTCTCTCTCTCTCTCTCTCTCTCTCTCTCTCTCTCTCTCTCTCTCTCTCTCTCTCTCTCTCTCTCGCAAACTCCTTTTCTCTTTTTCTCAAAAGTCTCTCGTCCACTTCGCTATCTTCGAACTCGTCTTTCGCCACGAGTGTTCCAGCCAAGATGAGAGGATGCTCCAGTCTCGTAAGTTAGACCGGGCGTAAAAGTGCCTGCAAAACTGGTAGTCTCCACCATATTTTTGCTCTCCTTCCAATCCTCCCTCCCCCCAACCTCATTCCCTCATTTCTTCCGTTCCACCTCATATCGGGACTTAAATTCCAAGGGAGAAGAAATTTTCCACGGTCTATTCACCCGTCGACATTGTCTCGCCAAATGGCGAACGCGAAATGTCCTCTCATTGACCTCTCTTATTGCGCTCTTGCGAGGTCGTTTCCCCGGTGCGAATTATCCGACGTAACTTCCAACGGGAAACATTTTCAGCAGTCACCTTCTCCCCCCCACCCGACCACTTCTTCTCGAGCTCTGTTAACGCAGCACGACTTTGACCTGAAAATCTCGACTTCCTGGCGAGATGTAGGATTTTTCATTAGTGAGAATACGTATCGATTCGTTCGGGTCTGTGGAGCTACGTCATTGCAAAGAACCGAGATGACATTTGAACGACGTGGGAGAGATTTTCCATGACCCAGATAAGAGAGATCTGGGTTGAGCTAATTTTATACAATGGGGGAGCGAGGTTCGATGTATGACGACTCGAGGAATTCAATTGATATTCTGATTAATTAGAAGTATCGATTGTTTCCAAGATTTCGATAACACGATACGTTTGTGCAAAAATAAAACAATTACAATTTTCCATATGATCGCCCTCATCATTCAGACACAATCTAATGATTTATGTTTTGGGTAGAGTAATTCCGGCAGAGTTGGCCACAAGGGAGAGATACCTAATAGAAATATTTCATCGAACCACTCACTAAGTCTCGCCTGTAACTGCTGAATTCGCTTCACACCGCGCACAGGTGCAAGCGTACGAGCAAAAGTTTGACGAAAAAAAAATGATAAAGTAAGCAAAATTCTTCTTAAGGCCATTTGTCACGTGTCCAGTCGGTAAAAATCCTACTGCCAAGTTTTCTCCTAGACGGATCATATTTCGGGCAAAAGAAGAGAAAGCGGTTGTTCGTCGTTCAACAGAGCGGAACGTGTTTCATTTCTTTTTTCCAAAAAATTAACCGTTTCAGAAATCATTGGGAATCTGCAAATCAGCACTCATGGCCGCTCGGTCGGTGTGACACTTGGCCTTAAGGCCTTAGGCCACTCGAGGATTTTCGAAGTGTGGAGCATGATTTGGGCCAGTGAGCTATATAGTTAATTACAATTACAATGAGTAAGCATACGAACAAATAAACGAAAAAGCGAACAAAAATGTACAATCAATCAGGAGTTGCGTGAAATTTTTTTATTTTCAATAATTCTCTCTCGAAATCTTTATTCACACCAAATACAATATAAATCAAATAAAACACATAAAAATCCAAAAACAAGTGGATATTCCACCCACTGAGGTGGTGCGGAGCTTATTGTATTACGTTAAATTTCCAACTTCGTAAAAAAACTAGCTCCGAGTTGAACTCTATTTTAACTCGACTATAAATTCTTAACGTGCATTCGGTTTTCAGGAGCATGAATTTTTCCAAAATAAAATAAATGCAACCACATGTAAAAGCGAATCAAACCAAGTGAAATGTCGTGCATTCCAAGAGCTTTGTTCGTGCAATCGCCGAGACGATATTTCTCATGGATCGCAGCTGAGCAGGGACCAGGACGAGAGCTGGGATGGAGAAAAAAAAAAAGGAGGTTTGTTCTCGTCTATGGCTGGCGCCAAGCGAGAGCAAACACACATTTGGCCTTAACTTCTTCTTAGCGCGCCTTATTTTCCATACGATTACAAACCACGATGAGAATCAAAGAGCAAAGCAGAGCGGCTGGGAGAGGAAGCGAGAGGTAGACAGAGACGACGCGCTGGGTACTCGCGGGTTGTAACACGCGTACGGAAGAGAGTGTGGGATTATATCTCGTGGGCGCGACTGAATGGCGCAAGTCGCGTTGTAACTCAGTCTGGTTTTCTCGAGAGCGGTTCACGCGATTCTTGGGACACTCGCGGCTGACTTTTGTACGTTATTTCAATGTGCATAGGTTTTTTTCGTTTTTTTTTTCATCCCTCTCTCTCTCTCTCTATCTTGCTGCCTCTCTCTGTCTCGTCCTTTCTGTCTGTCTGTCTGTCTGTCTGTCTCTCTCTTTCTCTTTCCTCTCTCTCTTTCTCTCTATCCGTCTGTCTGTCTCTCTCTCTCTCTTCGTCTCTGTCCGTCCGTCTGTGTGTCTTTCGCTCTTTCATTCTTTTTTTCTCTCGCCAGCAAGGGGTTGTCTCGGGGAATCTAATACCCCGGGTGTGCAAATGTCATTTTCGCATTTCTATAAAACTCAACGAAGCGTTTCACCCGAATGCTCACCACCATTCAGAATTATATACGTATACAATGCTATAAAAATAACCGTATATTCACCTGTGCTTCATTTCGAAAACAATTCTATTGCTTGTGGCAAAAGCTGCGTGATATTGGTCGAGCTATACAGACAGAAAAATTCTTCTGATATTAAATAGATGCATCTGTTTGTTTTTATAATTAACTATATTTTTCGTGAAATCAAATTTTTCCTATTGCACTCCATTAGTAAAATTATTTATTTTAAATATATTTATTCAAATCAAGATCTATTTAATATCGTCTAATAACTAAATATTTTATTTATTCATAATGAATCGGTAATTCGATTTCATCTGGTAGTATAAGACAAAAGAGACAGACGGAAAAATGATACACGATTCAGTCTCTCAAAAATCTTATGGCTTTGTTTTCATTAGAAGACTGTTGTAACATTCTGCAGTGGAGGAAAAGGGTTAGACTTTCTATATATAAAATAAATAGTCGCGCGTATTGATAAAAGGCACGACGATACCTTTCTTTTTTTCCCAATAACAGTTTTGTTATGGAAAAAAAAAAATAATAATTCAACTTCTTTCCTCCGCACTTTTATGTCATAAATTTATATTCCTTTCTCGTATTCGTGCGATATATCGTGTTTTATCTTTATTTATTTAATTCAAATATAATCTTTATTTATTTAATTTGCATATATTTAATATTTAAAAATAATAGCTTAAACAAATAAAAAAAATATATTTGAAACAAATAGGGTCGTAGTAGGCCGTGAAAAAACCTATTTGATTTAAATAGACCCTATTTAAATTAAATATTTTTTTTTTGGCAGTGTAGGATCCAGGAATTCTCTTCTTTTCCACACAATATTACGCAACGCGTCTTTCCGTTTCTGATGAGATTTTAGCAGCAATTTATCAAAGCAGATAAGAGCTTATCAAGTAGCAAATTTTACAATCTTTATTGTTATGATGCTGTTTTTTTTTTTGACTAAACTAATACGCATTTAATTGCCTTCCTTAATTCTTCGTAGCTGCGCGTACGATCTCCCGAATCGTCGAATCTTCTTACAATTATGCAGCTCGAGTTCTGACGTATCGGGAATCTTTTGGAAGAATTGACCGACTCTTTACGAGCTGCTCGAGATCACGTTGCTGGAGTTCATAGTTGAGCAGCTTCAACGTCGATGAAAATCTCTGCGCGCCGGAGGTCCTGAGGAAGAGTCCCTCTTGGTGCGAGGAGCGCGTGGAACGAGGGTTTTTGTTTCGAGTAGCCACGAATCGAAGGGAGCTTTCGCGCGTCAGCGCTTTTCCACGCCCGCACTCTTCGAAATAATTGGCCGCGTCGTCGATCTCCTTGAAATCCTTCAAATCCCGGTTCTCTTCACTGCCATGTACATATAGCTTTTTTTTATTATCGATGTCATTATTTTTACACAAATTACCGTTATTCGAAAGATCAATGTATTCGAGGCACAAAATGGAAAAAAAAATCTGGAATAGCTGTAGTTTATTTAACAAATTATATGCAAATTTTTAGAAAAACTTTTTAACATCGTAAGCTCTATATTTAAGAATCTTCAACCGACTTTGAGAAATATTAATTGGTTGTTAAGATACTCAGGTTTGGACGTGAAGAACGAATTTTCCATATAAATTAAACGGCGAAAAAAATCAGACAGCCTACTTGAATTAACTAACATTCAGTGAGAGAGCTCAAATTTGGTAGGAATTTTTTGAATATCCAATGATTTTTTTTTATGACGTTGAAGTTTGCATCGTTTAATTACAACGGAAATTAATTATTTTCAATTGCTCAATTTTTTTGGCTGCTTTAGGCCTCGAAAATCACTCAATTGTTTTCACGTATTCTCATTAGAGATTTATTACCTCGATTTGCAAAAAAAAGCTTTGGATAATGATAATGATGAAGATATAAAAAAATGAAGAAAAAAAATCGTTGCATTCCAACGATGAATTCTCAACCCTACAAAAACTATTATTAGATGCATATATCTATATATAAGTAATAATTTAATATTATTTAACCCTTCGTGGTCACCCTGGGTAGAATCGACTCGATGAAGTTTTGGCGTAAATATACAATAGTTCCCGGCTTCGAATGGGACTGTATTCACCATCTTACCTGGAGTTTGAAGTATCCTCATACCACAAAATTTACCCTCTTCACATGTCGGAATGAATACTTTTTTTGGAACGCGCACTATACGCGCACCACTATTTTTTCCCAAAATTAACATATCTAAGTAGTATCACGGCCAAATTTTAGGTAAAAATGTTGAAATTTCACGGAACTATGATTTGTTGAGCGAAAAAGTGTCTTTTTTGCGTTTTCACCTCTTTATGAATTTTTCGTACATCATCTAGAAAGTTCAAAGCATGTTCCGCAATTTTTTGAACCACTTCGGACGGATAGTCTGGTCACAATACTTTTTTTTTTAACTGACTGAGTAAAATCGACCCAAGTGTGATCATCGCGATTGAATTTGGATGTGTGACCACGAAGGGTTAACATCTTATCATCATTTTTGCAAATATAATTATTTCTAGCCCTCATTAACTATTAATATTACTTATAAACAATCATACTCAAGTATGCTGCGTCCCTGTGAATCTAAGATCGCGTACATTTTCGGAAATTTCGCAAAGTTATTTTTTTCGATCAGCATACGCTTGCCCTATTTTTTTTTTCTTTTTTTTTAATAAACGAGCAATAACAAGGTTGTCGAAAACAGTGCGCTATAAGAACACGTTTTTTTCGTGGCTCACGCGCAACGGGTTAATTAAAATTCGCTAATTAACTCCGGTTTTCATTTTAATCAGGTGCTCGTCGCAGCCTATACATCGTGACGGAGAGAGGAACGGGTCGATGTGACCGTGAGTAGAAGGGAGAATAAGGAGAGGGGTCTCAATTAAAAAATCCAACGACACAGTGTCAAAGTGCACGAGTCGGAGGATCGATGCCAAAAGAGGAGTGAGTGCCTCTCGGGAAATAGCAACGACGACGACGACGACGACGACGACGATGACGACGAGTCCTCTGACTTTTTCACGCCCGGCAACGAAGAAAGCGAGATGAGAGAACAAAAAAATTGTCGTGTTCCACCTGGCACCCGCGGAAAGAAAAAAGGGAAAGACAGAGAGAGAGAGAGTAAGAGAGAGAGAGAGAAAGAGAGAAAGAGGGAGAGCGAGAGGGGGGGAGGTGTAGTGGAGGTTTAACGAGCAGATTTAGAATTTTCTTCGCGGTCTGGCGATAAGGGGGAGAGCTCGACCAAGAACGGTTTGTGCCTCTGAAAATCTTTTTTTCAAGCCGAAATATAATCCTTGTAATTATCAAATCCCGCGGGTTCTCTATGGGACAGATCCTTGAAAGGATCCTGACTCCTCATTACTAGAACTCGAGCATCAAAAGGACTCGCACTCTCTCTCTCTCTCTCTCTCTCTCTCTCTCTCTCTCTCTTTCTCTCTCTCTCTTTTTCTCCTTCACTTATATCCCAATTCCGTTTCATCCATTTATAAATTAAGTACACAGCTCTCCTGTCCTCTTTGCGCCTATAATGCTTTGTGCCTTTCCCTTTCCGCGTGACTCACTTTTTCGCATCGCTATTGACAAAACGAAGATGGAAAGTCAGACGTTCACTTGTTTTAACCCTTCGTGGTCACACATCCCAATTCAAACGTGGTGGTCACACTTTGGTCGATTCTACCCAGTCAGTTTTCACAAAAGTATTGTGATCAAACTATCCGTCCGAAGTGCTTCAAAAAATTATGGAACACGCTTTGAACTTTCTAGATGAAGAACGAAAAATGTATTTATAAGAAATAAAATGGCAACATTAAAAAAAAAATCATAAAGAGGTGATAACGCAAAAAAGACACTTTTTGCTAAAAAAAAAAAACATAGCTACGTGAATTTTCAACATTTTTACCTAAAATTTAGACGTGATACTCCTTGGATATACTACTTTTGGGAAAAAATAGTAGCATAGTGCGCGTTCCAAAAAAAGGTTTTTATTCCGACATGTGAAGCGGGTAAATTTTATGGTATAAGGATACTAACTCCAGCTAAGATGATAAACACAGTCCCATTCGAAGCCGGGAACTATTATATATTTACGTGCATTGCTGCTTTGTTTGTTTCGAGCCAGAATGTAAAATTTGAAATCGATCGGCCAACCTGTTGGAGAATTTTGCTCTCGAATATAATGAGAAAGGGCATAATAAAAAAGGAGTGCAGAAATATTTGCATTTTTTTCTGTGGGTCATTTATGTATGAAAGAATCATTTTCGAAAATTTCACAATTATTTTCAACGTATTTACTGTGTAATTAAAGGTAACGTGTTAAAATTGTGTTTTTTTAAGTCCGGTTCTTCCACACATCCTTGGTCAAACTTTGCAACTTGAGGCTCGAAACTTTTTACCCTAGTGAAGTTGAAAATCAACGAATACTTGTGAACCAACAAAAACACACGTTCAGCCAAAATTCGAGGGTTTTCCATACATTATGTCACTGCCGAATGATTTTGACCTTTCATTTAAGACGTATTTTTGAGAATATCGATTTTAGGTCACTTTTGCCTGAAATTGCATATCCCACGTTAAACCCGGATTAATACAATCGAATTATGCATTGTGATCCAGGCCACGAAAATCTAAGAATTTTTTTTTCTTTTTCGAAATAGTCGAGCCTCGTTCCTTTCGTCCTGGCGAATAAAAAGGGCCTCGTATTAAAAAGTAAAAAAAAAATTGGTTACGAAAATCTAGATAAAATCATTTTTTTTTTCCTTTTCCGAAATAGACCAGGCTCGTTTCATCCACCCTGGCGCATAAAGCGGGAAAAAAAAATTTTCTGATCGCATACCCTTGAAAGATTACCAAATTACTAGGGAAAAAGGTACGTAGAAAAAATTGGTATTCGTTTGATTCAAAGGCCATCGAGATATATATATATATATATATATATATATATTAAAATATAAAAATGAGTTTAAGAATCAATGTAATTGAAGTACGCAAAGTTGTCGAATGGATGAGAAGGCAGAACGACGAGGTTAATAATCGTAAATTCTCGAATAGCTGCAACGACCATTTTCCCAAAGCTTTCGTACGACCACGAGCTAATAATATTATACTTTCGTTTGGACGGAAGGAAATTAAAAAAAAAAGCAAACAAAACGAGGCGAAGACAGGGAGACTATATCGCTGAATTTAACTTCTCGCGGTCGACGGGAGAACGGTTAATTACCGAAGTTTACGAGCGCTCTCGGGGAAAATCTCCGCGCGCGCCGCACAAGGAAAAGCCAAATTAGAATGCTAATTCACGAACGACGGCGACGGCGACCTCCTGCCATGGATCTCGGCGCTCCAAGATTCCTGACGTTTTACGGTGGCAATCATCCACCGTGAGCGGTACGTCCCTCGAAATTTGTCGCCCACCCTACGATTTAAAAAAAAGTCAATTTCGATGCTAAACTGGAACTGCAATCACCGGGAACACAATACTGCACTTGTAAAATAAAAAGGAGAATTAAATTTATCGCGGATTAATCGCAATAATATGGCTTCGGAGAAATAAATTTTATATAAAATTACAGAACAGTCAGTGATTTTGATATTTATATTATAACTAGCTTCTACCCGCGACTTCGTCTGCGTGGATCTCTCAATTTGTGTTAAAATACCCCTTAATGGATTATTTATTTTTAAGGCTGTCATACGTCATTCAGAATTTAGTAAAATATGTGATATTATAGTAGATTCTATTCGATTTTGATTATATTTCAGTCGTTCGTATTCTATTATATAAGAATTAAACTTTCATCGTGAGATTTTTGAAAATATTATAGTTAGAAAAATATTAGACGTTAGATTTTATCAAATTTCAATTATATTTGATTCGTTGAAGAATTTGAATTTAATAATTACATTAGATTTAACACGAATGTTATAATTAGAAAAATATTAGATATATTTTTATTAGATTTGATATTATATTATCATCTATTTTAATTAGATTTAATTTGTTTGTATTCGATAATAAGAATTATATGAGACTGATAATTTCATAATTGAATTAGATTCGAGTATAATATTACAATTAGAAAAATATTAGATGTATTTTTCATAGCCTATGTGTTATTCGAAGTAACTCTCTACATGTGTGCCAAATTTCATAAAAATCGTTACAGTCATTCAGACGTGATAGTGGAACAAACATCAGGCATAAAGATTATAAAAATATTAGATATTAGAATTAGAATGAAAAATATCCTATGTGTCGTAAGCTATCTACATTTTTAATTTTATTGATTATATAATAATTTGAATTTCATAATTAGATTAGATTTCAGTATATAATATTATAATTAGAAAAATATTAGATATTAAAATGAAAAGTATCCTATGAAATATGCGTTTTTTTTAAAGGCCAGGTACTTTTCAAATGTGCCTGGTATATTATAATATTTACATGGAAATCCTATAATACTAAACATCGTAGTAAAGAATAATTATTAAAATTAATATTATAATATGCATACTATAATATTAATAAGATTTTAATTAAAGATAAGATAATAAAATCTTTAATTAAAGATTTTAATTAAAGATTTTATTGAAGAATTTTAATATCATTGTAATTGTAATATATAAATAGAATATTATGATATTATAAACATGATAATTGCTGAATAGTAAAAAAAGTTGACCATTCGGCAACTGAGACTTGAAATTGGAAAAGACTGGCAACAAGTACCGATCGTGACATAATAAATCTGCAAGGGGCATCTTCGTCGACGGTAGCGACGTCGGACGGTCGAGTAGATGAAGCGCAAGCTTAACCCTCGCTCGTCGTGCCATCTATTGTTTCTACCGTATATACACCCGCATATCCACGATCATATATCTCTTCGACCCTTATTGCTGGGGGTAGTTTGTCATGTTAATTTCGGTCTCGCGAATACGAGGGTATGACCAGGGCTTTTAACGCACTGCCACCGTCCCGCGATTCACCAATTCCCATATATACGATTTATCTACACAGTGATTCAAAATAAATTATCCACAGCACGTGGTTGCGCGCAGTGTATCATGGAGTCTGCATAACCTTGAAAGTTCGATTTTTTTTTTATTGAACAGTTTTATAGTCCAGTATCTTAACTTCAATTTGGAGCGAAGATTTTGTGGAAATTCCAAAAATTAACCGCCTTATGACAATTTTTGTGAAGGGGTTTTTCTCGAAATGAAGTTTTATGAAACGGCATAATTCGTATCTAAAAAATGTATTCTATTTTAAATTTATTCGGCCAATTCACTTCAAATTCGGACACAGCATAATTCATAATATTTTCGTTCGTATGACCGCATGGTTTTTTAAATATGTTTATTCATTTGTTAATAACAAATAATTAAAGTTTGTTTTTTTTTCGAAAATCGACTTCTTTTCTATTGCTTGGCATTTGCGTAATTTCCAAAATAAAAAAAAAGTCTCCGGTCATACGAAAGTTTAATCATTATACTAAAAGTACATTTTTGTAGTTTTCATTTCAGACGACCCTAGTTGCCAGAGCCACCTACACCGATTGGCCATGCAGCCACAATGATACTTTCTTTAAATAATAATAACTTCATTGTTCATCAATATTTTTCACTAAAAAAAAACTGAAACTTGGCAAGACTATATCTTAATTTCGTGTACAATTCCGACCTCCTCATCCCAATACTCTCACCATCAAAAAATATTGAAATTCGTTTTTTGGGGCCCAAGCTAATGGACACCCGCTAGCAAATAATATGAGACATTTCCCCTCTTTCAAAATTATCTCATTACGCTCTCAATTTTTAATTGTACAGATATTTCGACCACATATTGGCAAAAATGACAATTCGATAATATCCAAAGCTACGGGTGCACGGCCAATTATGAATGATCCTGTAACATGAAGTGAATATGTGGACCTCCGCCTATAAGTTACCCGCTTCTCCGCCTCTCTCTCTCTCTCTCTCTCGCTCTCTCGGTCGTATACTTCATTTTCGTTCTCCCGGTCGTTTATATACGATGAACGAGAGCCGCGGTGGCGGCGCGCGCGATCCCCGCGAGAGATGCAAATCTGGCCCAGCGCCGATGAAAGGGTTAACTGAACTGCCGGCCATTAATATGCTAATAGTTTTCCGAGTTTCGTAGTTTCTGGCTTATGAGAGTTATTATCGGCGCGTAATGACCCGAGAAGCGCCTTTTTCCGGAAGGGTTCATCTGCGGTTCGGCCCTTCGGCCCCATCTCCTCGCAAAAAAAAAAACAACAACAACAACGAAAAAACAAAGGGACAGCGAAAGAAAAAAGGGTTTCTCGAGAGTACCTCGTGACGCAAGAATTCGTCGCCCGTGACACATTCTGTTTCAAAGGTTTCCGATAATGTCTCGCTTCCCTTTGCCCTTTGCCTAATGACTCAATGGAGAGAAAAAAAAGGCTACAACGTGTTCTAATAAGTAGATTTTCCAAAGATATTATACGAGCCCTCGTCAAGAAGCCGGAGAAAGGCACAAGGGTTGAGGGAGACCGCGTTAAATGTCGAAGGGTTGATTTTACGAGGGACCTGCGCGACTGCGATTGTCCGTGTATGCGCGACGTGTGTTAAAAACTCGTAAAACCGAATGAAATTCATCCGCTAATCCGACAGATGATTAAACTTTGGCTCCATGCATTCGGCATCCTTTTTCGAATTTCCAAACCCTTCGAAATTCCCTATTTCTTTTCTCCTTCCTTCACTCTTTTATACCTCCCTACAAGCGGCTTTTTCTCCCCCTTTCTGATTCTTCTCGCACGAGATTGCCTACCGCAACAACGGAGCCCAAACAAACGTAAGGGAAGCCGAATTTCGGCAGGTGCATTTTTGAACTTTGATGCGGCGATTGAAGATTATGCGCCTCGAGGTTTCGAGGTGTGTCATTCGTGGAATGGAAGTTATTGAAACGAGGAGCCTTGTTACTCAGGGAAGTCTCCGAGAACCTGGGACGTAGAGAGGGGGGGGGGGGGGAGAACGAGAGAGAGAGAGAGAGAGAGAGAGAGAGAGATGAGTACGGTGGAATGACTGGACCAAGGTCTGAATTAAACAGCTAGAAAGAGATGAGCTGCTCGGGGAAACTAACAAGTTTGCCTATCTCAACGTGAACAGTCACCGGGTCTCGCAACTTTATGTCTGACGGTAGTAAAGCCCCGAATTAATTTCAATCGGCCTATCCCTATATCTCTATACATCAGCCTATCTTCTTAATTGTACATGCATGTACCTGCGCAAATATATATCCATACAGGATCCACAACTACTAGGGTTCCCTTGGCGAGCCTGTTTGCTTTTTTTAAAATGTCTCGGGACAAAAATTGGCTGAGATATACGCGTTCAAAGTCCAAATAGTAAACAATTGTGCAGTAGTTGCTTACGTTGGAATGTGCAAGCCGGATCGTGCACCCCATTCCACCTACGGACAAATTAATTTTTTTTTGGGGGGGAAAAAATAATGAACACTTGGAGGCTTGCTTTGGAAATTGATAATATGATTCAATAATTTTCTTTTATTATTTAATACTAGAATCGAAAAAAAAAACACGGGTGTGCAGCTGTGCCGTTGTATACTCAGCGTTGGACTTCGAACGTTAATATCTCGGCCAATTTTTCTCGCAGGACTTTTAAAAAAAGCTTTTGTTAGATATCTACAAAATGGAACCTTCCTGAAAAACAAAATTGAACCACTATTTCGGCGTATTTTTTCGTCCTCTTTATAGATGTCAAAAACAATTGTCGCTCGCCAAAATTATCGTGGGATAAGAGTGAAAATAGTGAAAAATTAACGATATGAGTACTTCAAAGATTTTACTATTTGTTTAGTTTGTCGCAAAGAACTGAGCAATACTATAGAAGAACGTCGATATCTAATCATTAAATGGAACGCGACGATTAAAAAAAAAATCTGCCAAGTAGTTGTCCAAATGTGCCTCGTGAGTCCCATATTGTGGACTTTTCCTACGAACTTCGCGCCACGGACGTTCGATATTTTTTATTTGTTTGGGTTGGGTTTTTTTTAGGTTTGTTTGGTATCCTTTGATTCTATGTAACGTATTTCATGTTTGATCAATTAAAGAAAGCGACGATTTTGAATAGCGTATTCATGATTAGGAGGTAAAAATGTGCCCAAATAGGGGTTCAATTTTGATTTCAGAAAGGAGGCCCTTCTAGACAGTTACCAAGCTTTTTACTCGCAATGGCACAACCTTCATGTTCAGCAAAGGAACCCTAATAGTTGTGAATCACCCTGTATATATAAGACAGACACACACACACAAGCCTACATAAGTACAAATAGGTGACAATCCTTTGGCAAACGTTGATGTAAAACACAGTAAAACCTGCACCGGTCCGGGTTATAGTCATCAACGTTTACATGCACCTATACGCACATACATAGTACATATTACTTGTACGTAGGCGTTGATTTCACCGTGCAGTAACGTCTCTCGTATGCAGTGAGGATATACAATACGACGTGTTTTATATATATATGCGTTGTACATAGCGGAGAAATAACGCGAGGGCTGAGGGGCGTCGAAAACATAAAACAATAATGGCGAAACATAAACGACAGAGCACTTAACACTTGGCACTTAAACAACTGGCAAATTGCTCCCTTGTCAGTCTCGGGCAGCGCGCGCGGTGCGAGGTTCGCGATGGGACGCGAAAGGGTGCGCAGAGGCAAAGGCTGACAAGTTATACAGGGCTTAAGGGAGAATTTAGGTGCCGAAATTGACGTATATACGGGTCGGATGTTCCTGAGCCTCACAGTACCACCGAAGTATCGTTGCTCATCTCGGGCTCGAGATGGCAGACGTGCGGTGAGACGTTGATGATGTTTTCGCCCATAGTGTTTTAGGCATAAGACCCTCAACGAGAGAAACACATTTGAAATTTTGTTTTTTTTTTAATTTCTTGAAGTTGGAAAGACTTTTTTTGGCTTCCTCCAGTTGGAAAGTTTTTTCTTGTCTTTCGCCAGTTGGAAACATTTTTTTGTTGGAAACATCCAGCTGGATGCATTTTTTTGGCTTCCTCTAGTTAGAGACATTTTTCTTTTGACTTTCTCCAATTGGAGACATTTTTGTTTCGACTTCCTCTAGGTGGAGATATTTTTTTTGCCTTCCTTTAGTTGGAGATATTTTTGTGCTTCCTCCATTTGCAAAGTTTTTATTTTGCTGTCTTCAGTTGGATGCATTTCTTTTTGGCTTTCTCCAGCTCGAGATATTTTTTCTTGGCCTCCTCCAGTTGGAGACATTTGTTTTTGGCTTCCTCCAGTTGGATATACAATTAGAAGATCCAAAAGAATTAAAACTCTTTATTAACCCACTTCAATAAATGTATACGTGTGTGTATGTATGGTAGAATAATACTAAAAGGGTCCGAGAGGCTGAATGGCGTCTTCGACCCATAAACTCCGACCGATAAGAGGCTTAAACACAACGTCGAGCTTTATCACCAACAATCAAAAACGCTCTTGGCCAACCTGCCAATCTGCAACAGTACGTTCTGCCCAGAAAAAAAAAGAATAATCGGAAAAGCCCCGGCCATATTTCACGTACGAGTCAGTGATCGCTGGAAGAAAAATATCCATTCGATTCTATAATGTAATTCAGTCTAAAATATTGCAGCAGGTTGCACGTGGGTTCATTCGTTCGACGATAATTCCTAATCTGCTAATCTCGGACGTGGAGTGAAGATAAAAATAAAAAAGAGAGAGATAGCGAAAGAAAGAGAAACGAAGAGAGGGAGAAGGAAGCAGAACCGACAAAATAGAGCTCGTAGTTGGTGCGGGGTAAATTTTTCAGCCCGTCTGATTTACGAGCAGGGGTGAATCGCCCTCCCTCACTCTCTCTCTCTCTCTCTCTCTCTCTCTTGCTCTCTCTATTTTCTCCCCGCACGCTATCTTTATCCCCATCTTTCTCGAGCTTGTCCGCGAATGCGATGCAGTCTCTATACACTGCTATTAGTCGGGTAGCCGATGGGGGCAATAGCGAGAGGGAGAACGGATTGGAAAATTCGTAAAATCCTGTGGGGTAGTAAGCACCCCGTGAATATGAGCTGGCTTATACGTATAAATACTGACAGAGCTCTCTGTCACGGATCGTCTCGACAAAAAAAGAAAAAAAAGATGATCTGTCCGATAAATTTCTCGCAATTTCGAACCAGGGCAATGTGCAATGTACGTAATGAAAGTCAAATAGTGGTTTTCCGGTCACGAGCCCTTGGGGTGATGACGAGTCGCGAGGACGTACGTTTTTTTTTTTAATTCGACAGCGAAATGTGCACGCTATTTCAAAGACGTACATAAGCTATATACATACAGAGTGATTCACAACTATTACGATTCCCTTTGTGTGCATTTAGGGTGTATCATTGCGAGCAAAACGCTTTTTTTTAAATATCGTGTGATAAAAATTCACCGAAATGTTCGTGTTCAAAAGCTGACGCTGAATCAACAACGGCACGGTTATAAATAATAAAGCTAAGTTAAATGATTAATAATGAATAATTAATAAAAATTAACCCTTCGACTTCACACTTGCGCCACGAACCTCTGACGGCATGTGGGGTCGATCGGACCCCAGACGTTTTTCAGATCGTTATATTTCGGTAAATATGCAGTTTTTTTTTAGAGACGTTTTTTTGTAGTGAATGATCCTTATTGTATGGCCCAAAATTTATTTTTTAAGAAAAACAAAAATGAAGTGTATAAACATTCGTTCAAAGTGGAAGATGCGTTAAAAAATACGAAGTTGCACGAAGAAGAAATCGGGTCAAAATGACTCAGTGTGCAGTCGAAGGGTTAAATAATAAATGAATTTTTTTTTTTTAAATTATTTATTTGGTAAATAAAAATAAAGGGAACTCTATTAGTTATGAATCAGCCTGTATATATATATATATATATATATATATATATATATATATATGTATATATATATATGTATATATGCCTGTATATATATATGTACATATTTGATACAAGGGCATTTTTCTACTTGCACTGTTCAGCGTATAAGGACGAGAGTAATTCTGCTCAAGCGGTAATGCAGATACAAGTCGAGCCCTTTTGATTCTCAGCAACTGCAACGAATACGATACAGGCATATGGCAGATAACAAATTCATTCAAGCAAATTCATATTCAATCCCTTTTTACGAAGCCTCGCTCACATAGAAAAATCTCTCGTTCGGTTATTAAACTACAAACTGCCTTGATGCTTAGTCAGGGTTGTAAAAGAGAAAGCGCGAGAGAAAGAGGTTCAAAGATTGAAAGGGAGGAGAGGCCGAGGGGGGACGGGGTCAGAGTAGGTTGAATGTGAAGTATAATAGCGTAATCCAAATGTGAAATATAATAGAACCACAGAGTCCGGGCGTAGCTGAGCTGGTGTGAATTTGGACCGGGAGTTTAATAGTTCGTTCGAATTTGACTTCGCGTTTGTGTGAGAACAGGTGTCATTTTTTTGGTGGTTTTTACAAGTACGCGTTGTTTTTAATAAAATGCGGACATATGGATATGATTGATTTTTTTGACACATTGTGTATTCGCATGAGGATTAATAATAATTGGCTGGAATTTGGTATAGGGACTTGGAAGTTGATTATTGAAGAAGCCATTAACTTTATTGAAAATTTACGATTAATTTTGAACAATATACCTAACCGTCTCTCTATGCAGGTATAAAAGACCAGAGAAGTATTGAGAATTGAAAAGAAATCATTGATTAAAAAAAATTGATGCACACTTTTATATGCATCGCATTGAAATTTAAAAAAAATCATAAAATACCAAATTACAAAATGATTTTTTACTATTTCGAATAATCTTTGAGTCTTCAGTATTTAAAAAAAAAAATCAGTGTGGCTCTTACGCTCAAGGACGATGGCCACGAAAAATAGGACAGCAATAAAATTATCGTGTTCAATAAAAATTGATCCTTTGGTCACAAGCTCAGAAAAACAATTTGTGAAAAGTGGTCCAAATTTGCACGAATTCGTCTATTATACGTCTTTCACGCGCAGACACGAAGCGAGAGAGCCTCGGCTTATTATATCCGGTAACATGGAAGGACCCACCCGGACACTTGCGCTCGCTCACGAGGGGCGAGAGACGCTTTTTAATTTTACAATATAACCATAAAATATTCGCCATAACAGTAAAAGTTTTGCGGGTAATAGTATATATACAGAAGGGCGAACGACACTGGTGTGTGCTGCGGCTAAGCCGTGATTTGTGACCGAGCGATATTGCCGCGATCCTTTTCCATTCTGTATAGCGAGGCACAGCTTATAAGACTGCCATTGCGCAAAAGAGCGTCGCGACTGTCGTCGCCCTGTACCATTTTAGTCTCGTTTTTTTTTCTCCACCCGCACTTTCACGGGATATTCCACGTGAAGTGGCATGATCTCCGTAAGTCGATGGTCACAGCGATGGTGTTGAAGAAATAAAACATAATTTCCATTGCATCGGGAGGCAATGGAAATTATGTTATATTTCTTTATTTTTTTTTTGTTATACTGAATATTTTTTTGCATATTTGGATTGTGAATCTATAATAAAGATTTTGACAAAACGCTCGATTGACTTCCGTGGTTTAAATGTGGCAAAAATTTTTTTTGGCGATTTAAAAATATATTTGTTGCTCGCCATGACGCAAAATTTTATGTTGATTTTGGTATTAGATAGCTATTCAGTTACTGGACACTTCCGCTTTGAATTTTTTTTGGAACTCTTTGTTAGATTTTTGAAATTTCATTAATGAAAATTAATTTTGAAATTTTATTAATGAAAATTAATCTTGAAATTTCATTAATGAAAATTAATTTTGAAATTTCATTAATGAAAATCTCGATAGGGGTAGAGAATTCTACGTGTTGCATGATGCCATGCAAACTTAAATAATTCGTGAGTTCGTGGTTGTTTATCCGAGGATATTATAAAAATATGATTCGAATAATGTAGAATAATAAAATGTAAAGGGGTGCTGAATGCTAGATTGAAAATGGCACTAATCGGAGCGAGGCGAGACCTGAAAATTGGGCATTTTTTTATTTCGCGCTAAAATGGATCGAGCAGGCTCTTGATGGATGGAAAATCGTGTATCGATCACGAATTTCCAAGTCCCATTCTCGTCCGGGCCTTATTTAGTCTGAGAGACCGTTTTTCCTATACAATCGCCTGCCGAATCTCGAGATTTCCTCTGATCGAGTTCTATCTGGAATATTCGAAATCAGCGCAAGATTTTGCATCGACAAGGGTGTCTGGAGCTCGATCGGAATTTAATTTTAACGCTACTTCAGAGGGAGTGAAATTTTTTTCTTTAGTTTTTTGGGGTCTTAAAATGTTCCTACGTACGAAATTCCCAGCGCCAAGGCCAAAACTATGCGAGGAAAAACTTTTAAGGCTCTTTTCCGGAAACTTTTTTCAAATTGACTTGAATGGTAATTTCAAGAAATTTCATCCGATCGACTTCGAACTTCCACAGGTTACCACTCTTGTTTTCTTTGTTTTTTCTGTAAGCAATTGTCAACGAAATTGTATTTCTGAAAAATAAGCCTTTCTTTCAAATACTTACCATTTTAATGAAAAACTATAACTTCAGAATTCCCTATTGATTTCTTTACACTGACAGAAATTTTTTTTTGATATTAATTAGATGCGTCTAGATGATTTTTTAAAAAATTAACTAAATTTTTCGTGCAATAAAGTTTTTCCTATTACATTCCATTATTAAAATTATTTATTTTAATTATTGATTCATTCAAATCCATGAATCCATTATTAAAATTATTTATTTTAAATATTGATTCATTCAAATTAAGATCTATTTAATACCGTCTAATAACTAAATATTTTATTTATGCCTAATAAATCTGTGATTTGATTTTATCTGGTAGTATAAGACAACAGACGGAAAAATGGTACACAATTCAGTCTCTCAAGAATCTCATGGCTTTGTGTTCATTAGAAGACTGTTGGAACATTCTGCAATTGAGGAAAAGGGTCTTCTATATATAAATAGTCGTGCCTATTAATAAAAGGCACGGCGATACCTTTCTTTTTTCCAAATAACAGCCTTGTTAGTGAAAAAAAAGAAAAATAATTTAACTTTTTTTCAGCGCATTTTTATGTCATGAACCTATATATTCCTTTCTCGTATTTATGCGATATATCGTGTTTTATCTTCATTTATTCAATTTAAATCTAATCTTCATTTATTTTATTTGAATATATTTAATATTTAAAAAGAATAGCTTGAGCAAATTAAAAAAAAATTGAAACAAATAGGGTCGTAGCAGGCTATGATACAAGGAAAAAACCTATTTCATTTAAATGGATCCTATTTGAATTAATTTTTTTTTTTGGTAGTGTAGCTCAACACTTTCAAAAACCATTTTACACAGATGCGATCACAAAAGTTCCTTCAATGTTCGATTTATTATTTTTCCGAGCACAAAAAAGTGTTTAAAGCTGCACCCATTGTTCAAACCTCTGGAGTAGTATTACTCCTCAAAAAATGTAAAATAATCTGCCGTTCAACGATACCGCGCAACAATTTTTACAAATGCTCGTTTATTCAGCATTTATTAAACATATGAGGGTACCATACAAAGGTAGGTAAAATGAGTACTTAATGGAAACCTGAAAAAGTTTTTTTTTAACCGCGATGCGAGCAGGTTCCCTTTTCTCCCGGATATGCCCTTGTCGACCGCCCGCTCAGACATCAATGATAATAATATTCATTCTCCACGAGCAAAGGCTTCCTGGTATTTAATATGAAATTTCTGAGGGTTATTTACGAGGCATATATACTTTCATCTCGCTCGCTACAGATGTGTAATCTGATATATATATATATATATATATATAAATGAACGTATGGAGAAATTTTCCAGCGAAATTTCTCGCTTTATTATCACCATTCGGTATACGTGTACTTTGCCATGGTATTAATTTATCCGAATTCTCCTGGTACTTAAAGTCTCCCTCCCATTCTTTCTCGAGCCCTCATATTTGAAGGATGGCTTGTTGCCACAATTTACTGCACGAGCGTTATCAAAACTTGACGAAATATTTCGTAGTACATATATATGACGTTAACGTTAAAGAATTTAATGTAAAATTAGTTTCATGGGAAATTATCCTTCTCGAATCACGGAGCACGATCACTTGGATATACGTCCATTGGAATGTGAAAACTCACCGTGTTGAAATAAATATGAATTCGAGCAATGAATACAATGTGAAAGATATGCGAGAAGTAAAAAATAACGGAAGGAAAAAATTATTTTTGTTATTCAAATTGATTGTTCGAATCCGGACAGCTGTTGGGATTGATTCCTCCTGATAATGTTGAAAATCCAAGGACTGAAGGGTAAATGTGGAATCCTCAAATATAACTCTCAAATATCGTAGCTGCGAAGTAAAATGAAAGGAAAATATCGTGATACCAAGCATCGGATTTTTTACTAAAAGGGTTTTTTAAAGAAATTATTGACAATGAGATAGTGAGCGAAAAATACTAGGGCAAAAAGGATCCCGTGAACTCGCACAGGGTAGGCAACTGTAAAGGTAATTCTTCTGGACACTATGAACCAATTGGTTTTAGGGTGTTTGCCATATGTTCTGTCATCAGTTTGATGGTAGCTGCAAAGTAAAGTTGGGAAGAAATATCGTAGTACCAAGTAGGGTAGGGCAAAAAGGATTTCGTGAACTCGCACAGAGCAGGCAACTGTGAAGATAATAATACTCTTTTGGACACGAGGTACCAATTGAAAGGTTTTAGGATGGTCACTATTTGTTCTGTCACCAATTTGGTGGTGACCATTTTTGCCTGCGATGTATACATGTATAGATAAAGATGAACGACTGTTTCCTTTCAAATTCGCATATCTAGCGTATCTGCGAAACGTTTGCCCGCAAAGTTCGCTGGAAGTTCTGCCGAAAGACGGAAGGCTGAGTTGTAAACCGGAAGAGAGTGTTCTCGTAAGTAACAATCGTAGTCGATAAATGCCGAGATAGGAGCAAGAGAGAGAGAGAGAGAGAGAGAGAGAGAGAGGAGAATGCACTTGGTAATTACCGTGCCTGGCTCACTGTCAATGTAAAACTTTCGTAACTGGAACGCAATATTGTTGTAACCGCATCTCCTCTTTTTCAACACATCCACCGGTCTCCGCCCCGTTCGCGCTTCAGGTTCGAATCACACGCGACGAAATTATTAATTTTTATTTACCGAGCGTGTCCACGGGCCTTTTTGCCTTAATGTTCAAACGCTCTTCGACTCGAGCTAATTTCGTGATATTATCAGAAACTACACACGTCATACATCTCGATATATACATATATATATACATGAGGGAAACGTTGATTTTTCTTTTATTTTTCCGAGTGGATAAAAATTATACTCGGCTGCGTTTCGTGCTGCGATAAAATCTCGAGAAATTCGGGACTTGTGAAATATTTTCAGCGGTTCCTAAACATTCGTTTGGGTTAGTTTGGATTTACGATTTAGCGAAAGATTCGAGCCGAGAATGGTAAAGAAATGGCAAAGAAAAAAGAAATGGAACTGTTGTAGTTTGACCATCGCTTGATAAATTAAATATGAGCGCGTTTGTGTATAAATATATTCAATTCAATTCACAACTATCAGGGTTTCCTTGGTAAGCATATAGGGTGTACCATTGCGAGCAAAATATATTTTTTTTTAAATATCGTGCGACCAAAATTGGCCGAGATATTCGCGTTCAAAGTCCAACGCTGAGAGAACAATGACACGGTAGTTGCTCACACGCGATTTTTTTTTCTTCAAGTATTAAACAATAAACGAAAATTATTGAATCATATTAACGATTTGCAAAGCGAGTCTCCGTTATCTTTTCAAAGATAATGAAAAAAATAAGAAAGAATCTTTTCAAAGATAATGAAAAAATAATAAATACGGAAAAAAATAGGAAAGAAAAATTCACTTGTCTGAAGGTGGAATCGGTCGGCGAAATTGGATGACGTCTGAAGGTGGAAGGTGGAAAGTGGATTCGACCCTGCACTAGATCCGGCTTGTTCCGTGCGTGAGCAGCCACTGTGCCATTGATTACTAGTTAGACTTTCAATACGAATATCTCGGCCAATTGATGCCGCACGTCGATTTAGGGGAGGGAATACATGTAATGGCATTAAAAAAATCGATTTTTTTTAACGCAATATGTTAGGTAAACATCTCAAGAATTTGGTGGTAAAGCAAGAAATTAGCCATTAAGTCACTGAAATCATTGAGTTTCCGTAGTTGGAAACGTTTAACACGTTTTTCTCAAATCTAAATTTTTTAAGTTAGTGGGAAAAAACTTTAAAACGCGTTGTTCCATCATGCCAAAATTGTCCACATAACTTGATAACAATATTACCTTGTACTTATACCTACTTGTTTATGAAAACCACTAATAAAAAGTACTTTTTTATTACAATAAAAAACGAAAATGTTGGGTAAAATTTTTTAAATTTTCAACTTTTTAAATGTTTCTTAGGTATAAGTTCAGCATTTGGATGTTGAAATACTAAAAAATTTAGGCTCATATTTTTCAGAACGATATTGAAGTCGTTGGATTTTCCACAAACGGACAACCGCTGGTCTTCCTGGAAGACCACGCCATAACGTTGACATTTTGCAGTATTTCTTAATGAGAAAATTAATTTAATTTTTAAAATAACAGTTTAATTATGTAATAAATTGTACCTAAAGTTTCAAATTTGAAACATTATGTTCCTTTAAAAAAAAAATTAACAAAATTGACTTTCGTCGTCTACATGTATTTCCCCCTTAAACGAAGCCCTTTGCTCGTAATTATATAGCCTGCATGCTCACCAAGGAAGCCCAGATAGCTGTGAATCATCCTGTATATATACGTGATCCTTGTCGCGCGGAGATTCGGCCAGACCGCGTAATAATAATAATAATAATAATAATATATGATTACACGTACATGCACAGCGCACATATGAGATGCGCGCATATTTTCACGTAATAAATAAGCTCGTTGTCGTTTTCATTTCCCCCGAGCATTATCCGCATCATGGATACAAAGAGTGAGAGAGAGAGAGAGAGAGAGAAGTGGGGGCGTCCGACACCGCTATTAAAACCGCGGCTGTAAACCGACCTTTTAGAACTTTACGATCTTTTATGGAAACGCGTAAGTAACTCGCTGACGTTGGTACTTTTGCGCGGGGTCTAGTGTGCGGTTCTCTCGTTTTGTTGCCCCTCGTCGAAAAGGTCTCGCCGTGGAATATTATACACGGAAACGTCCGGAAACATGGAATCACGATGATGAGCCAGCAAAACTAACGTCCCACGAGCTTTCTTCGTTCTGGCAACTCCTCGCTGCAACACACCGTACGCGAGTCGAACGAGACGAGAGGATGCTCGTAAAATGAAAGCGAAAAGAAGAATAGGAAAAGTTGAGTAGTCGAAAGAGGAGCACGCATTAGCGCGGAACTCATTACTTGGTTCGCTTGTATTAGACTTCGTTAGACACATTACTTGGTTCGAGTTTATTTAGAAATTACGTAGCTGTAATTTCTAAATGAAGTCGAATGGCCAGCAAAATGATCATTTTTTGGTGCACTGGACTGATTTCAATTCAAATGGGCAATTCAATCAAATTATATATTTACTTCGATGGAATGTTTCGAATTATTGCAATGAACTTTAAGAGGAAGCTTTTATTTTACTTTGACAAAGTTTTATTTAAGGGGCTACAACACCTTGGTATTCGGAAAAATAGGCATGCAATTTCTTTTTTATTTTGACGCGACTATTAAATATCTAGAATAATTTTTATTACTCACAAATACATTAAAGTTTTATGAATAAATTTAAAAAAATGAATGACGGAGATACAAGTCGTTTAGTAGGATTTTTTTTTTAAACTGTCGGACAAAATATCTCGAAATCTACTCCACCAATTTCGATGAATTCCATACCACATATGGTATGCTTTGGAATATTATTTCGGATGAAGCATAGGATTTTTTCAATTGGATGCTGCGTTCATTTTTCATCCATTTTTTAAACTCAATTTTGGTAAAAATCAGAGATTTTTCTAACTGCTGTCATTTCTTCACAAAAATTATAACACTTTTTTTCTATGCTACACTTTACCTATTGCCTTTCTTCGCAAGAAATTTTTATTTTTTAATTTCCCGGACGTCGTCTGACACAGAAAAAAATGTAACCATCAGCAAAGATTTTCAAAAGAGGGTCATACTAAATGACTTATATATCCGCTATTTTTTTCGTTTTTTTTCAATTGTTCACAAAACTATATTTATGGAACATAAAAATTATTTTATAAATTTAAGAGTTGCGTCAAACACAATTTTAATTTGCAAACCTATTTTTCCAAGGGCCAAGGTGGTATAACGCCTTATCGTGAATGAACTGAAATGGGAGAAGGGATTAGTTTGGGACAGTGCTACTAATAGAAAAATGTATGATCGACTCCAATAGAATTTTATTCGAGTCTGATAGCCTTATCCATTCCGTCGACAAATACTCTTTGCCTTTCGTTTTTCTGCTCAAAATCTCGGACATTGGCACCATAAAATAACGGATCCGAAGTAACGACTTCAAATTCATGTCAGATTTTTATTAAAAAATTAGGGAGGTCAGGTTTTAATTGTATTCGTAACACGATTGCTACACAACACGATGTTCCCGCTCGAAATTTAACGCGTAAAGTGCTCCGGTTCAATCCACTAAATATTTATCTACATTCAGCTAAACATATAGTCCATGAATAAAAATTCTACCAAAACATTTTCTCCACTTAAACAAATGACATCTTCGAAATGAGCACACTCCAAGTACAACAATTTCCTTTCAGTCCAACAAATATTTTCGTAAATAAAAATCGAGTTGACCCGAACAAGAATTGCCTCAAATCGTCTTCGGTTGATCCAAACTTCTTTGCGCGAGACCGTCGTCATCGCGAGTGACGTTCAAACGTTACAGACAAAATCATCGTTTCTTCGACGCCGCGTCGTTCTCCCACGCGTTCTCATAATCAGTCGCTAATCGTTTTAACATCGGATTAGCCATTTAGCAGTCTCCTCGCGGTGCATATAATTCAATAAAACGTTCCCGCGAGAGGTTGAAACCCGATCTCGTCAGCGAAAAATCACGTCTGGAGGACTCGCGCGAGGCGTCCGGAATTCTCGAGTCGTTTTCGAGGTATCCCCGAGGGTTTTAGGGACACAGCATCCAGGATGTAACGAGCACACGAAGGGCGAGAGAGCAGGGGGGTGGAGATGGTGTTTCGAATGAACCCTCGAGATTTGTGCAGTGTGGTGTGTGTCTCGTTCCCGAGCCGCAGGAACCTCCTCGTCGTTGACGACTCCGACGAGAGACATAATTAATCGTACTCCTTTAATAACCCTCGGTCGCCCCCGCGTGCGCACGCGCGACGGCCACGAATGCACGCGGGCATTTATTAACCGACGAACGAGAGCGCCGAGCGGTCGAACCGTATAAAATTTCATCAGCATACATCTTCCCTGTTAATCCCAGTATACTCCCCCGACCCGAGCGCTCCTTTGAATCAACGGGACCATTTAATCCCAATGGAATAATACGCGATGAGTATTTAAAACCCTCGGGCGACAATTTTACGTGTGGCCCTTTGCGTTCTAATTTTGGATGTATCATCGATTTTGTACCATCGATCATTTTTGATTCAGCGGATTGTACCGCGAATCCTTTTTGATACTGTCCCACCTACCAGCAAGGATCCAAATATCTCAAATATAAAAATATCTCAATATTATTATTGATAAATTAAATAAATTAAATTAAATTAATTAAATCAAAAATATCTTAAATAAGTATCGATGTATCTCTAAATATATCGATCAATAGATTAGGGGTGTGCATTAATTTTGAGGGATTTTTTTTTGTGAAAGTACAGCTTTATTGTGAAAAAAATAGTTACAAATTGATCATTAAAAATATTGTCTATCGCTAGCTACGACTTTTTACCATCTTTCTGGTAATAGGTGGATTCCACGTCGAAAGAATAAGACATCTTGAGGCCTTAGGCAACTCCAGGATTTTCCGAAATCGATTTTTTTGTTGTTAAAAATTTATCTTAGTACCTATAAAATTATATTCCAAAAGATGATGGGTGTGAAAAATCTCTAAGTACTCGATTTTCAAATTCTAGTGCAACCCTTCGTGATTCATGTTGTGACTTTCTACTAACATTAAACGCGTTTATCTCAAAACTACATTTTTCAAGTCGGCCGGACTCATAACTCAAACAAATTTCAACCGATTCACTTGACATTTTAACTGTATATTCAGAATCACATTTTCTGAGGCACTACGTGGGATTTTTAAAAATTATATTGCATAATTCCTTTTTTATAAACAATTTTCTGACGATTTTCTCATGGCATTTTATATTTTTTGTTTTAGAAATGCGCCGTTCTGACAAAAAAAAATATTAAAAAAAATCCTACGTACTTCTATAGCTATTCTTCATCTAGTCTCATCATAACTCAAAAATTATAGGAGCTATTGGTCCGGCCGTTGACCTTCCAGAAATAAAGGCGTCATAGGAAAAATGCTGCACAGTCGCCATTTTGACATGTATCGCTGTGAAAAAATAATTTTCTATAGTCAATTACGTGTATAGTAAAACCCCTATTTTGTAATTCCGATTTATTTTATGGTTTCGTTAAAAAAAAATCACAGAATATGCCCTTTTTGGCCTCTAGAGTAGCCTAAGGCCTTAAAAGGCTATCCACGAATCGACTCATTTATTGCTATCCTCATAAGAGTGGAAGCGCTGCTCAGATAAGCCATGGAATCAACGATCGAAATAGGTGGTAATCAGAAGGAGCAATATCTGGCGAATTCGGCGGGTAGGGCAGCCCTGTTAAGGAGGTTCGATACTAAAATCGAAATAATGGTAGACGATTGAAATTTATATAATCGAAAGATTCATTTAGGATGCATTGACTGTCCAAAAATCAATCAGTTTTACAACATAGTTTCAGAGATTTTTAATGTTCAAGTTGAACCTTTATCCATTTCGTAATCCATGCACATCGTAAACACAAGTTATAGGGCTGTAGGGCCAAAAATAATAGTGATAAGCCGATTTAAAAAAAAAACTATGCAAACCGTGATTTTAGTGTTAGGAATATCGTGCTATAAAATAAATTCAATTAAAATCGGTTCAATAGATCTCGAGATATTTTGTCCACCTGTTTGAAAAGAGGGTCATACTAGACGACTTATATCTACGACATTAAAAAAAAATGTATTCTTTTTTTTTCAATTTTTTTTCACAAAAATATAATGTATTTGTGAGAAACAAAGATTATTTTTTATACGCAATAGTCGCGTAAAATGTTTTATCATTTTCATACCTATTTTTCCAAGTGCTAATACAACTTAACTTTATCATTATTATTATTATGATCATCGTTATTATCATGATTCTTGTCCTCATTATCATCACTGTTGTCAATTATTACTGCTATTGTAATTATAATTATTGTTATTATTTCTTTGACTCGATGTTCTACCAACACATAATAAATTATCAATCAATTTTTCTCCTCCTCTGTCTCCCTGTCGCGCCATAGTGTATGATCATTCGGGCAAAAGGAAAAACAAACGTGCCGCGCATAGTAAAACAAATCGTGAAAACACCTACGAGAAAATCTAAATTGCAAACAGTTGCGAAGAAACGTCAAATTGCTTGCGTTATCGATGGTGCGCCAGTGTCTGGAGATACTAATGCACACTTCGCGTTATAATTATGCACGAATAATCTAGTCATCTGGCAATACAGTTCATACGTGTTGCGAGGGATGAGAAGGGCGCGGTTCACCTGAGCTGGGTTGATAACTTTTTGTTCCTTACGCCCTCACGTCTGACAAGTCTATACATACACACGCATATACGTATACGTAATTATGACTCTCTCGGGCGACAATCGATCAGATAATAATCATATCCGAGAACCCTCAGCAACGAAGAAGAGGGAGTGAGAGAGAAAGAATAAAAAGCCATGAATGGTGTATCGTGTACGCGAGAACGTAGAGGGGAAAAAAAAATGGTTGTGATTATTGCAACAGTATAACGGCGTGTCTCGGGACTCGGAAAGATCGTTACGCCACGAGGAGACTCAATATATCGCTAATAATCGTTCGCGAGGTAGTCGAACACCTGTGCGCGTCCCACACGATGAAATCGCACCGCTCTTTTGTAAAAGTACTTCACCGTTGGTTATTATATACCATGTGCAAACGCAATGACGACCCACGAGAAGGAGGCGGAGGACGACGACGACCGAACTGCGCGAGGGCTTCGAAAAAATTTCACCCACACATACTGCGTACGCAAATATCACACACGAATAAATCTATATATATATATATATATAGGGTGGTACGAAAAGTAACGTCTAAAAGGACAATGTGTCAATGAGACTGAACTTTACATCGGTGGAATGCAATGAATTTCTTTTTTTTTTTAATTGCTTGCAACGAGTTTTCACGATGCTTTGAAGATCTACAATTGTAATCTGTGCAAAAAAATATTGGGTACAATAATGATAATGAAATATAAATATAGAAAAGGATTTTCGTTGCTTTCCAACGAATGATATTGAAGTCCACATCGTTGGAGTGCAACGATTTTTTTTTCTCGTCTTCCTGTATTTTTTTTCGTATATTTTGGTTGCAAAAGTCACTGAAACATTTTTGAGAATGCCTTTTGAATATTTGTAAAGAAAAGCTGCAATAAAAGATTTTAGATAATGATAAACATAAAGAAATCACCATTCCAATGATCCAGACTTCAACACCATTCCAACGATCCAAACTTCAACACCCTTCTTATCCTACAACTATCCGAAATCACCTCCATGTATGTTCTATGATCTTTTTTTATTTTTTGACAAAACAGCATTAAACTTTTTTTTTCTCGAGTTTTCCTGTAGCATAGATTTTAATTTTTTCTCTTTTGTACTTTCTTTTCAAAAGTTTTAAAAACTTGCTTTTCAAAAGCTTTTAAAAGCAATTCAAAGTCATTTAGACTAAAATAAGTATTGTTTTTGTCATCTAAACTTTAGTAGTTAATTCTCTCAAAGCAATTTTTTAAACTTTTCATCAAAATCTAAGGCATTAACGTTAGTCTTTGATTGGTAATTTATTTATTGCTCAACAGAGCACTTCATAACGATAACATAAATTTAAAAAATCGCGAAAAAAGTACAAAGAAGAGAGCAATAAAAAAAATGGTTTTTCCTCGAAAAGTGAAAAAGCTTATGGATCATACATTAGTGGAATTTATTCTGGACACTTGAAATCTTTTGAAAATTCGCACTTCGTTATTCGTACTCTATAATTTATATTTAAAAAAATTTTAATTACAAAAATAATCATGTGCAACATTATAGATTAAAATAAAAATATTACTGCATTATTCCGGTGTGGCAGAATATATATTTTCTAAGTAGATATTAAAAAAAGAAAATTATTTTCTAGTAAAAGTGTTCAGAGTTAATTCCATTGGTGTACATGGGGGTGATTGAGATATGTATACGAGACATCTAGATTTACTTTCTGGGTGTCAATTTTCGGGTCACCCTGTGCATGTACACGTGTGTACAGAACACATCACGAGAATGACATTAAAGCAACAAGGCGTAATGGTGATTTAATTTCGTAGACGGGCTGGCAGGGTTGGAGGGCAGCGTGACGAGACGAGATCTAGATCGATACGAAACATTTCGCGGAGGGCGACCCCGCTTAATGTCCACTTGACACACACGTACCCCGGCTACGATTCAAGGGCGACAGGTGTCATGTATGCCACTTGGTTCTTTTTTTTTGGTAGGGAACTTAAAGTTAAGATTCTCCGCGATATGCATGCGCGAGCTGCGCAACAATCCAGTTGCATGTACCGTGGAACGTATACAGGGTCGGACGAATTGCGAGAAAGTTATTTTTTTCGGGACTTTCTTTGATTTCGAAGACGCGACTAAAAAAAAAAAGATGTTTCGCTCTCTCAGGCTCCGCGATATAGAGTAGGAAATAGAATAACAGAATTACTTCTGGAACGTTGAGTAAAGAATGTATAACTCAGATACTGGTGGACTCCTAGCGCCAGAAGACTTGAACGAAATTTATGGCAGGAGCTTTTCTCTCCACCTCCCTCCTTCTTGCTCTCTCGCTTTGTCTACTTGTCCGTGCACGTATATATCCGCCATTATACCATTGCCTGCGAGAAAAGTGCTCGTTGACTCGAGGAAAAATCGTCCGTGCTCGCGCGCCTTCGGTTTTTCCCTTCTCAGACGAATAAAGCGGGCGAGGAGTTATGGAACAGCAAAAAAAAAAAAGAAAAAGAGGATATATCCCCGGAAGCTTTTATTCAACCTAAGACACAATATAATCGCTATCGGCGGTGTATGCGGAAATTCCATGCAACGGAAGAGAACACGAGCACGGGATGGCAACAGCGAGACTCTAGGGGGTTCGTCCTCGGAAGGAAAAAAAATTGTTCACGAGAAGGAGGAGAGAGAAAAAAAAACATTGAAAAATTAGGGGGTTGATGGAGGTGGATAAAATGAGGGGGAGGGCGGGAAGAGTTTTCATGACTGTATGCAGTACCTCTATATATACAGGGTGATCCACAACTGTGAGATTTCCCTTGATGAGCATACAGGTGGTGTCATTGCGAGCAAAACGCTTTTTTTTTGTCGTGGGCCAATAATTAGCCGATATACACGAGTTTAAGAAATTTCAGGACAG
Source organism: Ophion ventricosus (assembly GCA_963932345.1). Lineage (NCBI taxonomy): Eukaryota > Metazoa > Arthropoda > Insecta > Hymenoptera > Ichneumonidae > Ophion > Ophion ventricosus. The sequence continues at coordinate 17,800,641 of OZ010721.1, read as the reverse complement.
CTTATCTTTAGGGGGAATTAGGGAAGAAATTCTATTTTTCTTATGATCGTTTTCATTAAGGGATCAGTATCAGTTTGTTTTTCGGAATTTTCGATTTTCTGAAAACTTCAGTTTCGTATACTACACACCTGTAGAAATACGGTAGAGAACGTTATTTAAATTAAAACTATTGCACCGATTAGGCTCAAATTTACAGGGATTATTATATGCATGTATCTCTTCGACCCCTACTAACGGTATAAATATTCATTAATATTTAAACCTATTTTAAAACAATTCAAGGTGTAAAAAACAGTCGAAAAAATTCAAAAGTGTGCCATTTTGTTTTCTTTTTATCGGGGGTGAAAGTTTTTTTAGTAGGGGTCATAACTATAACTCCACTTTATAATAAAATACTCGACTTTTTGTTTTCAGATGCTCCAAAGTTAAGATTTCGTATCGACGAGTTGAACGCAGGGGTTACTTCAGGCAGTCAGATCACTAAAGATAAATTAGGAAAAAAAAAGTTAAATTTTTTTCTTGTACTTTGAAACTTCCATTTTATGTATAAAAATATGGAGATAAATTTTATTACGAAACAAAAATTCTTGAAAATATGTGCAATAGATGGAGACTGATGCCTTAACAAAAAGAAATTGTGAAAAAAATAAACGAAGAAATAAAATATAGTTTAGTGAAAGTGAAAACATAAAAAATAAAAATTAAATAATTTTTTTTTTAGTATAACTAGTTTTCAAACAGACTAAAAAGTATGAAATAAGTTATGCCAGCCCCATACAGATTTATAACCCCATACAGATTTCTTACCCCATAAAGATTGTCCTGAAAATTTGTGATTGTGAATTTTTAATAGCTATGAAAATACTTGTAAGATTTAAGACAAAAAAACGTGGGGCGCATGCAATAGATAATTGATGCATTTTTTATTGGGAATTTTTAATAGCTTTAAATCTTACTATTATCTATTGCATGCGCCCCACCCTGTACGTTCATCAACGGAAGTCCGATAATTGCGGATCACCCTGTATATACATCGAAACCTACATACGATATATTTATAGTCTGGAATAAGGGTTTTCGGAAGAGCAGTGATTATGAGTGATTCCTGGCAATATCAACCCCTCCTATATATAAATAGAGAGAGACAGAGAGAGAGAGAGAGAGAGAGAGAGAGAGAGAGAGAGATGGGGTTGGCGAAGCGTACATAACCCGAGAAACCCAAAGCGACACAATGTTAACGCCCGAGAATGAGAGAAAGAGAGAGAATGAAGCGGAGAGCAGAAAGAGATTGAGAATGGTTTTTTGCGCTGAGCACCAAGAGAGACGTGGGAGGAAATTCACTTCGCGAGGAAATTAAAAACAGTTGTCCCGATGTCCGGATGCTTGTGAGAGAGAAAGAGACTAAGAGACGTCTCTCTCTCTCTCCCTCTCTCCGCCGAATTGCCGGCATCGTTCATGTCAATATGGGCCATTGCCCGTATTACCATATTACGTTTCAGCCACTGGTACAATATCGTGACGGAGGGGCTGAAAATGTCGAGCCCAGTTCACACAGAGCTTTCGTACATATATGTACGGGGAAGAGGAGAGACCGGAGAGATGCGACAGTCCCGCACGTCGGGCTATCGCTTATAAATACCAGCAATTACCGGAGAAAAAGCGAGCGAGGGCGCTTGCTCATCCGACGAGCTGCAGCAAAATGCCAAAATGGAAGGCACAATTATGCATATAGATATGCGCGACGGAGCGTTTACTTTTTTTTTTCTTTTTTTTTTTCAAGGGTCGCAGAGGGGGCCTAGAATTCACCCCGAACTGCAGAGAGAGGGAGAGAGAGAGAGAGAGAGAAAAATCGCGTTATTTTTAACGCTTCTTTACTCCCTCGTATCCACGCGGGCTTATCCGCTTATTTTTTATATTTTTTCATTTACGAATTTCCCCGGGCAGATTCGCTTTTACCGGTGACAATGCCGCCTGTACCTTTGGGTGTGATTCGCCAGACACGCTTGAGATAACAGTCAGCAGCATCGTTTTTAATTTTTTTTTTTTTTTTTCGAAATTAAGCCACTTTTTATCCAGAAACAGGGGGCTGTGTTGATAATTCTTTGTCGGCGTAAGTTTTTCGAAGGGCACCGCTCGATCTGTTCGTGTTTCAGAAGCGAAAGTTTTTCATCTTTTTTATTTCATTGCTTTTTTATCAGATAAAAAAACTATGAGGCCGACAGTGGTGAAGACGGGACCGGTATGCGGTTTCGGCGAACCGCGTCGAGAAGCCTTGCCCTGGGCCAATAGTCGGATGGGTGACCGCCCGGCCGCGCATGGGCTTGCGCGCCACCTAGCGGGACAGTTTTAATGACTTTTCGATTATGAACGCAGTTTTCTTGTGGCTTTGTGCAAACAGGATACAGCAGTGGATATTCGAATTATTGATTTTCGATCAATCATTCGAATATCCAATGATTGATTAGCTTTTATTATATTGAAACTTTCTGATATAGCTCGTTTTCTATAATAAAAATTTCGGAATTTTGTGGCATGCCTAATATTACATATTCGGAGTTATGTATGACGTATTACTGGTCATTCAAATAAAGCGTTGATCTTCTTCATACTATTTCTGAAAATTATCTCGTATAAAAAATCATATTTGTATCCTTTTTGTATTGCTAGTCGTACCGTTCTACATCATTTACGGTCAACTGTGTAGACTTTCGCTGGCATGAACTTTACGAAACTTGTAGTTTCGGAACATTAAAATTAGGCATTTTTATACCGTCAAAGCATTCTAAGTTCGGAATTACAACCCGGCCCCGATAGGATCTGGGGATTCTCCAACAAATATTTTCACAATCGCAAGGATGAACAGAGGTACATCGGAAATGATAAAGAAAAGGAGCAAGATTAAAATGAAGCGCATGATTTGGAATTGAACCGCGGTGAGCTGAAAGCAATGAGGATCGCGTGGCTCCGGGTGGCGATGAAAAAACTTGCATATTCGAGTACTATTGAAATTGTGCCCGTGCCACTAAACGATCGTTACTTTGTAGAAGACATCCAGCAGCAAGAGGGAGAGAGAGAGAGAGAGCGAGTGAGGAGGGGTGGGGGGTATTTATTTCTTCCTCTACGACCGGGCTCCCTTAAGAGGACCGTGCTAGAGAGAGAGAGAGAGAGAGAGAGAAAGAGAGAGAAGCAAAAAGAGTCTTTTTCTCGACGATATATTCAAGTACCCATATTACATACATACACAGGACCAACGATGCACGCGTTTTATTTATTCTCAAAATGTTCTTCGTACACGAGTACTATATGAAGGACCTTTTCGTACACGCGCCGTATTTATACACACGTACAATTTGACGACTACGAGTGCGTGTGTACGTGTCCGTACACATGCACTCATCTTCCCGCTCGTTCGCGGATCCACACGAGATCGAGCAAACGTCAAAGCGCCGTCAAATTTACACTGGCCTTTTCATACAATGGAAAAAATGGCACGTGCAGCCTCAAGACTTCCGATCAATTAACTCCACTTTCAATGCACTTCGTTCTATACGAGTGTGCGTCACATCGTGGCTCTTTAAATCACGAAGCGAGCGATATAGAGACAATTTTTCTTGTATCACGCGTACGTTCGGGTGTGAGCTTGTGTAGCGAAGATTCGATGAAAAAATGGCGTATTTGCCAAATACTCAATGCAGACATAACGCCCTTCCGGTCTTGTGGAGACCTGATACACGTATATGTCCAATCTGTGACGTTCTGTAGTTTTGCTACACTTAGATAACCGTCGCTCGGTACCCTTTTCTACCCCTGGGCCTTGAGCCTCCCTCTGGACGACCCCCCCCCCCCCCCCCGGGACCCTCCCGCACCCGGCTATGCCGTATATCATATAGATTTATGTCACAAACGAAACGCATTGCTTCTGTAGCACCCTCCAACGATCGAAACATATTGACGTGTACGATGGCGTTCGAACGTGTGCTCGATACAAGCACTTGATGTATATATATATACATATGTGTGTATGCGTGCATGTGCGTGTGTGTACAGGATGGCTCGAAAAGTGACGTCAAAAAAAAAAATCTCGATGGCTCGTAACAATAGAGTAGGGAGGGGCATGTTGAGCAGTCGGGTAAGTTGGGCAATTGAAATATCTGGAAAACCAAGCACCGCACGCGGGTGCATCAAATTGCGGTAAGAGAGGTATGGGGGAGGCGAACATATCATTCCATCGTCCGTTGCCATGCGGCGCACGAGACGGTAACACGGGACGTTTCATTATTTTTGCACCCAAAAGTAAAAAAAAAACGTGATTGAAAGATTGTCTTCTACCATTGTATGAGAAAAAATATTTCAAAGTTCATTGCAATTAATGTTAATGTTTCAAAATCTAACAAATTAACAAGCAACTGTTGGTTTAGTACTGCATTGTACCAAATCATGTTGCATACGTCTGATTTTTTAATGCCATTTTGACTTTGCTCAACTTACCCCACTATATGCAGGTTGAGCAAATATTTCTCTAGCGAGGATGGAAAAAAACTTTCTCTAACCTCGTGTGATTGCAATACTCGCCTTCGGCTCGTGCTGCGAACTCAAACTCGTTAGAAAAAGTTTTTTTTCGTCCTCGTGTCATACTGTACTATTTTGGTCGAAACGTAGAAAAGATTGTAAAACATACATGTGGATGATTCGAAGAGGTTTCGATACGAGACGACTAGATTTTCCTTTTGGACGTCACTTTTCAGGCCAGCCTGTACATATACATATATTTGTTATCCACATGAGATACGAGAGTGGTAAATATTAAGGGTGGCAGAGTCACTCTCTCATGTGTTACACGCGAAGGCAAGAGTTTCGCAACGCCGCTACTCTCTTACGTCTCTCTCGCGATCGAGAACTCTTTTATGGTGCTCGAAGCGGGGTAATAGTTGTCGTAGTTTCTCATGTCGAGACTCTTCACTCTCGGCCAGTGTACATACTCACCCACCCACGTACGCGCGTACGTACCTATGATTGGGGGCGAAATATTGTGGGACCGCAGAAGAAGCCTACGCACAGAAGGGTGTGCGCGGAAGAGAGTAGACCGAAAGCCACGGCGACCATGGGAAGCACTCGAGCTGCAGCTTGGATCACCCCAACGCGCACCCCAAACGATCTGGCAGAGTGGAACTCGTACCTCGCAATAGGTTTTTCGCTCGCTCCTACCGGCCTCGTGACCTGCTCATACGGTAACGACGTATTTTTTCGCCACGTCGAGTATCTAACGAGCCTTGATTTGACGAAGGACAGCGACGCTAGGAGACTCGCGATGGCCTAGGCCAGTACTCGGATGGGTGACCGCGCAGTCGTCCATTGGCCACCGACTACCGAGCGAGACGGCAGTTTTACCGAGTTTCCCGTAGTGAAGACAACTGACCAGGAAAGTCTAGTATCGGCGCGGGTTTTCCGCAGTTTCCCTGTACCCTCGTGCTGATGCGATACAGCAGGGCACTGGGAGTGGTTGACGGCACTGCATTTTTTGAGGAACTATCAATAGAGAAATGGCAAGGGCGGGTCGACGGAAAAGGGATCGTAGGAGCTCGTAAATTAATATTAAATGAATAATTATTCTTTATTATTCAAGATAATGATTATTGAATTCATTATTATTTGTTATTATTATAGAAGTTAATATTTAATTAATTATTGGTTATTATTATTGTAGAAAAAATATTAAGGGGCTCCACCACCTTGGCACTCGGAAAAATAGGTATAACATTTTTTTTTATTTTGACGCGACTATTGAATATATAAAATAATTTTTATTTTCATGAATACATTATAGTTTTATGAACAATGTTTTTTTTTAATAAAAAAAATGGTGGCGATATAAGTTGTCTAGTAGGAACCTCTTTTTAAAGTGGTGGACAAAATATCTACCCAACCGATTTTTATAAAATTTGTTCCACATATTCTTTACAGTATTATCTAGGATGTAGAATAGGATTTTTTTGAATCGATATCGCGTTCTTTTTTCATTTATTTTTAAAACTCACCATTGTGGTAAAAATCAGCGTTTTTTCAAACAGCTGTTATTTATACATAACAAATTATTTCTTCCCTTTGCTTCAAATTAGCTATAATCTTTTATCACAAGAAATTTGTCTTCTTTTATTTTTCAAACGATGCCTGACAGAGAACAAAATTCCACCATCGGCAAGGATTTACAAAAAAGGGTCCTACTAGAAGACTATCTCCGTCAGTAAATTTTTTAAATTCGTTTTTGTTTTTAATTTGTTCATAAACATAATGTATTAGTATAAAATAACATTTATTTTATATATTTAATAATCGTGGCAAAAAAAATAATATTTTTATACCTATTTCACCGAGCGCCAATGTGATTTTACGCCTTGAATTAATTATTATTTATCGTCATTATAGAAATTAATATTAACTAATTATTATCTATTATTATAGTAGGAATTAATTTTTAATTATCATCTATTATTATTACAGAAATCAATCTGAAATAAAAACTGAAAATTAATTAAATCAACTCATTATGAAATAGAATTAGGCATTAAAAGTCATTTTTTTTTCGTCGGAAAATAACGGAAAGTGAGAATTGTTATTACCCTATAATCACGTGACGGTTTGCTCGTGAAAGTTGTTTGTAACTTTGTTGCAAGCTTTCCTCATAATTACAGGATCGATTGTACTGATATTGGGCTGCGGTCGGAAGTCACAAACGTAATAGATGTTGACGTGAACCTCTAATTATGAGCACTGCAGTGAAACAAGACAGAGAGAAAGAGAGAGAGAGCGAGCGAGCGAGAGAGAGAAAGAGAGAGAGAGAGAACCAGCTCCAATGATAAACTGTTGACTAAACGCAGCAAACAGAAAAATGAGCACACCGCGTCGATTAGTGGCCGAAGTGCATGTGTGTGCACAATACACAGCGCTCCAAGGACTCGAGGTCCGTGAATTTAGTTGCGTGCACAGCAATACCGTCCGCTCGACGATGAGGCACGTTTCAGTTAATAACAGCATACGTTTCACACGCATCAATGAGAGAGACAGGGAGACACACAAGAGGCGAAGGAGAGTACGGATAGTAAACTTAACTAAACATCACACCGGGTGGGAAAATCGAGGGTGTGAAAAGAGTCAGATATGTACGATCCGCTGCGTTTCCGCTCCGAATGCTGCGAGTATGCACGTACAGGTCTGTTCAAATGTGAAGTGCCAGGGACAGAAGCATTCTCATGATAAGGTAGCAATGATTTTTGAAAATTAATTTTATTTATGTATATTATATTTATTTATTTATTACATTTATTATATTTTGGAATTATTTATTTATTTATTATATTTATGAATTATTTATTTATTACATTTAGGATTTATTTTATTTTTTTGAATTCAGTGAGTGTGTAAATTTGATGGATTTTCGTTCGAAGCAACTATATTTTATTTTACTTCCAAACTATGTCATTTTGAGTAAACTTTTTATTGAGTGTTGACTTTGGAGATGTCATTTATTTAAGTTCAGCAAATCTTTAAGATTGAATGATTTGAATGATTTACTGGATTTGAATAGATTTTTAGCGGATGGAACAGTAGCACACTGTGTGCCTCATTCCCAGCGGGAACATCGTGTTACGAATAACCTCAAAACCTGACCATCCTAATTTTTTAAATAAAAATCCAGTTGGTACTGGTATGAATTTGAAGGCGTTACTTCGGATCCGTCATTTTGTGGTGCATCCGCGATTTCGGCCAGGAACACCAAAAACAAAAAGTATTTGTCGACGGAATGGATAAGGCTATCGGACTTGAATAAAATACTATCAGAGTCGATCATACATTTTTCTATCAGAAGCAGTATCCTCTTTCGACGAAACAACACATTAGTTTAAGTTTAATATATATACTTTCGTTGAATGGAATAAAAAGTCCATTCAAGTTAAACAAAACTACATCAATGTGAAATGAACCTTTCTCAGAGACCATTGTAATAAATCGAAACATTTAAACGACGTAAATATATTAATTAATTTAATATAATATTAAACAAAAATCTAGTATACCGATATCCAAAAAAAAAATGCACTCCATTTAAACGAACCATATCTCGCGATCATTCGCCAATAAGTATCTTTCATCCAACCCTTGTCAGATCAAACTGGTCGATGCATCAAACCTTTCCCTGTTTTGGTTCAACCCACCACCGAAGGGTTAGCTCGCAATGGCCAAAAATGGTCCTTTATTAGGCCAAAAATGGCCCTTCTGTAACGGGAGCACGAAACTTTTTGTTGGTGGATCATTAAGCGGGCCCAAGTTCCAAACCACCCCATATATATATTTGTACAATGTTCCGGTAAATTCACTCTCATTTTCACGCAGTTCGTACACAATACTATATATTTACTATACATAGAAAATACATTCATACCCAGGTACATATATCTATAGATGGCCGTGTTCGCTTTATCCTCTTACGATGGTACGTTTGCCTCCGCTATTCTATATAAATGAATCAGAAAATAGCGGCGGGTGAGCCTTGTTCAACACGTGACCGGTCACGTGTTAGATAATTAGATATTCTTTAGGGTCCCTCGCATTAGGTGCTACACGTCGTCGTCGTCGTCGTCGTCGTCGTCGTCGCCGAGGCAAACCTCGCGATGTTCTCTTTCCCATTAGATGAACCCAACGTATATATCGGAGGGCGCGTCGACGCCCTTTCAACCCCCCGCAGCCCCTCTTTTCGAAGCTTTTTCGATCGCGTCCCACGACGCGACTTTTCACCCGCGCCGCAGCGTGCGCCCACCGATGAATCTCCAACCTCATCGCAACTTTTATTAATCGTCGATAGATCTAACGGCGGGATAGCGTGTTCTCTTCGGGCCAACGTTGATACACACGAGGAATATAATAGACGATAAAGTGAGTGGGACTTGACTCATCGGCACGCTCAACCGGTTGATCGGAAGTCGAAACGGCCGTACGAGGGGTGAGAGATGTATTATTCTATTTTGTTTTCACAGACGCGCAACACACACGCGCACCGGATATCGTAATGATCGTGTAATGCCAATATTCATCAAGGTATTACACGTGGGAAGAGGGCCTCGGAACATTGGGATGCGTAAATCAAATATTTCTTTTCCTTTTTTTTTTTCATTGACCACGGAATCGTGTGAATTTTGCTCCACGATGTTGCGCTCTGGTTTACACGCGATCGGGATGTAAGTGAGCAAGCCGCAAGGGAAACTTTGCTTTAGGGAAAAAAGGGGCCGGCCTCGAATTAAAATTAAACTCCGTTACTCGTTAAGTAGATAATTGCTATGGGGAATAAAAATTCAATTACTTTTTTAAATGCTTGCGAATTGATCCGTTGTTTATTGAGTATTTTGAAATAGTATTTCTAACATTTCTAAAAAAATTCTATATCTAAAAAAATAGTATTTCCAACATTTTTGAAACCGTTATTTGTAAAATGTATGCAAATAGTATTTCTAGATAATATCTTCAAAGTTTATAAAAAAAAATAGTATTTCTAAATAGCATCTCTAAAATTTATTAAAAATAGTAACATATAAAATGCCTAAAAATAGTATTTCTAAAATTTCTCAAAAATAGTATTTCTAAAATTTCTCAAAAATAGTATGTCTAAAATTTCTCAAAAATAGTAATTCTAAAATTTCTCAAAAATAGTATTTCTAAAAAATTTCATAAATAGTATTTCTAAAATTTCTCTAAAATAGTCTTGTCAAAATTTCTCAAAAAATAGTATTTCTAAAATTTCTCAAAGATAGTATTTCTAAACTTTCTCAAGAATAGTAGTTCTAAAAATTTCTAACAAAAGTATTTCTAAAATAAAAAATAAAATATTATTTCTAAAACTTCTCAAACATAATATTCCTCAATCACCGACGATTATTGACACAACAATTTCACATAATCAGCAAGACGTCTCCTCTTTTACAACTTTATCCGCCATCGCTCTACACTTTCACGATCTACTATCTCTTGGATTTATAATCGCACGGACGTTTTATTTGCGCATCCAGCCCATAAACGTGCCAAGTGTCAAATGGGCTCTGACGACGAAGGGATCCTTTGCTCATAGATAGCAATTGTTTCACGCGTATATCTCATAGACCAATTAGAAACTGAAGGTGAAAAAAAGCCGTCGACCAGCACGTAACAGCTACGAGTACACGAGAAATTATTACGAAAGTCGTGCGTTCTCCACGGGCCCATTTGGTGAGAGTGTCAACTCGGCACAGCCGTTGAGATCTCATGGTGAGTTGGACGATGCTATCGCTGCGTGCGGTCATCCACAATGTATATTTTATGATTTTGACTGGAATCCATTAGCCGTGATACGCATAGAAAAAACGGAGAAAAATGGCGCAGAAATGGGGCTCGTGGAGTGTACTTTGAAAGGAAAACGATACTCTCGCGATGTATCATTAATGATGCAATTTATGTGAGTGTTTTTTTTATTATTGTAGCGAGAAACATCGTAAATGGGGGAAATGATTTTCATGACTGTCGTCAGATATATGGCACCCCCTTTAGGTACTCCGTACAATTATCATCATCATCGTATGTATATATATTGTATATTCAGGGTGCCCCGAGAAGTGATGTCCTAAAGAAAAATCTAGATCGATCGTATCAATTTCTATCCGAATGACATGTATGTTCTCCGAGCTTTTTTGCTTTTCGAGAAAAAAGCATTTTTTTTATTTTTCTCTTTTTTATGTGTACTGTCCTCGCGATTTTTTTTCCTCGTGTTATCGTCATGAAGTGCACACTGAGAGAAAACTTTATGATATTTATAAAAAAAACGCGCATGGTAAAAGGGTGTATTGTCAAATTCCCTATAGTTTATTGACACCGCAATCATAATATGATCAACACCACTATAAGCGAAAAGTTAATTTAAACATGCAACTTTGGTAGCGTGTTTGACTATCTTGTATCCCTGAAATTACTATAAAATATTGTAAAAGGCTTTGCAATATCGATATGGTTAATTCAGTGCTATCACAAAATCGGCGCACAAATCGATTTTAGATTTTGATGAAAAGTTTGAAAAACAGGTTTGAGAGGATCAGTCACTAAAGTTCAGTTGGTTAAAAAAATACTTATACTAGTCCAAATTACTCCTAATTGCTTTTAAAAATTTCCAAGAAGAAAGTACATACACAAACAAAATATCCTACAGGAAAACTCGAAAAAATAATCGAAAAATACCTTTTTTCTCGAAAAGTTTAAAAAAATCGTAGAACATACATGGGGGATAATTCTGGTAGGTCTTGATCTAGACCTACCGAGGCATCTAGATTTTCCTTTTGGACGTCATTTTTCGAACCACCGCGTATATATGGAAAAGGGAATTTATAATTTTTATTTAATGACGGTATTAATTTTAAAACCTTAATTTGTTTTTAAACTTCAATTTAAATTATATTAAATTTTTATCACATGTCATCGTCACAATTTTAAACTTTGATTTATATTCATTAAATTTTTTATTAAACTTTAATTTACATTAATTTAATATTTCATTAAACTTTTGTAAACGAAAATTTATATTAAAATATAAATATACGTACATTGATCTATAGTTGATTTCGAGGACATCGGGATTTCCATAATATTGAATATAAGGATATTCGGCTACTATGAGGACGATCCTTAAATCCACACATATATAGTATGTACACTTTGACAAGCATACTCATATAATTGATGTTGGTAATGCATTCGAGGAACGTAAATAGGAACGCATGCACGAACGCCTCGACGCGTAAACGACGCGTGCGGCAGTACGTATAAAAACAAACGTATAATGCCAACATGATGATACGATAGGGAAATTGCGTTTTCTACCTCTTCCTCCCTCTTTCCATCCACGTCGCACCCTGCGCATCCCTTTTTTTTCGCCTGCATCGTGACTGGCTTAGTTGCGCCGCGTGAACGCATGTTATCGTAACACGGGCAAAACTTATTTCTCTCTCTCTATCTCTCTCTCTCTCTCTCCGCGCAAATTACAAATACAAAACGATGCGTGTTTTTCCGCGTGGCCTGATCCACGTGTGGCAGGCTTCATTCGTTGCTTGAGCTCTTGACAAAATATAAATGCAAATACGAGATGAGCATTACCGATTACGCAAGCGCAATCCCAACGTCCATTACTCATACACGTCTTGACTAGCGCACGAGCTCTTCATGTATCGGTAATAAATCGGTATCGGTATCGATCAATATATCGGTAATGAATCGGTATCGGTATCGATCGATATATCGGTATAAAATCGATATCGGTGCCGATAAATGTATCGGTATCGATCGATGTATTGGTATCGATCGAAGTATCGGTATCGGTATCAGTATCGGTCAATGTGCCGATAAAAAAAAGTGATTGCTGGATTTTGGCTAGAAAAAAATCGGTCCACTTTAAAATGCGCGGATGGAATAAATGGCTTCAGCTGAAACGAACCCCGGAAAAAATCGGTCTAGGCGCGACCGGGTGGTTGTCAATAAAAATTCTGGAATTCAGATTTGATCGGCAATTCCAAATGCACACTTGGTCGAATAAGCCACGTGATCACATCCGCCACGCGATTTCGTGGCTTATTCGACTTGGTCGAATAAGCCACGAAATCGCGTCGTAGTTGTGGAAGCTCAGTCCAGAATATAAAAAGTCAATTTCCCATCAGATTTCACCCCTTTTTTACAATCTTCATACATCAGACAAATATGCTCTCACTTAAGGGTAAAAGCTCCAGCTTAGACCTCGAGAAGAGATACCCAAGCGTGAAAAAAATTCACCAAGAATTATAGGTGTCAGGTAGCCGGTTCTACTGCCCGCCGTAGACGGAAGCCTTTTAGCCCGCGCATGGGGGTGGATTTTCCTGTATGTACGCATCGACGGTAGCCTCGCGGATTCAGCGAGAGAGAAGCGTCCCTTCAAGTGATTAAAAACAATTACCGTTTCGTCGCACCCGACGAGGTTTGCGGGTGGTAGGAAGGGTCGGAGATGGACCGAAGCAGGTCTCTTCCCACCCAGCGAGAGGACGAGTAATGAGTACCAGAGGGTATGTACAGGTTAGGTGAGAGCGTTCGATAACCGAGAGGCACAAGAATGAGAGGTTTTCAGGATTAGGATGCGCCGAGCGATGGAAGCAGAGAGACATACCACGGCTAGGGGGATGACTCGAAAAAAAAAAAAAAAAAAAAAAACAACGGAACGAAATATCCGAGCATCTGAGCCCTGCGGGTTATGTGGTCGCATTCGAGGCTCTTGTCTCGCACCGCCGGTGGGCTGCGCCCTCCGCACTGTCATTTTCGCAAAACATTTGTATGAAAATATTCAGCCTGCTTGGAAACCCCATGGAAAGAGGGGTCGCGTTCCTGTACGTGGGTAGCGCTCGTTCACGCAGGGGTTGAGGGGTGAATCGAGAAGGTTGGCGACAAACTCTCTCCAACGAATATATATATATAAATAATGTGTGTGTGTGTATGTGTGTGTTCACAGTACTGATAGGGTGTGATGTGAATGTGAACCACCATTATTATTTCAATATACTGTACTGCCTTAAGGACTTCGGCAGGTCAAGATAAATTAATGCTCTACTAAATTAAAAATTACATTGTCATCTTAAAAATTATTATTTTTATCTTTTTTTACTTTATGATTTTATTTGATTTTTTTTTATTGATTATATTATTATCTTGAAATTAGTATTATCTTTTTTAATTCTAACTTTATTACTTTAGTTTTTTTTTAATTATTTAATTTAATTAATTATGCTTTTGTCTTAAAAAAAATATTAAATTGAAAATTATGTGAATACAATTATGGTACAGTCAAGCTTCATTTTGATGAGTCACTCTATCGAATATATATATATGAATAGTACTTATAGGGTATTGGTGTGAATTTGAACCAGTTTTATTTTAATATACTGAACTTCAGCAGGTTAAGATCAAATCATGTTCCGCTAAATTCAAAATTATACTGTTATTTTAAAAATTCTTATTATTTAAAATTTTTTTTCTTTATTATAGTAGTTTTCTTTTTTGGTGTATTCAATTAAGTATATTATTAGCTTGAAAAAATTATTGAATAGAAAATGTGATGTAACAAATTATCCTCGAGTCGAGCTTCTTTTTTGATGAGTCTTTCCAACGAATAAGTATATATATATATATATATATATACAGTGGGTAAAAAAAGTATTTGTACACCGCGTGTTTTTCAAATTATCCTGCGAAAAAAAAAAATACTTTAGCATTTTATTTCGAAGAAAAACAAAAAGTTCGATGAAAATTTTCGAAAAAATATAAAATGCTAAAGCATTTTTTTTTTTCGTAGGACAAACGAAAAACACGCGATGTACAAATAATTTTTTTACCTACTCTATATGTTCAGTACTTACAACAATTTATCACGATAAATTGTTGCTCTGCTATATTCAAAAGTAAATGATTATTTTGCGAACTTTCCAAAAAGTTATTACATAGTTTTTACTTGTTTATTATGTGATTAAATAAACTATCTTCTTATCCCGAGAAAATTAAATTGAAAATTACATGTATCAAATAATCCTACAGTCCAGCTACTTTTTCAATGAATCGAAAATTACTACCCCGATCCAAATTGGCACCAACTCTGCTGGACATAGGTACCATTGTATGTGCACTGGCGAGAAGGGTTTCTTTCCACATTTGCTGGCGACACAATAGCAATAGAAACGACATTTCATATACGTGCAATACTGGCGAGGGAGGAGAGAGGGGGGGGGTAGGAAAGGAGACTAAACTGCGAGAGTATTACACGGCTGTAGCATTCTTCGACTTCTAAATCACGAAATAACTACGCCTGGCTCTCGCTTACTACATTCTCATCCAAAAAAGGGAGCGGGTGGCTTTTAAGGGGTTTGGGACCTCGGATCGAATTCGCCTGGCCAAAAGGGCGTCTCTGTACTAGTGGACTCGAAAATATTTGTGTATATATATATATACTCGTGGACGAAGTCGAGAGAAAACGAAACTGCCGACCGCTGGATTCCTCCCAGTTACGGTGCAACCATTATCCGCTCTCTTTCTCCTTTCTCCGCGCTTATTAACAATTAAACAGTACCGGAGGGAAATTCATTATCGCGAAAACTGCTCTCGAGGGTGAAAAACTGTCGGAGTTCAATTCGATCATCGCTTAATTATAAGTAACTTGTTAATCAGACGCAAGGGATGACTCAGAAGGACGTCAAAATGTCCAACGAGCACCGACAGTAGTGGTCTAGCCACTACTCGGATAGGTGACCGCTCAACCGTACGCTAGCTCGCGCCTCGCAAGCTTCCGGACGGAAAACCGGAAATTCAGTAAAAATATAGCCGTCCGTATCGACGCGAGTTTTTTTCAGTTGCCCTGTGCCCTCCTGTAAGCGAGCCCTGTAAAATCCCACCACATCGTAGGCTTTTTTAATGTGTTTTCACAAAATGGCACCAGATTGAAATTTACATTAATTTTTCAACCTAAATTTCCAACCTCTCTATCTTAATAAAAGAAAATTATAATTGAGTAAAAAGATTCTACGATGCCAAGGGCTTTATACATTGCATTTTAATCCTTCGTGGTCACACTTCCAAATTCAATCGCGGTGCTCACACTTGGATTGATTCTACCCAGTCAGTTTTCAAAAAAGTATTGTCACAAAACTGTCCGTCTGAAGTAATTCAAAAAATTACGGAACATGCTTTAAACTTTCTAGATGATGTACGAAAAATGTATTTATAAGAAAAAAATGGCGACATGTTAAAAAAATTCATAAAGAGGTAAAAACGCAAAAAAGACACTTTTTCGCTCAAAAAATCACAGTTCCGTGAATTTTCAACATTTTTACGTAAAATTTGGACGTGATAATCCTTAGATATGCTACTTTTGGAAAAAAATGGTAGCGCAGTGCGCGTTCGAAAAAAAGTATTTATTCCGACATGTGAAGAGGGTAAATTTTATGGTATGAGGATACTTCAAACTCCAGGTAAAGATGGTGAATACAGTCCCATTCGAAGCCGGGAACTATTATATATTTACGCAAAAAATTGATCGAAGGGTCGATTCTACCCAGGGTGACGACGAAGGGTTGAGAATGTAATTATGGGGACCTCCAACGAGGGATATGATTTACGCCGGTTCTTCCAGTAAATATATATTTATAAAAAAATTGTCAATATACCTCAATATTTATACTTTCGAATAAAACAAACTTGAATCAAATCAAACAAATCGTTTTTCAGATAATAATTCTCTAAATTCACCTATTTTTCCGCCGTCTATTCGGGTGTGCTCCGTTAAATCATGGAATATACTTTTTTTTACTCGCGCAACTTTGTCGATGGAGGCACTAGGCTTGAGCGCGAGCTCTCGAGGCTTTCAGCCTTGGTAACGTCTCGTTTCGTATACTAAAAGTAATATTCGCACCGCAACTGTAATTAAACAATTTGCCTACAGATGGAGTTTTTAGCGGAAGCATTTGGCTTTTGTCGGTGTGCGGATTACGCGCCGGCGTCCTGCTATAGCTACCGAGCAATATATATGTAGTCGCGACAATACTCATCACTATGCATAAACCGCATAGCTCCTATATTAAAGTCAGCGCGCGAAGCGCGTTAAATGCTCGCGTGATTAAAAATGCTGTCGTCCGAAATTCCTACACAGACAGGAGGCCACGGAATGCCACTTAGGACTCTCTCTCTCTCTCTCTCTCTCTCTCTCTCTCTCTCTCTCTCTCTCTCTCTCTCTCTCTCTCTCGCTTTCTCTCCCTTGGCCTTGTTTCCTTTACCTCCACCCTCTCTCTCTCTGTCCCTTGGCCCTTTTCCCTTTGCCTCAACCCTCTCTCGCGCTCTCTCTCTCTCTCTCTCTCTCTTTCTATCCGCGTGACAAGAAAAGGCCGCAGCAAGGCCCGGGCCTCTTCCACTTGTCGCACAATGTTACAATTTATCACGCTGCAGTTCCTTAGATTCAGTGAAAAATGAAGGTCCTGCTTTCTTATCAAAGGGCTACAGAGTTATGGAGGCGCGGCGAGATAGTACGAAAATTCTTGCTGGTAAATTTCGTCGCAGCTTTACACATTTGCGTGTGAATGAAATGAGCTCGCGATGTGTTATCGATACTGATAATACACCGCGATACAAACGATTGCACTACTCGCTTCGTGCCACGTTCGGAATCCTACTTTTTGGAAATATTATTAGAGAAATATTGTTTTTTGTTATGCTGTTTCGAGTATTAGAATTTAAACAAATTACTGCTTTTATCTTTATTTAAAAAATACGAAAAACTGTGATACAGTGCTTTAAAAATTATGATAATGCACATACCGGTGGAAAAAAAATTAATTGCAAATGATGCTCTCAGTATTCCGAAAACTTCTATATAATGCTTTCAACATTCCAAATATGTTATATAATACTTCAAAATAAAAATAGTAATATATTGTTCTTAAAATTGGCCATAGAAGGTAGCTAAATAATTATTTTTAAATTGCATTATAATGGTGTCAAATTTACAAGAACTGAAATATGATGTTTAAAAAATAATAAAAAATTGCAATATAATATAGTTTTACATTGACCATGAAAAATAGCTAAGTAATTATTTAAAAATAGCCATATGATGCTGTAAAAATTTGAAAAACTAGAACATGATACAGAAATTAAATCAAACAAATAGCAGTATAATATTTTGAGAAAGGCAATAAAAAATGGCCAAATAGTTACAAAAAAATTGCAATATAAACCTTTCTGCAATCTTATTTTTTTATATTTATGACCCAAACAAACGAAATTAACAAAATGTTGTCTTATCTTCACCTGATCGACGCAGCTTCGTTATATTTGGGTCGATAAAAATGTTTCGTGCGTTTCTTAAAAAAAAAAAGGTAACAAATCTAAACAACTAAATAAAATCGGCTTTAATAAATATCATGCCCTTAATCATGCAAATGTACTTAATGTAACTCAACAGTCACGCGAATAGAATGCAACCCTTATCGATCACAATATCCTTCATACCAAATGTTCGTTGTCCTTTAAATGAAAGCCTGAAAGGCTTCGTTAATTTAACATGAAACACCCCGTATGAAGTTAGCTGGCTAAAATTTGCAGCTTTTTCCCATCCTCGTCCTTAACTTGCGGCTATTTCGTTCCCAGAACGAAGACCGCAGTACACGGCGACTAAATAAACGCACAGGAGCTTTTGCGCCGAGCGACGAAATATTATCTACCCGTCCATGGACGCGTCCATAAAGGGTGGCCAGAGTGAGAGCACTTCCGTTTCTTTTTGCCGTCCTCGCGGACTCTGTCGTTGAAACCTGTGCACTGCAGTTTATACACAGTTACTTTTTTTCCTTCTTTTTGTTCAAGGGGATGAGAAAAAGTCGTAGGTGTCGGCTTTCTCCACTATCGCGATCTTTATGGAGGGTACTCTAAAGAACGCCAATTCTCTCTCTCTCTCTCTCTTTCTCTCTCTCTCTCTTTCGCTCTGTACAATCCTCCAACGATCCTTCATTTTGCACTAAAAACGTCTGTTCAGCCCGTGTCCTTACATTGCAAAACCCTAATAACGATTTTTCCACGCCTTCCAGAAGTTCAGAGTCTGCGTGACTTAATCGACAAATGCATTGAGTGGGACAGGGAGGAAAAAAAAAATAAATTAAGCGAGAAAATGAGAATAGTATACTCAAAATGCTCTGAACAATGAGAATGTAAAAGAAAATTGTGGTTGGAAACACGCGCGGATGGAAAATATTTGTATGACTGATAGCGCGCGTTGAGAGTGCAGGCCCTGTAAAAAAAAACATATTTAATTTAAATAGATTCTATTTAAATCAAATAGGTTTTTTTTTCTCGTATCTCGGCCTTCTACGACCCTATTTGTTTCAATTTTTTTATTTGTTCAAGCTATTCTTTTTAAAAATTAAATATATTCAAATTAAGTGAATAACTAAATAATTACATTCAAATTGAATAAATAAAGATAAAACACCAAATATCGCATGAATACGAGAAAGGAATATAGGTTCATGACATAAAAGTGCGCTGAAAATAACTTAAATTATTTTTCTTTTTTTCACTAACAAGGCTGTTATTTAGAAAAAAAAAGAAAGGTATCGTCGTGCCTTTTATTCACAGGCGCGACCATTTATGTATAGAAAGACTAACCCTTTTCCTCAACTGCAGAATGTTACAACAGTCGTCCAATGAAAACAAAGCCATGAGATTTTTGAGAGACTGAATCGTGTACCATTTTTCCGTCTGTCTCTAAAGTCTTATACTGCCAGATGAAACCAAATCATAGATTTAATAGGAGTAAATAAAAGATTTAGTTATTAGACGATATTAAATAGATCTTGATTTGAATACATAAATATATTTAAAATGAACAATTTAATAATAGGAAAAGCAATAGGAAAAATTTGATTTCACGAAAAATCTAGTTAATTCAAATTTAAAAAAATCAAATAGACGCATCTAGTTAATATCAAATGAATTTTTTTGTCAGTGTGTGTAACGAATACATTTGATTGAGCAACAATAGAACTACGATAATTCGATCTCTCGAGTAGATCGATATTACATTATATTAGGTGTACTAAAAAGAAATCCATTATTTTTGCATGAAATTGAAGGCAAAAATAATGGATTTCTTTTTACTACACCTAATACTATGAAAGGATATATGCACATACATGCATTCACACAAATATATATATATATATATATTCTAGCTGCGAGAAAATACGAGGGTGAGGAAAAAGGGGCACGTAGATCGTGAAAGGCGCTTCTATGTGTATTGAAAAAGCCAGGGAAATAAAAGGGTCACGTGGCTCAAATGTTCGAGACTCCAACTCATGATCGAGCGTTAACGAGAGAGCTGTAAGTGTTCTTCCTTAGTATCTCGAATCACGCGTGTTACGTCCCATATATATATATATATACACACATGTGTCGATTAGCCATCAATCGAACTTTGCGTGCGCTCCGCCTCGTGTTTTCCCCAATTTCGTCTCCCACCACGTAACATCCGGTTTCTCCACCTTATTTCCCCGTTCCTCCTCTTCATTCTCCTCCTCGAGTCTTATTCAAGAATTCAATATACGTATGCCTCGGATCCTAATTCCGGTAATTGGGAATTTCCTTCAATCTCTCGGTCCCCGCGTATCTTTCAGTGTATACGCACAGATATGTATATGTACGCGAGCAAGTGAAATGAGATTTTCCAGCGTTGAGAGAATTCGATCGGGACCGCAGTTCAAACACGATACTGTCGCAAAACGAATGTCTACAGGGTGGCTCGAAAAAGACGAAAGAAGCACATCTCGATACCTCTTATCAACACCTACTCGAATCATCCGCATGTATGTTCTGCGATTTTTTGTTTTCGAGAAAAAAAAAGGCAGTTTTGATATTTTTTATTCGAATTTTCCCATAGCATAGGTTTTTATTTTTGTCTCTTTTGTGTATGTAATTTCCTCTTTGAAGTTTTTAAAAGCATTTGCAAGTCATTTCGACTAGGCATATTTTTTTTATTTTTATCATTTGATCTTTAGTGACGTCAGGCACTAATTTAATCACTAAATAAACTAGCTGTTGAGTCACTTAGCAATCAATAAATGACTAAGTTAAATCACTTATAAACTATAATCAACATTTATAAACCTAAGTTAAATCACTTATAAACAAGTCACAAAGTTAAACAACTAAGCAATAAATAAGTCACAATAAATGATGTCATTGAGCAATAAATAAACTAACTGTTAAGTCAGTCAGTAACTGTTTGCAATGAATGAATGACCAACTGAACATTAAAGTAGACGCCTTGGGTCTTTATCGAAAGTTTAAAAACCTAAGGCAAGTTAGTTAAGGCAGTAGTCTGCTTTACAGGCTTCAAAAAATCGATTTTTCGTTTTTGTCTTAAATCTATTCCAAAACTATCCAAGAATATGTGTTCAAAATTTTAGAGGCCAATTCGACATATTTTCGAAGCTAGATCAGTTTTAGTGGCCGAGCGTCGAGCAGGTGCGAATGCTCGGGCAGAACTTTACAGCCCGTTTTCTCGAGTTTTCATTTTCACAAGTTTTGGAAAACGGTGCCGGCGATAGTAAAAACAATATATGTCCGATCGAAAAAAACCAAAGTGATCTAGCTTCAGTATTGAATTATCTTCTATTTGAACTAAAAAAGTTGGACAAAAGTACTATTTAAATTACTTGTTTTGCAACTTAAAGTGAATTTTTTTTTTCAAAAAAGTGAATTTTTTTTTCAAACTTCGAAAAAATTTGGAATTTCGTCATTTCTTCGGTATTTTTTTAGTTCATATAGAAAAGGAACTTATAAAAACTAAAAAAAAATTTGGTTCCACTGTTTCAGATGCATCGCACGACCTCCATCACCGGCACCGATTTACGAGTGCACACTCCAGGCGCCCCAGAAAAATCGTTACAACTTTGGCAAATTTCAATAATTTGTAATAATAAAAATTGTTTTTTAAAGCTTGAATATAATATACTATCGTCTCAAAATTTCGTTTACCGCAATCATTTCCTTCCCTTTCAAAAAAATTGTTGAAAAAACGCTTTTTTTTCGGCTCCTAAAGCAGACTACTGCCTTAAGTAGTTTGTCGTTTATTTATTGCTTAACAGAGCAGTTTATTAGATACCACGAGTAAAAAAAATCTCGAGGAAAGTACATGGAGAAAAGAGAAAAAAAATTCTTTTTTTTTCAACAAGTAAAAAAGTTCGTAGAACATACATGGGGATGATTCGAATAGTTATTGATACGAGGCATCTAGATTTTCTTTTTTTGGACGTCACTTTTCGGGGCACCCTGTAGATTTATATATATGTAATACCGCACCTTATATCTTCAATAAAGAATTCTGAATTTCCAAACATCAAAGGAACTTTGTTCAATGGACCCGACGCGAAATACAGCGCTTTCGCGTATTACGTATCTCGTCAGCCGTGAGATGAGACTCGGGCGCGCTTCCGTTACTAGACGCGAAAGCTCTCTTTCTTCCTTTTCTTCTTTTTTTTTTTACTTCCCTCCCCCCTGTCCCTTGCCCCTGTACCCTTCCGAGGAAGACTGAGATAGAAGAATAAAACAGAGAAAATTGAGAAGCTCGCGAAAATACGCGTTTGGACGATCAGTCAGGAATCCCAAGTTTTCCTGTGCCTTCTAATCCATCTGCACGTAGCCTGGTACATTTTTTTTGTCCCTTCGTATGGCCCTTCCCGCGATTCTTCTCCGTCGCATCAACTTCTGCGTGCCTTTCATTGCGAAGCAAATCATCTTTTTTTCCCCCCTTTAAGACTCTTCGCTTTCTTTACCTTCCCGAATGGGGGATTTCTTATCGGAGACTGATGAATATTCAGTGCGGAAACATCAACTTCTTTTTTTCGTTTTTTTTTCACCCTCTACGATATAAACGTACGGACTTTTTGGTTTGTCGACTAAAACTTCTCCAGGTGGTGTTTTCGAAGTAGTTCAATGTGAAAATTTGCATTTTCTTGAATGCTGTAACTTGGGATTTGCGATAGCGAATGCCGGGGGGGGGGGGCTGGTAAGTACTTTGAATCGGAGCAGCATTAATATTATGAGGGAGAAAGTCCGAAAAACTGAAACAAGCTCTCATTTGACAGTGGTAGAAGTGACCCAGAGTAATTTATTGTGCATATTTATTGTACAGCAGTGGTAACAAACCTAAACAAACCCAAACAAATAACCTGAACAAACAGTTGACCGAACAAAATTAATATCTCAAACAAACCCAGACAGAAAAACAAGCCATCAGTTCAAACAATCAAAATAAATGCAAATGCATAAAAAAGCTAAACAATCCCAAGCAAACACTCCAACCAAACCCAAACAAGTCGTCAACCCAACAATCCAAGCAAACCCATGCAAACACTTGAAACAAACCCAAACAACCTAAACAGACCAAAGAAACCATAGCAAACACTTTAAATAAACTCAAACAAACCCAAGAAAACACTTCAAATAAACCCAAACAATCCAAATGAATTCAAACGCACAAAAAAGTTGAATAGGCAGAATCCAAACAAAAGATCCAAAATAAAACCAAACGAACAAATAAGAGAAGGAACTCAAACATATAATGCGCGTACGCTTATTGTCCAGGAGTACTAACACTGACCGAAACATTCTTTTGATATTAACTAGATGCATCTATAAAAAAAATTTAATTTGAATTAACTAGATTTTTCGTGAAATCAAATTTTTCCTATTGCATTCCATTATTAAAATTATTTATGTTAAATATATTTATTTATTCAAATCAAGATCTATTTATTATCGTCTAATATGGGTGTGAAAAATCTCTAAGTACTCGATTTTCGAATTCTAGCGCAACCCCTCTTGATTCATGTCGTGACTTTCTGTTAACTTTAAACGCGTTTATTTCAAAACTACATTTTTCAAGTAGGCCGGACTCATAACTCAAACAAATTTCAACCGATTCACTTGAAATTTTAATCTTATATTTAGAATTACATTTTCTAAGGCACTGCGTAGGATTTTTTTATTATATTGCGTAGTTCCTTTTTTATAAACAATTTTCTGACGATTTTCTCATGGCATTTCATATTTTTTGTTTACATACGCGCCATTTTGACAAAAAACAATATATCAAAAAAATCCTACGTACTTCCTAAGCTATTCTTATATATAATCGAAAAAACTTTAGAGTCTTATCATAACTCAAAAATTATAGGAGCTGTTGGTCCGGCCGTTGACCTTCCAGAAATAAAGGCGTCATTGGAAAAATGCTGCACAGTCGCCATTTTGTCATGTATCATTGTGAAAAAATATTTTTGTATAGTCAATTACGTGTATAATAAAACTCCTATTTTGTAATTCCGATTTATTTTATGGTTTCGCTAAAAAAAAATACAAAATATGCCCTTTTTTGGCCTCTAGAGTAACCTAAGGCCTTAGTAGATATATCATTTTTACGTCATAAGAAACGTTAACAAAATTTTAACAGATTTGAACCTGGCGACCCGATTCGAACCCGAAATTTTTTATAATTACATTTGCCACGAATTATGCCTGGTCGTGTCGCACTTTCTGAGAGACTAGATAATCGCACGATCGGTGGAGAGTTTCTCTACACGATTGCAATCAGATCGAGCTTTCTCCAGGGTCTCTGTGAATAAAGGAGCAAGCACATACGAAGTGATTATGCACATACGCACGGGCATAAAGACAGAAAGAGAGAGACAGAGAGAGAGAGAGAGAGAGAGAGGTCGAACGTGCGTGGCCCAAGGCAATAGGAAACCAGACAGACAGACGAACGCGTGGACCGAGGCAGAACGAGATGGATTTCCTTCCGGGACGAAAACGACATTCGCATTCGCAAACAGGAGTTTAATTTCGCATGCAAATATTACGTATATAAGGGAAGAATATACGCGGGGAGTGGGAGAGGGAGGGAAAAGGAAAGGGGGTCGTTGCGACGTTGGAAAGCAAGTCACTGCATAATACATTGGGTATAGATGTGTCTTTTGGTACACAGGGGCACTCGATGTGTGTACCCTCACGTATCGCAGACGCTCGGTCATGATTTTTTTATAACAATCCCGACCCTCTCGAACTATTTTACCATGTTATAACGTCACTCTCGATATAGAATAAACGTATCGAGTTACTTGGGCTCGATTATGCTCTCTCTCTCTCTCTCTCTCTCTCTCTCTCTCTCTCTCTCTCTCTCTCTCTCTCTCTCTCTCTCTCTTTCTCTCTCACTGTTACTCTGTCTGTCTGTCTGTCTCCCTCGTTCTCTCTCTCTGTCCTCCCGCTCCCCAATGGATCAATGCTCTCTCGTCGTAAAGTATCGAGTTACTAATTAACGAGCAAACTTTCCTTTCCAAGCAAAAAACAAAACTTAAAAAATAAAAGGATTCTGCATCTTTCCAAGTTCCTGCCATTGTTTCCAAATGCAGACTAAGAAATACAACAAAAAATATCAAACTAGAAAGAAAAATGCGTCCCCGGATAGAACGTGAATCCGATACACTCAAAATACACGGTGGATTTTTTTTTAATTGAGGTAGAATTTCGTTTAAATTACGACCTACTAAACTTTTATTTGATATATTCAATCCAATTCCATCTTTATTGAGATTAAATGTTTCGATTGGTCACGACTCACTATTAAAAATCTTTTTTATTCACTGCAATATAATTGCACACTTTTAACTTGCAGAAATAATTTGTTTCGTCAAAAAAGGATCAGAATCCTGATTCCGTCAGCAAGTTCTGCTTTTTGTCCCCGTACACATAATGTCAGATCTTGTAACAATAAAAAAAACAGAGCCAAAGTGACGACTTAAAATCCATGTTAGAAAGTAGATTTTTATTTAAAAAATTACGAATGTGAAGTTTTGAGGTTCGTATTGCGATCATGCACAACATGATGTTCCCTCTCAGAATATGACGCAGAGCGCTTCCTTATTCCGCCTATTAAATAACTGAATTTAATAAATCATCTGGTAAGTCTAATAAATAATTTAGCAGAGTAAATAGTCTACTGAAAAAGTACTTTTAATTTACGAAATGAATACTTATAATTTTATTTTTAATCTAATTAAATAAGGAAATTAAATCCAATGAAATAATGAAAATTATTTTTCGAACGTTGTTATTATTTAGAGTATTTTTTAGAGTATTATTTAAAGTAGTAGAGTATTTACAACCCCTATTTACTCTACTGACTATAGTATATTAAAGATAATATAGTACAGTGTAGTCAAATATAGTCAAGTATAATAAAAACTAAATTATAGTAAAAATACTCTACAACTCTAAAAAATAATTTACTAAAGTTTTTTTTACTAATAAATACTCTAGTTAATTGAAAGTATTAATTCAGTAAATGGAATTAATTCGTCATTTAACATAATTAAGTAAAAAAAATAGTAAATCAATTCGTAAATCTCGTATTCGGTAGATTAAAAAAGTATATACTAATAAATAAATAAACTAAAACTAGAATTCCACTAGAATAAATGATTTCTTCCAAATGAGCATTCAATAAGAAAATTCACCTAAAATAACAAGTATTCTTCAAATATAACAAATTTCTCTAGTCGAATAAATACTTTGATACCATAACCAATATAAAAACGTCATGTATGTCATATGCAATTGTTTTTTACCAAATAATTTTCTCCCTCAGTAATACGCGAGTTTCTCACCGATCGCGATTTCGAAAAACAATCGACCTCGTCGATATTTCCCACGCAATTCATCTCCACATGATCCAACAGTCGGCGAACAAAAAAAAAAGCATTGCGATACCAATAATTCATTTCGATTATTCACGTCGATGGACAGCACGTTTTTTCGATCTGGAAATGAATTTCTCAAAGAAACGAGTGCGCGGGGGACAGCTATGAGTACGCTCGATCGCTTTCCAGCATCCACGCGCGCGCACACATACTTATTATCGTCGTTATTCCTTTGTACGCGCGGTAACGTTTGCCCGTGAGACAGCACAAAAAAAAGCGTCATGGCCCGTCGATCACGGGAAAAAAAAAACGAGAAAAACGAATACCATCTTCCGGGTATAATCGATGATTGTGCCAACGACGGTGCAACACCCTCCCTCCCTCCTTCGCCCCCCTCCCCCACCACCACACCATCACTCTTCTCAACCTCTTCCTTGCCCCCTTAGGCACACACGCGGAAGTCACATCCCGCACGTATGCACACGTATGTGGCGTTTTTCCATCTTTTCAAGATACGACAGGAGTTTACCCTATTTTTTTTCGTTGTTCCTCCAACGGATCGCGCAATCCGCTCGAGCAAAGTGGCAAATACAATTTATCAGGAGCCGCACGCAGGATCTGGCACCTTCATATACGCATAAGTACGAAGATATATATATATATAGACATACATATACATGCAAGTAAGAAATAACACATCGGGGCAAGTATCTGACTTGCAAAAGTGAAGGAAATGTTCACGCGACGCTTATAGTCTCTCTGTATGGAGGAGACGATATATTTTCCAGAAAAATGCAAATCATCGCCCGCTCGTGTTGCTGCTGATCTAGCGCTCTCGCCACGAGAATATTACGTTTAGTACGCATATATACATATATGGGGTATTCCAGCTCAACTCGGACAAGCATTTCCCTCACGATCGTTGATTATAGATTTTCATAGTGGAAAGCCTCACTCCTGGTGTCATAAAGAGACGTCATTTTTCAGAATTTCCCCCTACCCTTTGCCCTTTTGCGGCAGCAAAAAATTGAAACGTTCACTCAGGGCGTTTTTAAATCTCTGACGAAATTTATATACGCCTTAGACCTGTTTTTTTGCATTTTTCACCAAAGATCAACTTGTGCTGTCGATGTTGACTAATTACTTTTGTGAAGTTTCAATTTTGGCGATGATTATTCGACATTTTGAAAGTCACAAGAGTACTTTTTCAGGCTTGCAAGTAAGACGATACGTAAAAAATAACGAAAAATTGTGTTTACAAAATAGAAAGAATGTATATAACATTTGTAATGGTCAGGGGAAGGATTGGGATCGGCTGAAAAAATTATTCGGAGCCTTTTCTGTTCGGGTAAGTTTAAATTGGCTAGCACAACGAAAAGGAGCGGGAGAAGGGGAGGAGGACTAGCTAACCGCATATACAACATAGCAAAAATAGGATTTGGGATGATTCGAGAAGAATGCAGAATAGAATATATCCCACTCGAATTGAATTTCATCTGAAACCATATTTTAAAAGTTTTTTTTTTACTTGCGTGACCGAAAAAGTACTCTTCTGAGTTCCAAACTGTCGAATAATTATCGCCAAAATCGAAAGTTCACAATAAAAATAGTTGGTATTGGAAGTAGAAGTCGAGGTTTGGTGAAACGTGTACAAAATAGGTCTAAAAGATAGCTACGTTTTTTCAGAATTGTAAAATCCGCCCGAGTAGACTTTTTGATTTTCGCAGCGGCAGAGAGATAAGCGGCAGGGGAGGAAATAAAAAAAAATGGGCTATTTTGTTACACCAGGAGTGAGGTTGTACACTATGGAAATCTATAATCAACGATGGTGAGCGAAATAGTTGTCCAAGTTGAGCTGGAATACACCATATATACTCGTATATATAATTTTCATCATACATATATATATATATAGGTGCACAATATATGACAGTGGCTGCGAAAAGTCCCGAATAAATTGACAAGAATGTGAGATGTAAATGACATTCAAATTGTGACGTGTGGCAAAATGACAAAAATATTACAGGCATATATCGCTCTTCACGAGTACAATCTTATATATACATATAGATCAAAGATATTTTGAGGACGATTCTTAAAATGATCTGTATATAAATATGCTTCTATCTAAAGTAGATTTTGAAAACATTAGGGTTTACACAATGTTGAGTATGGGGACAACTGGCTACAAGGGGGATGGTCCCCAAAATCTAATGTCTCCATAATCATCTTTCCCCATATATAGATAAATCCGTATGGAGAGAGAATTTGCCACAGCCACCCTTCTCGCGTACGTCACGCTCCATAATTGGCTGATATTCAGATGTGTTGCCCGTCGTTGCGCGGAGAATTGAATTTTCGAAACAATTTCGTGGCTGTATAGGCGCAGCGTGAAAACACCTACGATCTTCTCTATGCTTCATATAGTAGATACGCTAACCCAAATGGACTCGCATATACGTCATTGCCTTTCTTTTTGGCTGTTCAAGCTGTATCTGTAAAATTGTCGTCAGCGCGCTCTTCTCGCGCCAAAATCGTCGAAATGCTCGTGGGAACGTGATTGTAATTTGCAAAGGAGCGGGTGGTCAAAACGGAAACACGCGGAACGATCGCCGATGGGGATCAAAGACCGCATTTCCAGAGTCTGAGTGCACGTGAGATGGACGAGGAGGGAGGAGGGAGAGAGAGAGAGAGAGAGAGAGAGAGAGAGAGAGAGAGAGAGAGAGGAATAGTGAGCTGATGGGGTAGATCAAAGTGACGGAGATAGGGACATGGAAAAGCCTCGGGCCATCGAGGTGTACACCGAGAAATACGTATGTCCATACAGATCAGAGGTGTATTATACGTAGGTACAGCGGTATGAACAAAGATGGACAAGCCTCATCGATTTCCGTCTCCGCCGTGTTAAACAGCCACGTCAATGTCGGATCATCGAGGACCAAGCTTCCCCCTTTGAAATGGCCACTGGTCAGTTTCCCAGATTCTACACGTCCATGGACCCTCTATCTATAGAAATTATACCTATAGATATTAATCACTGGGAAACAAAAAGACGTAACTCCTTCCCCATGTGGGTGGGAGTTTGCAGGGCCAGCGACCTTTACCTCGCATTCAATATATCTGTGGAATTCGATTCTCAGATTCGAATTCACCCAAATGCCAGCGTCAGAGTTTCCCTGCAGCCTTTAGGCACTCGTGTCAATCGCCATAATGGTGTCCGCAGCTTGGAGAGGCCGTCGTTCATCGACAAAAGGATCCTGTGGCTAACCTCCCTAGCTACTCTCTACATCTCCGGCTCGTTCTCTTTTCCTCCCTATCTTGCTCTTCACAGCGGCTTGTTTGTCGAAACCGCATATACAAGAGAGAGAGAGTGAGAGAGGAAGATTTCGCTCGGTAAGTCATCCACTCAGGCATGAACAATCGAAACAATTCTAAGTACCGTGAGACAAGAGTGCGTGGTGCTCGACGTGATCTTTTGGACTGTCCAGTGGTTAGTACTGACCATCGTGATCCGTCCGTCCACCCGGTATTCGCTCCAGTAGATTTTCCTTTCTCCGGAACGTGTGTGTGTGGATGATTGGAAGTTTGACAAGAGTAGGCGGAAGGGAGCTTTGACAGCAAGCCCTTGACCACGAGGAACACATTATACACATACGTTTCATGTCCGTGGCTAATCGGAGCGTCCACTGTAATCGTACTTAACGCTCATCTCTAAGCCTTATTAGAAATGGTGAAACGTCGTCAAAAGGGTCAAGCCGCCTAAAGGTTCACGATTTTTGGAAGCAGATTGCTCGATGGTTCCAGGGGGGTCGACGGAATTCATCGCAGCATCGAATCAAACCTCGTTTCGGGATAAACGAATCTTCGCGCATTCACGTCTATCTACATACAAATCGGAAATTCTCCGCATCTCACATTATGATTGTCATTGTTATTATTATTTCGGTATTATTATTATTGTGTGTTGCAGTGGGCGCGGGCGAAAGCAGGGAAAAATCTTTTCGTGCGAGGCGAATCCGAACGCCACGTGGTAGCTGTCGATCTTCATTTTCGGGATCTTTTATCTCGGCTCTCAATCGCCAAATACATGCGGGCCTGATTCACTCCAGCGAGTCCAATTCTTCGCATCTTCTCCTTCTTTTTTTTGCGTATGAAGACAGCCCGTTGGCGATGAACAAAGAGATATTCAATCACTATTTCAACAGTGTCAATTACCCTGTCGATTTTGTGTTTTTTGAAGCAACGAATTCCTGTGCAGAAATATTGTCATGGATACAGTCCGATTCGGACTGGGATCCTGGTTTCTCAATCAGGATCGAGTCCGATATCGGATCGGATCCGGGAGCGAAATGCAATGCTCGCAAATCGGATTCCAACCAGGATCTTAATCCGGAACTATTGAGGACTCTAATCAGAATCCAAATAGGAATTTTGCATAGGATCCAGGCTAGAATCTCGAACTTCTAGAACAAGATCTAGTTCGATATCGAATCGGATCCCAGGGATATGGATTTCATATGAATGTAATGCACAGTAGGAACGTTCGATTTTGAATCGATCTTCAGGGGAATCAGTTTTCTTGATGAAGAAAATGAATTTTTTTTGTACCGATTCTCTGGCGTCTGATTTTTTTATCGATTTTTCTAGGCCAGAATCCATTCCTTATCAGGCACGTAAAATATTGGATCGAAAGTCGCAATAGGCTTTCTCTAACGCACCAGGTAAGAGGGACAAATCGATTTTCTTTAATCAGGAAAGAGTCTTCGG
This sequence comes from Ophion ventricosus, assembly GCA_963932345.1. NCBI lineage: Eukaryota > Metazoa > Arthropoda > Insecta > Hymenoptera > Ichneumonidae > Ophion > Ophion ventricosus. Next base: position 17,769,565 of record OZ010721.1, on the reverse strand, counting down.
CCTTAAACGGTTGAAGATGTATGCCTTCCTTTGATCAGAATGTGCAGTTTAGTTCATCCGGGTACGTTTGAGCTTTTTCCATTATTCCTTTTTTGATATCTTTTTTTTACAAATGTAGAAAAATCGATTTTTACGATCAATAATTGGATGTCTGGGAATCGATTCCCAGACATCCAATACAAAATCGATATTTTTCAGAAGATCGAACATCCCTAATGCAGGTCGCTTTCGCCCATTGATCACTTATTCGAATCTAACAATACTCTTCATATAATTATTTTACTGCTATACTGAAAATTCCACATGTGCACTCGAAGAGTAAAGTTGGAAATTGTCTTTTTATCAAGGACATTAAATACGAGGGGATGGTTCGATCTAGGAAGGAGCGCGAATCCAAGGGACGCTATAGAGACAATTAAGGAGTGGGGAAGAGGCAGATTGAGAGTCCAGCCTAGCCGAAGACGGTTCCCAGGTGAAACCTGAAACCGGAAGTAGCCATGGAGCCAGGGCTGAGATCATTACTGTCAAATAACAACCAACGTACGGCTATCGACAGACACACACACACACGCACACACATATCTATGCAGACGCAATTTCAGCGAGACGAGAGAACAAACGAAACACGAGTATGTGTTCGCTCGTATATGGTGAAGTAGAAAGAGGGTGGATTTAATATACGGACATAGTCGAACGTTGATTTTTCATAGAAGTTTGGCTTTCTTTTTTTCCTTTTTTTCCTTTTATCCCTCTGACATTTGACGAGGTTTTGTAAATTGACCGATGCCCGCTACCTTTACGTGCGTACGAGAGAAGAGTGTGCGTCGTCAGTGGAAGATCAAAACGTAGGCTCGACGTGGGTGCACCCTACCAAGGGATCGGACCAACGAGACGAGCTAGAAAGAGAGAGACAGAGAGATGGGAAAAAGGAGACATGTGTGTACATACGATGTATATAATGTATAAAACACACGACTTCGGTAGATGCCAGTGAACGTATCGGCTTACCCCAATTTCACCCCAATCATTTTGAAACCGAAAACCAGAACCGTCTCGCGATTCTTATTCCTCTCTCTCTGATCCCTCAATCACGCGTCTTTTTATTTTGGGCACGTTGCCACGGATATTGAAATATATATATATGAAAATCGTAAAGGATGATGCTGGGGTAATGTACACACACATATATATATATATATATGCAATTGGAGAATAGTCGGGGGATGTTCTTGTCCCCAAGGTCCTGCGAGAGTCGTTTCCCGTATGAATACCTACTATGAATACGACGGACGAAAAACGTCCTCGCGAGATGATACGCCTGTGTATACAGCCACCACGAGAGGATTGATAAATCGCTCCACGTCAGAATTTTCTTGAGCCAATTTTTCAAAATGCGCCAGGCCCGTTACGATACTCAAGAACAAGCGAAAAATCGACAAGTCCGAGTGTGCTCACTTGTGTTAGTATACGTATGTGTGTACAATGTGCTCAGGGGCTTGGTGACATTTTTCAAGCAGCCGAACGGAACGAAAAAGATTCGCGGTGTATTTATACCACGTGCGTTTACATATATATACAGGGTGGTCCGCAATGTGGCGTACAAAAGGAAAGTCTAAATCTTTTTTTACTTATCGAGAAATAACATTTTTTAACTTTTTTTCGAGCTTTCCTGTAGCATCGGTGTTTATTCATTTTTTCTCTATTGTGTATATAGTTTTCTCTTAGAAGTTTTTAAAAGCAATTGGGAGTCGTTCAGACTAGTATAAGTATTTTTTTCATCTGAACTTTGTTGACTGATCCTCTCAAACCGATTTTTTAAATTTTTGATTAAAATCGTTTTCGTTAGTGTTCAGTTTGTGATTTATTGATTGCTTAATGGGGAAAAACCCTTTACAATGTTCAAAAAATCGATATTCGTATATTTCGGAAGTATAATATATGGAGAGTATACTGGAAAATCGAAAAATTGAAATATGAAATATTTACGAAGTTATAGCATATAGTGGAGAACGCGCCGGGACCGAATGCTGTGAACTAGGGAGTCTTTGAACGCGATTATCTCGAAACTGCATTTTCAAAAACTGCTCATGTTATAGCTCAAAAAGTTATTGATCGATCTGGCTGAAATTTTGGGATATTTCTCACTATAACATTATCGGAAGGATATACTTAAAGGTTTGAAATTATCGCGTAAATCAATTATTTTTTTGGGGTACAAATTGTCGAGAAAATGATCAAAAATATTGAAATTTGATTAAAAAGCCTACTTAATTTTTAATTTTACACTTTTTTCATATTTTTATAGGTATATCCTCCATCTACATATGCCAATAATCGAAAAATATTTTCGATTTCTGTTTCAGATCACCAGAAAAAATCAGACAAATAGAGGATTTTTCGATATCACGCAAAAGACGCCTAAAGGAATACCTTATAACGCCGCCATTTTGTTTTCTTTAAAAAAATATAAAAAATCTAATACTTAAAAGTTGTAATAAGATAATGTCAAAATTTAAAAATTATGCGATTATTTTATCAGCTTTAAGAAAATTCATGAAAAATAAGTCATTTTCGGGCGTCTAAAGGCTTTCCACCCTTAACGGTGCAGTTTATGACGATAACACAAATAAATAAAATCGCGAGGAAAGTTCATCCGCAAAAGAGAAAAATAAAAAAGTGCCTTTTCTCTAGAAGTAAAAAAGTCAGAGACTTTTTAATGTCAAAGTTAGTAAAAGTTTAAAGTAAAAAGACGTCACGTTGAGGGCACCCTGTATATGTATATGTTCGTAGCTATTATTCCGGTAAGTGGGAATTATATCGATTTATTTATCGATACCCCGCGGAGCAAGGGTGTGAAAAACATATATATGCACAAATGAATGTTGCGCAAGTTATTGTGAAGAAGAAAATCTATTTTCTCAATATGACAGAGGTTCATTCAAATGGTAACATCATCTAGCTTCTCAAGGCTCAATCTCAAAGAAGCAATCTCATAAATTCACCCTGATCTATGCCAGCTGATCAAAAGTCAAGAACGAGGAACATCATCGTTGCACAGGCGAGAAAATTCTACGTAATCGAGGAACGTGCGTTTGGGTGGAGGACGAATGTGCCGAAGACAAATGTCGTCGAAGAGAGATGGAGACGCGAAGTGAGAAAAAGTGATGGAGGGAAAGGAGACAATCGTTGGCAAAAGTGGCGAGGATCGAGTTACCGATTGAACACCGGTTTTCCGGCGAGGCGAAGAAAAATCGCTGATCGTATAAGTCGTGGACGAGAGAGAATGTGAGTTCCATAGCGAGGGGGTGTCAATGGAATGTAGCACTTTCCGGTAACGGCTCGTTGCTTCCCGCAAAGAGCTCCGGTAAATCACGCGCATCTTGGCGGTCCGACGGACTTCCAAAGAAAAATGAAGATTGAATATAGGCGAGGGAAATTGTTCGGTCGAATCGAATGAAATTTTGTTCGAAACTCGGCCTTCTATACTTTTGATTGATACTCAATTAAATGATATATATATTTTTTTTTTTCAATGGAATGTTCCAATTGATTGGAACGCTCTGGAAGAGAAAGCTGTATTTGACATCGATAACTTTTTGCTCAGATCGAATGGACTTTTTTATTCACTGCACTAAAATTATATATTTAACTTAAACAGATATCGTATCTCATCAAAAGAGGATACTGCCGCTAATATAAAGATGACGGATGATCGAGAAACATCGTTTGTTTAAATGGAGTGCATTATTTTGGATATCGATCTACTAGACTTTCGTTGAATATCAAATGGAATGATACATCTACTTCGATTAAATGTTTTGATTCGTTGCAACGAACTGTGAAAAGGAGTTTAGTTCACATTGATAATGTTTTATTTAACTTGATTGGACTTTTTTATTCTCTGCAACGAAATTATATATATAACTTAAGGTAGTAGCCTCGCCGAGGTGTTTTTCTATAGATTTTTCTTTTTAAATTTTAAGGATTTATTCAGGACACTATTAAATGATTACCTGCAAAATTTCGAAAGGCTTAACCGTTCCGTTTTCGCGATATTGGCAATCAAAGATTTCATGGTTTTACACGTGTTCTTATAGAGAGCAGTGGAAAATTTGACATTTTACGCAATAACTTCGAAACTTTTCTACAGATAAAAAAAATTCTCAATTACAGAGGAACCACGTGGGTAAAAGAAATCATGAATTTTGACCGTCTAGTTTCAGAGGTATAGCGATGTAAATTAAGCAATGTCTGACGACGCTAGCGCCACGAAGCGACTGGAGAAGACTAGAACTAGATTACAGTACTGTGTGCATATCCGTATACGCAGAGTATCTATGTATTAGTAGCCGGAATGGATAGTCTGATACAAAAGTGAGGGTTAGGTAAACATTATATTAGGCGTTTTCATCATTACTTTATAAGTTTTTACATCCCGATAAGATGAACAACCTACATTATAAGGATATTTCGCAATATTTCGAAGCTTTGATCGATTGAGCGGAGAATAAACTCTTCGACGTGACTGTGGCGAGATTACTACCTTAAAGAAATATGTTATTTCGTCAAAAAAGGATACTGCTTCTAATAGAAAAATGTATGATTGACTGTAATAGTATTTTATTCAAGTCTGATTGCCTTATCCATTGCATTAACAAATACTTTTTGCTTTCGGCCTTGCTGCCCAAAATCTTGGAAATTATCACGCTAAAATCCGATTCTCCAGATATTGCTTCTTCCAATTACCACCTATTTTGATCGATGATTCATTGCTTGTCTGAGCAGCGCTTCCATTCTTATGATGATACGAAAAAATGGGTCGATTCGTGGATAGCCTCTGAAGATGTGTCGTCCTTTCGACGTGGACTCCACCTACTGCCAGAAATATGGGAAAAAGTAGTGGCTAGTGATGGACAATATTTAGAACGAACAATTCGTAACGATTTTTTCACAATAAAACTGTATTTTTACCAAAAAAATTTCCTTAAAATTAATGCACACTCCTAATAACTATTTTATTACGAAATTGGAAATTCCACATGTTCACTCGGACAGTAAAGTTTTAAAAACTGATTTTATCGTAAATCGAAATATTGCTCGTTAACGAGCCGGCAGTGGTAGCGTCGCCTCGGCACACGCATCGTCAGATAAAACGATGAGGGAGTGATTATTATCGAGACGGAAAACGACAGAAATAGAAAAAGATCGAGATCGAGGGTGAAGGAGAGAGTTGCGGAGATCTCGCTTCGATACTCCCGGAGAACCCCATCGTGAGACCATCTCTGTACCGAAACACAATATATAGACACGGGCCATTCACGAGGAACCCTCACATGAGTTCGAACGCGCGGGGAGACACGTGACTGCTTTATAGCAAAAAGTGAGAGATAGAGAGAGAGAGAGAAAGGGCGCGAAGGGTCGAGGGCGAGATCGTAGCGCACACAAAACATCGAATCGACGCGCGGTTTTGCTTCCAACCCCGTGGCGTTAAACCGTGCAAGTCGACGAGAGGGCGCGATGACGAAACTAAAACTGCACACTCCGCCCCTCAAACATATTTATACTTGCCGAGTGCCTATTGTTCCATTGGCTATACAATCCTTCAATCGTTTTGAACAATTTTCCTTCAGTTATTTTTTCAGTCAGAGAGTTGTAATTCCTTTTGTCGTAGTTTTGTAAATTTCATCAAAATCATCGTAATTTCGTAAATTTCTTAAACGTCAATGTAGTATCGTAAACTTCTTAAATGCCTTCGTAGTTTCATAAATTTCCTAAATATCGTCGTAATTTTATAAAGTTCCTAACTGTCGTTGTAATATGTTAAATTTCTTAAATGTCGTCATAATTTCTAAGATTTCTTAAATGTCTTCATAATTTCTTAAATTTTCGAAATATCTTCGTAATTTCACAAATGTCTAAAATGTCATCGTAATTTCTTAATCCTTCGTGGCCACATATGCAAACTCATTCGCGGTGGTCACACTTGGGTCGAATGTACCCAGGCAGTTTTCAAAAAAGTATTGTGACCAAACTATCCGTCCGAAGTGGTTCAAAAAATTACGGAACATGCTTTGAACTATCTAGATGATGTACAAAAAATCTATTTATAAGAAATAATATGGCGACATGTTTAAAAAAAATCATAAAGTGGTGAAAACGCAAAAAAGACACTTTTTCGCTCAAAAAAAACAAAGTACCGTGAATTTTCAACATTTTTACCTAAAATTTGGACGTGATGATACTCCTTAGATATGCTACTTTTGGGAAAAAATAGTAGCATAGTGCGCGTTTCAAAAAAGGTACTTATTCCGACATGTGAATAGGGTAAATGAGGATACTTCAAACTCCAGGTAAGATGGTGAATGCAGTGCCATTCGAAGCCGGAAACTATTATATATTTACGCCAGTAATTGATCGACGGGTCGATTCTACCCAGGATTAAATCACGTCGTAAATCCCCAAATTTCTTAAATGTCCTCGTAATTTCAAAAATGTCTTAAATATCGCGATAATTTCTAAAGTTTCTTAAATATCGTCGTAATTCCGTAAAATTCTTAAATGTCATCGTAAATTCATAAGAACTTTAAAAAAATCGTTCAACGACATCACCCCTTAACGGTGTCCTTTAATTTGGCTCAAAACATATAAAAAAATTATCATCGATGTATATTTCTCAACACCATCACTCATTGTCATTCCAATTTAAAATCGCTTGAAAATTATCCTCCAATCTTTATTTAAAACAAAGATTCTTCAGTCCTCATTTAAAATAAGTATTCCCCATACCTTACTTAAAATAGGAATTGATAGTTTCTAAAAACAGACACGATGAATGGCCTCTATCCATTCTTTTTTCCTAACCGTGCAGCGAGAACGAGTCCGAGTACTTACATGCACTGAAGCGATATATTACACGATACAAGTATTCTTACCGAGGGTATTAGTGACGTAGATAGAGTGGACATTGCGGCGACGACATAAAGCCGTTGGTGGTGGAAGGAAGGAAGAGAGCCGATGAGGCGTCCCTCTCTCGCTGAAGGGTTGAGTTAGGGTGGGCTCTGTGAATTATGGCCATCGTGGGTGTACCGTACTATTATAATACTTTCCATATACATACATACATCTATGTATATACCAGTTCTAGATTGCGGCAATTCCGCACGAAAAAGAGATAATAAAATAAAACACAACAAACTATAATGGATTTGGAACTTGGCGAAGTTATCGATCCCTCTCAGCGTCCAATCCACCGATTGGCTGTAAATCTTCCAAGCTTACCAGTCGTTAGCGTTGCACACTCTTAATACACCTCCCCCTCTCTCTCTTTCTCTCTTTGCTATCTAATACTTTTCCATTTTTGTCGAGAACAATCGCACGTGAGTAACGGCCAATGTCGTCTGGAACGTTTAGTGATTAATAAACTCAGACATCGTCTGTAAGTGGAGCAGTAACAGGTAGAATGAAATAGACTACAGATTTTTTAAATCAACAATATCGTCGAATCTAAGGTGAAACAAACTAATCAGTGATTTATTTTTAAGATTAATCAAGGGTGCGTTTGTGTCGATTTCATCAAGAACTTAACGAACTTCTGGTGAACGAAATTTTTACCAACTGTCTTCCAGATGGCTTCGGAACTGTTATCGATCTCTGGTGTCAATAAAAACAGCGGAAAAAAATGTGTCTCCGATATCTGCCGGGCTTATCGCCCTCTGTCAATGGATTGTGAAATTGGAGGTCCGCCCGTGCCGCGTTAATTCGAGGGGTTCCTTTGCCCCATTGAAAAGCAAAGGACAAGGTTTATTATCCTCCTCGAGCCATTATTACGATATATGGATAAAGTCGTAGGTGACGCAAGGTGTTCCAGAGGCGTTGCTGGATCCGATTAATTGCGTCACGGGTTACGGAAATATTGCCCTTCCGCACAGGTGACACGTGAGAAAAGAAAAAAAACGGAGTGTCGTGTAACGTCAGTTCGTGGAAAAATAACGGAAAATCATGTACGTAATAGGGGTGGCAGTATCCGGAAATGTTGGCCCATTGAATTTTCACCCCCGTGATCCTGAGTTAAGCCGGGGGACAACCACGAGGAAGTATTTATTAGATTGGAATCTAAACGCCCTTGCTACAACCCGCCTAAGGTCTGAAAGCGTATTTCCTTTCACCGTAGGTGGTGGCTTCGCTTGTTCGAGAATGAGAGCGAGAAAAGCTTTGCCGCCGAGGGCTTCCATCCCCCTTCGTCGTATTCTTTCACACTTTCAAACCTTTTACACGCATGTGCGTATACGTGTGCAACGATCGATAGAACATAGGCCTAATGGAGGGTGGATGTGTGCGTGAATATAGTCTCAGACTGCTGGAGGGTCCTGGAAATTAGTGGGTGCAACTTTATTAGTTGGTGTCACGAAACCTTTGTGCCCTGTGACTCGCAGTTCATCCACTGTGGAATCATCAACCTCTGGCTTTCGTTTTTCCAACTCGGTGTAAATGGTCTTCACGAAATGGACAACAAAATGCACACTCGCGGGCTGGATTGGGCTTGAAGAAATTCCAGGAACTTGTGGCCTTGCGGATATAATTACAATGCGAAGGTGTGATTGGTCAACAATTAGACAAACTTCTGGAATGCTCGACAAATTTCACCAGCAATTATCGTTACCCACCGACAGGACATTTGAAATAATGGAGTAGAAGTTGAAAGAACAGCTGAGGATGAATGATAAGTTAGACTAATTATTGTCTATGAATCAACGTTGATATTGGGTAAATCGACCAGTGAATGATCGAATAACGGCATTGTAGGATGCCGATGGTCTGTAAAATGAAAATATTATCAAAACAAATCGTTTAATTGCTATAGCTAACAAAATATATTATTCTAATAGTAGAAAAAAATATTCGAACTAATTGCAACAAACAATATTGGAGGAATGGATAAATAAGTAAGTGAAATTACTAAATCGCCGGTGAATGGATGAAATGGACACTCGACCACCAGTGAATGGACGTGTAGTGTTGACAAACGCTGTAAAGGTAACGATTTATTATTTATTTTTATTAATTGCTAGATTTGGAGATCACCGTGTTGCACAAAAATTATAATATTCTTATACATATATTATATTTAGTACTACGATTTCCTCGAAAATACGCGAAGCTTTTTTACATCTTAATGTGACAGGAAAAAAAATACCAAAATTTGTTTCGACAGAAAAACAAAAATAAAATTTTATCAACATTTAAAGAACCAAAGCGATTATTTTATGAAAACATTTGATGAAATGCACATTGTCAATTCTTAACAGTAATTAATTCTGCAATTTTCAGCAAATAGGCTAAATTTTTCAATCTGATTTGGAAATGTTCAGAACAGAATCCATATAATCCATTCACTGAAAAGAGGTTAGAATACAGTACCAGTCAGTAAGCATGTCTAATTCTAACCTATTATTACGAATTTATTTTAAAAATTTGGCTTCGCAAATAGTCTGATATACGTCAGTGTTTTTGCTGTGATTGGGATTGTCAGAGGAGCTCTGTGTCGCCAGGAATTGTTGTTAACCACTTACTGACATTAGACGCTTAAAGACATGTGCGCGAAAATCATTTCTGGTTGACTTTCAATCACAAACTTAAATATACGAGTTTACAGGTGGCATGTCAAATGTCTTTTAATGGCGGACTTAAAAACATGAATTTTTAGGTTACATCGATGAACTTCTCGAATGGATCAACTCCCCTCGTCATGCAACCGTAAACCGTCATTTCCCATCATTTGAGTTTGAAATCCGGCAGAGTTCCTGGAGTGCGTCAAGTCGACCGGAAACTTGGCATAACACACGTGGGTTTGTAGGGAGTGTAGGGCAACTGCGACGAGTGGCCCGTAATAGTTTTACCAGTAGTACCATTACAGCGATACTTTTGAAAAGGTGCGCTCAAAGAAAAAAAAAGGAATATCTATCCAGCCCCATAAGCTGGCCTTGGTATCTTTCACTTCTTCGTTCTGCTCAATTTCACCGATTTCCACGGTCTTTTTTTTCTATCTTGATCCCATTGTATTGGTTTATCGATCTCGAGGCGTACGGCTTACCGAGGCATCATTAGTGTTAGTGTCAAACACGAAGTATTGTTCGGATATTTATGATATTTTACCTGCGTTTGTGTCTGCGTCGTTGGTTTTGTAATTTTATATGGGTGTTCATTGAGGTCTCTCGTCATAGGGATAAGCGAAGGGTGTCTCGCAGCCCTCAGCCTGAATAGACCGTAACCCTCGGTGTTGCGCTCATTCGGTGATTTCGTTATTTATGATTCGCCATTATTTACCAAAACTTTGGAATAGCGAAACGTTTATCGTCTCGTTTGCGAGTAATACTCATTGACGCGTCACGTTTTCACACCTTCCTCAAAATCCAATGAGCACAAAGATTTCACTTCCATCATCCCATCAATGACATCATCCCATCAAAGACGAGCGAGATAGGTATCTACCGTGAGTCTATTCTAACTTCAACAGCCATGGAATAAAAAAATAGCAAATAACCGCAAAGACTGGTTGCACAAGCAGTCGACTACCGTGAGAAATGGAAGAAAAAGTACGCATTGATGGAGCGAGAGCCAAAAGGGTTGGTTGTTCGATTAATCAGTCATACCAGGCACTCCTGGCAGGCTGCGCGTTGTATACAAGATTCTCGAGAGCCTGCACTATACGTGAGGTACTTGACGTCTAGTGCTTGCCAAAGACCAGGTGGCGTTCACTCTTTTGCCACGCACAGGCCAGATATCATCGATACTCAAAAAGATCCGATGCAGCCTGTGTGCGTAGCAGCGTTTCCATGGCACTTGCATACACGCGAGATTCCACGTATCCATGGAGGAAAGAGACAGAGAGAGTTGAACAGAGGCTCGAGATAGTAGACATAATAGACATGGCGTGTGAACCTCACAGTCGTCCGTTGTCGCGCGGCCAACATCGTAAAGACATATTTCTCAACGGTAACTGTTTGTACAAGCACCCTCGGTATTTTTATCCGAAAAGAGGCCTCTGTGACTCACGGAGATCAGAGCCGCGACTGGAGTAGGAAAAGGGACGGACAATGAGAGAGAAAAAGAATAAGATGAGCAAGCCTTTGGCCTCCTTTCTCTCTTTGGCCCTTCCACCCTGCCCATTTCTCAACGTTTCGTTGCCTACACCCGCTTACACTTGTGTTATGCACCGTTTGCCTTGCCTCGCTCTCAAGGTAAAGAAGAACACGCACCCAAAGGAGACCACGTTCATCGGCAGTCCTCGCAACGACACGCAACCTCCGTTTCGTACATGTCGAATACAAAGGCACACAGGCCTGCCAATAACCGAGGCTCAACGATTTTCCCGGCTGCCAAAGACTGCGTTCACGAGCTGCCAGGTCTATCCGTGTCTTCGTTTTTGTTCGTCATCTGTGACACATAATCATCCGAGGCGCACAATGATCACACAAACCCGGGCAAACATACACCCACGTTAGGATGCTCAAGAGTTTTCGAACGCTTACGTATGCGTACTTTGTGTATTTAGCGGCGAGGGAATAAAGAAGAATACACCGAGGCGTCTTGGACCCTCAACGGAGATTACGTTTTAGTATATAGCGGAGAAAAGGAGTCTATGGTTAGTTAGGGTTACCTTTCTTCGCGGCCTGTCGCCCGGCAGCCTATGTAGGTATTTCAAACATATGAACGACACGATCAACAGGGAGAAAGTATACAGAGATCCGAGCTCAAGATTAGACATTAAAATTTTATTCATGATATTAGTTACGGTTCAACTCGGATCGCGCAACGAAACTCCAAAACCCAAAGCCCGCATCGTGCAGCCTGGAGCGGACCCAAAACTCGTACTTCACCATCACCCACTTCTATTACGAACTATTTATATTTATTTCTCATCCGGGGCTCACTCGGATGAGAAACAAGTTTTGTCCATCTCTAAGGCCGAACACCCTTTCGACCCTTGTCGCGTGAAAAAAAAGAAGCCGTTTGGATGGGAATGCAAAAATGTCATCAACGTCTAAAAAGACTGGAAGATTGGATGATCTACGGACCTGTACGAGAAATGGATGGAATATAGAGTGGTTGGGGGACAATTCTCGAGGCGGCCCTTTTTTCCAGATATTTTCATTCGTTCTTGGCCCTCATCGAGAATCTAATGAGGTCGAACGAGTCACGAGGGGATATCGGGACAATTTTATATTTTCCGCGGGATGTTTTTTTTCCCTCGTGCTTCTATCGTTTTTTTTTTGTGAAAAAGCCAGAGGTCAGCCAGGCTCCTGTGGGATTTCGCTGTGTCCTCATAGGCCACAGCAACACTATTATTGCTGTCCATCCTCTTTCCATTCTCGTCCCTCTCTCTCCGGCTGCTCTGTAAACTGCCGCGTTATATACCCACCGAATGAAAGGGAGATGAGTGAATCTATATGCTTTATGGTTTTATAATGCGAAAGGTTGACCAAGGGTCCGCGCCAGCAGGGATCCGCGATGCTCTACAACCGCTACAGCCTACCATTGGCCTACACGAGTCTACACTCTGGCGCCTCTTTCGCCCATCTCCTCCATTCCGAGTCTACATATATCTATATATATTTATACGCGCATCAATATACGTATAGGTTTGTGCCGTAACACATGGCTACCCGCGGTATTTTCAACCCCCGGCTCCGTTCATCAAAATGGGGTTCCCGCGCGTAGTCCACTGTCCACCACCGAACTGGGTAATGAGCCGTCACGTTCTCCGGACTTTGGGGACTGCCAATAAAATCTATATCAGGATTTAGAGGGTCCGCCCGGGTCTGCGTTGGGATTATACTCGATGTTTTTTTTTTCACTCGCTTTTTTACGCCACCAGCTCAATGCAATACATCATTTTCTGTTTTTTTTTTCATCTTCTGGGGGAACAGAAAAAAGGGAGTTGGAAAGAGTAATCGTTCCGAGTGGACGTCAACGCTCGGTGCAGCTGACCAGGTCATGCGAATGCCAAGGGTGACGATGTTACCATTCCCGGATATTACGAACTCGACAGCAGGACAGATAAATGAATTATGATATCTCTCACGATCATGATCAACACGATGATGTCGAGTATTACGCTTTTTTCCAACCAAGTTCCCAGGCTTGGCCTCTCGACAGCGGGGAAAAAGGCGTCGATGGAGACACTTCAGCGTGGATTAGCTCGAGCCAAGGTAGCGCAGAGTTTTAGGCTTTCAGATTGATTGGATCTCTCGTGTAAACACGCCAAGGGTCAGTTCATCCACTAGTATTAATGCGATATAGATTCACTTACCTCGCAGGCGGTAAAGTCGGACGGAGAACATGTAGTTTCCTCGGAGAGATAACGAGACCTTCGTGAAGGGCCGGAACATTATTAAAGACTGTGCGGATAATCTGATATAGCTCTATAATTAATTGATCGGCGTATTAGTTTGTTTTGGTTATGTTTTCGTAAAGATCACCTTCCAGGTGTAATTCTTTGTTCAATACTTTAATTCAATGATATTCTCGGTTCTTGATGTTCTTTGTTCTTGATATTCTCTGTTCTTGTACCTGACTGAGTATGGAGTTTATTGGTTATGAATTAGCTGGCTAACTATGGAGGTTATTCTGTGTCCAAAACTTTTATTCAATGATGTTCTCTGTTCTTGTACCTAACTTAGTATGGAGCGAATTTCTATTAAGAACAAAGATTATTTCTCATGATTGTACTTTTCTAAACTTATCCAAAATTTCACAGCAGACCAACATTTTGATATACGGTTTTTTTGGCTGTAAATACTTGAATTAAACACACAAGAATTATTTTCTTGTTTTTATTATCACCTCACTAATAACAAATTTTAGTGTCTGTGGATTCGTTTTTTTCGCCGGAAATTAATCTGACCAGGCTAGAATACAACACTGAGACAGATTCTATAATTAAAAAAAAAAATTATGTCTCAGCGAAATGAAAACGTCAGAAGCTTTTTTCTGAACCTTTGGTATGTGCAAATAAACGCTTGTAGAATTCCCCTGCGATCTTTTTATCCGGATCTGTCAAGTAAAGCCTATAAATAAGAGTGTTCTCTTTTAAAACGACAGTAATACACTGAATACTCAATGCAAGGCACTTTATTAGCTATAATAAGTGATGATTATATAACAAATGATACAAAAAACTGTTTTTTGAAATATATAGAAAATATTTTTTTTAATATACAAAAAATGTGCTTTTTATTAAATATTTAGAATATATGTTATTCATAATAGCCTTGGTATGTAATGCTGAGTACAATAAAACGTATGTACGATACGTATATACGATTGGTTTTATATGTAGATAATATAAAAATACCAAGCCGGTGATACTTGCTCCTGCGACTTTAATGACTTTGGTGATCTAAATAAGAAGAACATACTTTATTTCGAAAAAAAAAAGAATAACTGCAGTCTCCTCTAGAGTATGATTTACGCAATATTGTGACAAGAGTGGGCAATTGCTTAACAAAACATCGTTCGGGTGTTTCGAAGTTTCGAACAACCGATTTTGCTCGCACTAATTTATCATCAGCGGCAACGGCGATAAGGTGTTTCGGAAGCGTAGAAACGTCATCAACACGAAAAGTAAACGGGATTGCGCAGGGTTCAACGTGGGAGATGCTCTATTTCCGTATGCTCGTTCAGCGTTTTTCACGTAGCAATATGGGTGCCGCGTTATATTTAGTCATCGGGGATCTCTCCGAGCGATAGACTCGTGCTCGGAAGCTGCTTCATCGCTGCTAATATGCTACGGTGAAACGTCTCTCTGCCACTCTGTCTTCTTGAAACTCTTTATCTTGCGACTATAGGTGACCCTTAACCGCGACTATTTCGAGTCGCGTGGGAAAGCCCTGCGTCAGGTGCCTCCCCGCGATTATAAATAATATCGCGAGATATAGCACAGACAGTGGGAGAGAGAAAGAGAGAGGGAGAGAGAGAGAGTGATAGAGGAATAGCTATGCCTTCTATATTTTTAAATATCCATTCGCTTTTTTGGCACAAATAAAAATGCAAACATTAAAATCCTAGTTAAAAAAAGGTCACTAAAATGTACTTTGATTTGTAAAAATTACTACAGCACAGCTGGAACAATATTGCTTAAATGTGGATTCTTTTATTTTGTGATGTCTTTTGTAATTCTTCAAACAAAAAAAAAGTAAAATTGGAAAAAGGATTTAAGGATACAATTTCATGAATTTCGCCAACTTCCATGCAGCGTTAACTTCTGCAGCCTTTGGTAGTCTCAATAAAGGAGGTTCCAGTGAAAAGTTGGTCGAAGAATGGATTTCGTTGGGACTTGGTCGTGTCAACAGGTGATGCAGCTCGTAACGGTCCCCTGGAGCCTGGAGTATGCAGGTATGCAAGTATAAAGAAGGGCGCCAACCCCTGGCGAAAAAGCCCTCGAGGCTTTGCCACACCGGAACGAAGTGTCGCCCGCATGTTTTCATTTTGCAAGCTGAGACAAGATCCCCTTCTATCAAGAGTGAACGATAAGTTTGAGCAACTGTTGTTCCGTTACTTTTGTTCACGATACTTCGGAAACCGCACTTGAATCGTTGAACACTTTGCTTTTGGTATGTAGTGTTTTGCCGCGGTCAATTCTACGTTCGATCGAGGTCTCGTCATGCCGGTCATTAGACGCATCCAACAATAACGGAGGCCACGCAAATATTTTATTTCTCACTTCGAGCGTCATTTGTGATTTTTTTTTTTTTTTTGGCTCTCAGGACCCTTCTCGTTTGATCCTGGGGACGATTGCATCGCGAAGGGAACGTTTCGAGTCTCATTGGAGAGCTGTTGTGTGGCTGATCGTAAACATAGGCAAAGTATGGTGGTCATTATCCGGAAAAGGCACGGTAATGTGCATTTCATGAATCATTATTTAGCTGAAAGTCCAACCAGCCGGAAAATTTCTGCCACCATTCACCGCTGAGTCTGTCACAACTTTGCATAAAGAACATTTTAAAAAATCGCACTGCATTGCGATGAAAGTCCATTTTTGTTGATACCGAAAGACACTCAGTTGGAATAAAACAAGCGGATTTCTGTCTTCAATCGATTCGTAGTTTTTCGTAGCCTTTCTAGCTCGCCATCTCAACCGCGGTTGAATCAACACGTGAATCAAGGCCTATTCTCTCGAAGACTCGAAGAAGATTAGACTATCTCGAGCTTTTTCTTTCCGCGTTTCGAAGCAAGCCCAACGAGGTCGAAACGAAGGAGGACAAGAGCGTGTCGCCCGGATTATAGATACAAAGAACATATCCGAGTTGGGTGTACATACGAAGAATGAAAAACGAAGGGAAAAAGAAGAGCCAGAGGGGGCATCGAGTGACCGTATCCACTCGAAACAAAAATAATTCTGTCCCTACGGTGGAGAGTGGAGAGAGATAGAGAGATAGAGGACCGAGAAACGAAATAGCGAGTTGATGGTTGCGTCGGGACTACTAAGCCCCTCGACAATGGGGAAGATATTTTCTCTAATGAACCAAGACGAGTGCTCCTCTCCAGTGCCAATTACACTTCAGACGGCGTTTCTTTTTTCTTCTTCTTTTTTTTTCTCTCGTATACCGCGCTACTCCACAGCTTTCTGGCCTCCTGTTCGTCCACTTGACTCCTGTCATTTCAAAGCCCGAAACGAAACGTCGCCCCCCAAAAGAGAGAAAGCGAGAGAGGGAAGGGGGAGAGAGAGGAATTGGAGTGCCCCGAGCGAGGTCTTCTTTCTGCGTGTCCTTCTTATCTGCTATCTGACTGATCAAGCGACTCGACCTCCAATTGTTTATCTCCCGGTACTTCCGCGCTCCCTTGTTCTCTGGCCCGAGTGTGCCGCGTCCTCGGGCTTCATGCACAATCCAAAAAGAGGCGATGAAAAGTACGAAGGCAATTGTCCTAGTTTGCCGGGAAAAATTGGAGTCAAGCACTTCGTGCCTGAAGGCATTTTTAACCCTGGCAGACATGATCAGGATGGATTTTGTAGTCATCCCGAAATTTGAAAATTGTGATTTTGCTGAGCTTCTACTTTCATTAAGGATGTACGGGAATCTTGACTTTCTATCATGATGTTTCAGCAGGAATTTTTTTGTAACAATTTCATTCTTCATGGTCAGCAGTGCCATATGCGAGAATCATTCCTGAAGCATTGGGCTTCCAAGTCACATTTTTTCCCCCTGATGGCAGAAAAACTTCTCTCACAGCCGGCGGAGCTCACTGGGAGTACTATTGCTGCTTGGAAAAGTTTATATAAATGAGGACAGTACTCCCTTCTAGTATGCATTCTCAAATGTTCAGCATTTATTTCATTATTTTTTAAATAAAGTTCGTTTTTCATGGACATCGCTTCAGCTTCTAATTCTGACGTATCAATTATTTCGATTTTTCTATAATTATTGATGAAATCCTCTCCGTTCTTTGAACCCAATTTCAAAAATGCGTCAACTGCATGAGCTAATGGCAGGTTCTCTAATAAGTGTTTTAGATTTGCAATTATATTATCTAC
This sequence comes from Ophion ventricosus, assembly GCA_963932345.1. Lineage (NCBI taxonomy): Eukaryota > Metazoa > Arthropoda > Insecta > Hymenoptera > Ichneumonidae > Ophion > Ophion ventricosus. The sequence goes on along the minus strand of OZ010721.1, from coordinate 17,752,035 downwards.
TGCTTGGTAGTAAATTTTGATCCAGTATTCTTCTGGTTGTGTATCGACCGGCAATCTAATGTATTGCTTTTGTCCACAGTTGACGCAATTGCGAAATTTGAATATACATTTAAGTTACGCAATGAAATCACTTTTTTATACAAATTACAAAATGACGACGAAGCAAATAGTTAAAGTTTTTTTGAATTATTTCTTTATGCTTGCTTGGGTGAAACGTAAATAAAATTATTCGATTATTTAACTTCAATTATTTGGGATCGATGTTTTTCAGGGAGGGGGGGGGGGCGTGCTCACCCAGCGCCCCTCTGGCTACGCCAATATCATTAAATTACCAAGTCCCTCTGTCTCCGTACACCAATTTTTTCTACCGATGAAAATCTAGACGTATTCCACCAACGCATCAAAAGATGAAGACACGACAAACGAGTTCTAGGCTAATCAGAGATCATATCGATTATTATTCCTCTCGAAGGTCCTCCATTTTACATCAATTCCTAAATATTCCCGACTGTGTGAACTAAGAAACCAACATATCCCAGGGTCCATTTGGTACCCGCGTAAACCGTAGTATCATCATATCCAACTGGCGGCTCGGCGTCAGATTCCTCATTAGCCGGTAAAGCCGGCTGGAGCTAAGCTCTCTCAAAATCGACTGATATTGCAATGGTGTTGCATACAGCGACGAAACAGCAAATCGTGTACGGTGGATGCGGGTTTCGCGCAGCATTGCGCTGGCTCGGGAGCACGAATTCGCAGTGTACACGTAAGCGGAGAGTCGAGGCTTCGGTTCGTCTTAATTTAGCATAGATTACGCAGATCACAATAAACCAAGTTGATAGGGTCACTCCGAAGCAGTAAGCCTTGATTAACGGATTTAATTATAGGATTGTGTGGTCGAGGGGTGTGAGTGGTGCGTACATGTGTGCGTGTATTCTCTCGGGTACATACGTGCGGGCGTATAGATGCTTGGTGGGTGCTCATTGGAAGGAGTCGCTCGAGCCAGGATTGCAAGCAGTGTGATGGTCATTACGGTGAAGGGAGGACTCGGTAACCCGTATATCGTACGTGCCCGCAAAATATATATATATATATACATAAATACATATGTAATTCAGTATGAAGAGAGAGTGAGAGAGATGGAACATACATGTGTACATACATATCGCTATGGGCACAGGCTTGAGTACATGGCGACTACCCCATGGATTCTCGTGGAACGCAAACAGACTCCGGTATTAGTCTATATCTCCTGGCAGAACTCTCGCTACTTCAACTCGCCTACATTGGTGTGCACGAATGTAAATGCTGCGAACCAGCGAGATCCTGATGGAGGATCGACGCAATATTATAACCCATTGCTATTGAGGTTTGGGGTGGATGGAATCAGACGTGTACAGCAGAGACTGCACAATACGTTGGCCCCCGGGGGAATAAGACTTAAAATTCTCCAAGTCAAAATTTGGACCTCCCTCATTGGTAACTCAAGCTCATTGTACAACCGTCCTATACAGTGCACAGCTCATCCATGATACGGCAATCTGTGATCCATTAAACGCGATGGATAATTGAGTTCTTAATTAAAGGATAAAATCGCGAGAAGTGGAGAGAAAGGGCTTGATGTATGATAGGGACGATTGTACGAGGTATGAGGGAGAGGACTGCTGAGGGAGGTGAGACGAAGGGGTTGGCTGAGGGTTGAAGGCTGTCACGCTGAGCCCGAGTGACAAAAGTAATCGATCAAAGAGGAGACAACCGCTTATCCAAACTCAGTCACGGTCCTGCGAGCTCGATACGCGTCCAGGACCATTAAGGGAGGCTCCCATGCTACCGAACTCTCTCTCGTATTCATCCGCGCACGATCATTTGTTACGATCGCGAAACCTCGCTGGTGTGTGCACGCACCAACCGAGCGAAGCATCGTCGCATTAATGCCAACGACGTGTTTCACGCGGCTGCCGCGGATATATCCCGCCAAGAATGTAAGCGTATTAACGTTAGTATGTTTTTTTTTCCCTCCATCCCTCATATACGCGAGTAACAGGGGTGAGCTGCTTTTCCGATATCACAGAGAGACGAACTTATAGATTTGTCATACGGCCTGACGATGCTGCGACGATCGATCCTTTACTTGGCAAGGAACACGAGATTGAACAATTTCGGTACTTAAGGTATTACTGAAGAATCTGGACCGTTAGGGACTGCAATTGTTTCGGTTGGGCTATTCGATCCAAGGGAAAAGATCATTAATCATCTTGTGGGAGAGAGAGAAAATAAGCTGGAAGAGAATTCGATACGTCAAAATGGAATCTATCAAAGACTATCAGCGTTATTTATTCCTGAAGAAAAAAACGAAACACTACTGGTGTAAATCAATTACGAAAATTACCTCGCTGTATCGCGTGCCTCGGGTAGATTTAAATGTGAATGTTGATTTATCACCTAATGCTCTGGTTGATATCTATACATATAAAACAGTTCCGTGACTGACTAACTGAATGACTGACTGACATGTACACAACGCACAGCCTAAACCACTGAAGATAGAAACATGAAATTTGGAAGATATGTTCCTTAGAAGCTGTAGATGGGCACTAAAAAAGTTTTTTTTTTCGAAAATCAACTCCTAAGGATGTGAAATGAGGTGTAAATGTTTGGATTTCTTTGGGTTGTAGAGGTGCACTAGAAAAGGATTATCTACTCGCATGGTCAATGATATGTGTGCTGTTCAAGAGTATCGAGTCCCCAAAACTTGAATGTGCTTGCCGAAGACCATAAATCATGCAATGCTGTCTCCAGAGCTATATTGCAAAGCCATATAGTTCTGTAGAGAACAATGACATTGTATGATACTGGAGTTGAAGGCTGACACTTTTATCCTAATATTTCATTAATAACCAACCCTTACCTCAGTCAGTCAGTCTACCACCGGGCCTGAGAAATTTTACACTCTACCTTTTTTCTTTATTTCCTACGTTTTTTTCTATCGCATCTCTGGATCGAATCCTAAAGTCTAAGTTGACGAAGTCGCCTGCAAAAGCTAGTGTGCAATATGAATAACGCGCGTGTAAGCGTGATAGCCGCCATGAGCGTGTGTACCGTGGAGTTACGTTAGGTCGTTGGGCAGCTACTCGAGAGTACTTCCCCACCCGCCCAGCCTCCTCCAATCTCGTATAGATGGTCGTTGAATGACCGAAAATCCTTCGCCTCCAGAGCCGCGGTAAGAGGACACGCTTGAGGTATTCTCTCTCGAAATTTCACTCTTGTCTCGAAGCTTCGGGCGAATCACCCTCGTGGAAATAGAACTCGCGGAGTTTCGCTCTTGCGAAATCACGCTGGTAAATCTAACGTTATGCAAATTTTGCGGTCACCATTCCGAGGGCCCGGTTTTGCATATGAATGCTCCCACCCCTGCCACGACGATCGGCAGCATCTCTACGGTGACTTTGCTCCATGGCGATTCCCATTCCTGTAGTCACAGGCTATTACGACTATGTCTGTATACGAGCTTAAGATGATGCTAATCGGAGCTCGCCATCCCGTACTATCCGTGCGTCTGGTATCTCAATCTTATTTCTGGGGTAGCTGCGAGGCCGAAACCGAGGACGCCCATGCTTCGTTTACTTTAGTGCTTCGAAGAGCCAGAATTCCGCTTGCCAGTTCGTGTCGTATATACAGCACCCCTCCCCCCTCCCTCCTCCCCCGCCTCCAGATAGGCTTCCTCAGTGTTAAACGAAGGAGAACTGAGTGCATCGGGATTCGCCATTGCCAGACGAGGGTAGTTTCCCGGGATTCTCTTAAATAACTCGCGGTCACTTCCCAAGGAAAGTGATCTCATCCGTTCCAAAGTTTCACGGATCTATCATTCCTTTCTCTTCGATTCCGTCCACCCTGGGGTAGTTACCTCTAGCACTTGCCGTGCTGGTGATTAATCGATACAAATCCATCTGGGCTCCAATTAATATAGCTTCGTAGATGAACGGTCACTTGATGAACGTATTGGAAGACTTGATGGCACTCCTTTTTTTCCTGTGAACCGGTATAGTCCAATGTAAACAGCTTGAAACAGTGATGTGATTTTGTACGGAGCATCCAAGAGTAATGCTTGTGTCTTGGCAGCAGATCATCCATGGTGGTAGTCCAATGACCGACGTTCAACGAATAACCCTCCTATTGCACTGCAAATCCATTTTGATAAATATAAATGTAGATTTAGTTGTTTTTCGCGTGAGGCTGCGTGGGAGCAGCGTGCGTAGTATAGGCAGGTTGTAGGTTCGATTCCATGTGCAGACGAAATGTTTTCTTTGAAAGAAATCATTTCCGGACGTTTATGAATGGTGAATTAGAATTAAAAATCATTTAAGAAATATTCTATGCATTTAGTAGACGGGCTGTAATGTCTTGAACTAGCATACATTCGCCCAAGAGAAGTATGGGGGAGGAGAACACATCGTGATTGAAAGATTTTCTTCTACCATTGTATGAGAAAAAAAATTCAAAGTTCATTGCAATTAATGTTAGCGTTTCAAAATCTAACTAATTAACAAGCAACTGTTGGTTTATTACTGCATTGTACCAAATCATGTTGCATACGTCTTATTTTTTTATGCAATTATTACTGTGCCCAACTTATCTCATACTCATGCTCAACTTACCCCACTGTCGGGGCAGGTTGAGCAAATATGGCCTCAGTCATTTGAGAGCGATTATCTGTGAAAGAATAAGGATAACAGAAATTTCGTCTACAGACTTTTTTCCCAGATAAATTTCCTATTGACTAAAGTAGGTTTCATTTTTATACGGCAGACTGTTAAGGAATTACAGGGCGATAATTCCAAACTTGCTCAACATGCCCCTCCTTACCCTACACTTAAGTGTATAATACAAAAAGCGTGAAGCAAATCGCTAAATTACACACTCGGAAATGTGTGAAAAGTGACCACATGTAGCTGTGTTAAAACAACGCACTTGGATTTGCAGTGTGGGCCTGCTAGTCTCATCAGCACCAATGCCAAAGTTGATGCAACCCAGTGGAAGCGCTTCAAAACTATTGGCCTAGGCGCTTCGGCATTGATTCTCAAATTAAATACAACCAAAGTGTCAATTCCTCCCATCGAGTCCCTTCAAGTGTGTACGAGAGTCCACACGTACACATATATCTGTGTATTGTGACATGGCATTTCTAGCAACGGTATTACCAGCAGCGGCAACATAAGAACGACGGAAGGGTGCGCACCCTCTGATTAAAAATTCTCGCGTGGTTAAGCCTCCGATAATGATCTTCCCTAACCCCTTCGCCGTCATCGCTAGACTCGCTACGCCCGCGGACCCCCGAGACTTTATACTTTACATTATACCTACTACATAGTTATGTGTATGCCGATATTGGTTGGAATTGTACGTACTCGATGAGCGTGCCGACTGGCGAGAGGCGAGCTTAAGGAACTGAAGGAGGAAATGGTCCGAGGTCATCAGACAGGCAGAAGTTAACCATCGTCCTGCTGCTCCCTTCGACTTCATCTTCACTTTCAGCGAATCTCTTTTCGTTTCATCAAATCCACCAAACGGATGCAACAGTCTCCATCCAATGATAAAATGCCTCATGACAGTTCTTCAAACAAAAAAATGGCGTTTTAAAATTGTCGATGGAATTGCGACCAGAAGGCTTTTAGGCTCCCAGGAATGCGTGATTATCAAACTCCCGAAATCTCCATCACATCGCTGATTAATTCAATCACTTTCATGATTAATATTCGCGTTTGCGCTCAAGAATTTCAGCGACTGGCGATACGTCGTACTGCCGGACCGTGAACGCGGCGTGGGCATACCTACGAAATTTGTAATAAACTTAACGACCCTTGGCAATGGAAAAGTAACGTCTCAGTGAGCTTGTCGTAGGGCGCGAATGGAGAATAGGGAAGAGCGCCTGCGAGATATTCGGATACGCGACGAATCGGAGTAATTGCCAGGCCTGCGAGTAAAATTAATCAGTCTTTCGTACCTCCCGCGAGCACGGTCTGACGCTCCCTGCGCTCCTGAAAACGTCGAACTGCTCGCTGGCCTCTATCGTGACTAATTTCGTGGGACTTCGCGAATGTAATTTCCGTAGTGCACAAATCTCGTGTGAATTGAGCAACAACGAAAGGCACGAAAAAAAAAGACGACGATCACACGTATGCAAAATCGCTGACGATAATCCTGTTGGGCCTGATCGGCTTGACGAATCGTCCAAACCGTTTGAAACGCAGTGAAGGATCGATCAGTTACGATTCGGCAGGAAGTTATGCAAACACCGAACTTTTAGTGTGAAACCTTCTCGTTTGGTTTCACAGGCTAATAAATTTCTTTTTTTACTGTCTTCCAACGTGTGTGACTAACGATCTCAGGGGGGATTACCCGTCAAACGGAACATCGAGGAAGCTTTGGCGATAAGGTTTGCGATATTCATCGAGGCACCGTAACGCGCCTGGCTTTTAAAACTTCGCTAGGGATACTCTCGTGGTTGAACCACGATGAGGAGAGTGACACGGAGACGGACGAACGGACACATAGACGCGAAGGTATATACGTATACAAGAAAGCAGCGTGTAACCGCGACGAAATTCCAATGGCAATCGATCAAAGGCCAGCCCTCTTCTCTTTTATTCGAGAATAATGTGGCCCTACCGACTAATACCTACCTGTTTCTAAGCTCGTTCCCATTCACATTCAAATTTCCAGTTAACGAACAAGGTGGTTTCGTAATCTGGCACTGGGCCCCTCCCCTCTCCTAGTACCGAAGGTTAATTATTCGAGCTAAGGGGGTTGTAAGCAGAGTTGCTCTCTCACCCTAAGCCCTTGGCTGTTCCTACCCAGCTTGCAATCACTCCGTCGTTCTCTTTCCGTCTATCTGTCAATGCGGCTATCCTTCTCATTGTACAACAAGAGCACGGTGTCGCTTACAACGGCGCTGATAGGCGTGTGGTGGTGAACGCGATGGTGGTCGTCGTTCTGCCCCTGATGGTGTGCGGTTGTTGAAGTGACGTACAACATACGAAAAGGGCGAAGAGACTTTAAAGCCTTCCCCCTCCCCCCGCCCTCCCCTAATTCGCAGTCACAGTGGCGTCTGTGATTAGAAGCAGAAATATGCTAAGCAACCCTTCCAATTATTCTACCCGTTGGCTCCATGCTTTTGGCACGCAGTAACGGAACTTTGTAACGAGATATCGACTGATGAACGCCGCGATAAGTGGGCAATCACTCGCATCTGATACTTGGTGCGACTTATCTACCGATCATCAATGAATTAATATGATAAGAGATGCGCGATGATCGGACAGTAATGTGGAAGTTACAGCCTAGCGTTTCTACCACTTCGTGTAGAAATTTGCGTTGGGAAAAAGTACTGTCCCTTATCAGCCTTCCCTAGGTAATACCAGGCCATGGTCAGCCCCTTCAGCATGCATCGGTTTCGGCATATAACAGATCGCAGATCAGGCCCCGATCCGCCTGGTTTGATTAGTCGTTATGTTCTAATTGATACTTGTTGTAATAAACGGTGTCTCAAATTCACCTGACATTTAAATTTATTAATAAAACGTATTATTTATTTGTAAAGTACGAATATTTTTATTTTTTTATAAAGCACAAACATGGAGATTACGCGTGAAACACAATATCCGATAAATGGCCGCCTCGTCCCTGTTTGCAGACGTTCAGTCTTTTGACGAAATTTTCAATAACATTTTGGCATAATTGCGGACTAATTTCATTAATGGTGCGTCCAATTGCTTCCTTGAGCTCCAGAATGGTCTGTAGATCATTGGCATACACTTTTCCTTTCAGAAAATCCCAAAGAAAAAAGTCCAATGCCGTCAAATTGCACGATCTTGGTGGCCAATTCACATCGCCACGGCGCGAGATAACACGACCATGAAACTTCGTCTGCAATAATTGCATTGTTTCCAGTAAATTTTCACAATTTCTATGCGTTGCTGAATCGTGTAATTCTTCATGACTAAACCTCAATACTTCCTGATGCCAGTTGTCAAAGATTAGTACTTTATGTTCGCCACAAAAAAAATGGCTCACAGTTAAAAATGTCAGATCATTTTGAGATACCCTTTACCATTATTTATGTTGAGCATGAATAGAATTACAACAGATGTATTAGTTCCATCCCAATTAATTATAGATATCTTTGATGGAATAAAAAGCAAACATACATGGTATACATTGATTGAAAGTGTCTTTGCTCGCAATGTATTTCGGCCAAAACATTGTAATTTCCAAACATAGACCGTCAGCCGTAAGAAATGATTTTGTGACCTTCCCGGTCTGCTCCATGAAAGAGCCTGGTCAGGTGAATTAAATAAGGCAAGCCTGGCTAGAGCCCGGAGTAGGGAATGCCCGATCACATTTCTGCACGGGACTGGACACATGACTAGAGCGAAGAATATTTATCGTAACGTGAATTCCATAAAATCACATCGTTCTCAATGGTAGTTTTTTTCCCTCCGTATGTTAGCGATGCCGCGCGACCAGACAAGTCCATAGGAAGCACCATCGGACGCCCACGAAATTAATTCCACGTCCGAGCCACTAATTTAGGACGTGGCATAGAATGCTGGGTTTTCGGTAGCAGCTCGAGACGCCGATATGCCTTTTCTCTTTTTTTTCCCTCCCTCTAGCTGTCTCCCTTTCTCCGGTGGTCAGAAAATCCCAAGAGCTTCCGCCGATCGTACACGGGTTTTCTCGCGGGTGGCCACAGAGCAAGGGGTTGTCGCCGGTGAAACGTAAGAGGACATTGTCGTTAACTTTTACGAGGCCATTAACGTGCGCGTCTTCCGCGATTCCGAAGAATCACGTGTATATATATGTGTATATGGTACGCTGAGAAAAGAGAACTAGCCACCGAGAGACTGGACACTGTGACGTCATCCAACTTCGAAGCGACCCAAAGCATCAACCGTGCGAGAAGGGAATGGAAAAAGGAATACGGAGTATTGCGAAAGAGCCGGCAACGAAAAAGAATTAGCTGGCTGGGACACCGACCAACGATAGTCCTTTTTCCAAACGGCAATCGTAGCTCTGTATAGCATTATAGAAGAATACCATCGCTTCCTCCCGCCCAACCACCGCCTTTCAAACCTGGAAACTTTCCGAGATCGTTGGCCTCTCTCTTTCCTTTTCTGTCTGCCTCCCTACGGTCTGCCCGATCCAATCACGAGTACATCTCACGGTTATACGACTCTTCCTCACAATTTCCTATAAAATAACGGAACAAAAAGACTTATGAGCCACGGCTGCAGGGCGACTGTGTAACATCGAAAGGACAAAAAAAGGCACAGTAAGGATTCGATCGATGAAAGTGCGTGGTTCGATGATACGAAAGACGTTGCTGGTGATCGGTTACGATGGGATGGAACGACTGAGAAGACATGAGGGGGCATTCGTTGGTACAGCGAAACAACCGAGCATAAGAGCTGAAGGGTCCTTAGCAAAGGAATCAATCGAAACATAACGAGCCATCACGCCCCGCGCTCCTAGTTCCTTCGGCTATCTTCTCCCTTTAAAAAAATCCTCGTCTCCAGAAGATGACGGTAGCGAAAAAAGCGGCCACGCCTCAACGCGCAGAAGCCATATAGAAAAAAAAACAAAAGAACCAAAAGGGAAAATAGCGAGGAGGAAAAGTGAGAAGGAGATGTAGCTGGCGCTTTGAGATTTGACACGCGGGGATCTAAAACGCGGAGAAAAAGAGAGATGGGCCACGTGCCGGTTTCACGTCAGATCGACATCACCGATGTTGTCTCTGCCCGTCAAGCAGGTCACGCGACCGTGTAAAAGGGTTGAGATTTTCCACAACGCGGATCACCCCTTTATCGATCTTCAAGTCCAACCAGAATTCATAGTTAGTACGCATATTGTACATGGTAATATGATGGTATGGTAGGCATGCATAGATGACGGATCGAGGAGTTCTGAGTCTAACTGATATTCCCGCCGCGTCAGTCACCACAGAGGCATCCAATCCGACCACCGGCTTCCCTTTGATTTTGTATAAAACCAAATGTCTATATGTATAATATGGTTCGCACATCTCGCACGCCCCTACGATCACCGAGGGAAGAAACGGTGTGGTGCTCGATGTTTAATGGCTTTTTGAAAGGAAAAGATCGCTGTATCGCTCACGGATCAGCCTACAAACGTTTCGAACGACGAACCCTTCTGGCGCAAATTAAAATTCGTCCTGGCCGAGTGACGACGATGAATTGCTATATTAATTACCCACAGTAGCGTAGCGAACGACAAACGATTGGGGTGACGTTTTCCTTGACGAGATTCTTGTTGGATCATTTGAGGGTCGTTGCATACCGTGAATTGCCTACGTAAATTCTCGCTGCTCATGGATACGTGGATTAATATGCGTTTGATGAAACTCCCCTCTCCTCGGACGGTATGACATCTATGAAAATCACAACAGCCTTCAATGATGATCCCGCGTGAAACATTGGACCGCTTGCTAATTTTTCCTAGGCGTAGGCCAACTATGACTAACGGATAGGACACATTTAATATCGATTACCATCGACAGGAATAATTGATATTTCCATCAGCTTGGCGAGGTTTTATTACTTCACTGATAAATCTATCAGGGTCCGTGTAAGATTTGATTCGGTGCAAAGAGGATCAGCGGTTCAGGAGAGCTTCTTAAAACCGGCCCTTCGAAGGTCCATACAGCGAGTCCTAAAATCCAGAAGGGATAGGGCAAACTAGGAAATCTTTTTGGCCGGCACTTTAGTACCGCAACTCTGATACCTCCCGCGGATATCAGAGAGCGGAAAGCTTGACGATACAACCGAGCGGACCCCTCCTTCACGAGGCGAATGTCGAGACTGAAAAGAAACGAGTGATGGATGCTCGCGGTAATCCGCGCTAACTTCCTACGGGATTTTGGCTTCCCGGAGTCTTGAATTCTCCGGGCCGCGGGAGGAAACGCTCGAGGTCCTTGCAAGTTTACCCACGCGGTGTATACGACGCTCCTCACAGCCAAGAACAGACTCACTTTTCTCCCCTTCGTATACTGTGGAAATCTCCCACTGCTGCCTCGGCTCTAAAACCTCGAAATCAAGTCGGGTCACTAAGTCTCTCTCCGTTGCGGCCTTCCCGAGACGCGTCGTTCTAATTAACATCGTGTCGGTCGGCTTAAGGTTCGACGTCTCGTGTGCGCGCCAGCTACGGGCACGTCGTCTTCCAAAAATCATTAGGATATACCGCCAGGACGATAAAGGGGAACGAGAGTGTGGGCGTCAAGAAAGCTCCGACAGTGGAAGAGTGTCACGACGCGGAAGGGTGCTAAGGGGGTGAAGGAAAATTCGCAGCTGGGAAAAAAATGCGGCGATCTTGCGCGTGAGACTGAGCAAGAAGAACGGATTGGAGAATCGGCGAACGAGGGGCTCGTGGTAAATAGGAAAACAGGGGTGATTTTGGGAATTTAAGGGTGAACGTGTTCTTCTGTACTTGGGCTATAAGGGGGGAGGGATTCCTACCGATTTTCACTCTGCGTAAAAGCACAGCTATATAGAATGCGAGGGGAGGGGAAAGTGAGGATTCAAATTTTCGCAAATCGTTCGTAAGCCCAGAACGGAAAGTAGATACGAGTGAGGTTCACGGGGGTTCGGTACACGGTAACCCCTTCTGGGATTAGCGAGTCCCATGTGGTCGAACTCGCTGATGGCTCGTTACCGAACGACGAGTTCTCCACGACTACCGACAGATATTGCTATTTATGATATGCTCGGTTTTACCAAGCGATTCGCCGGAAACTTATTTGCAGCCAGTCAGGATCAGCAGCCACCCTGCTCCACCCGGCCGTTGGAACAAATGGGCGTGGCGGGATCGTATTTCTTTTTTTCTTTTTTTTTCTAGAAGTACTGGAATGACATTGACAGCCACAGGCCCAATCTCGTAATGCAGTCATATTTATGTCTACCATTGCTGACGGAGGTAAAGACAACAACCAACTCTTTCCTTTCTTTTTCTTTTATATCGCCTACAAGTATTCTAAAAAACCTGTGACTTGTCACAACTATTGATGTCGTCAATTACTCGTTGCAAAAAAAAATGTCGGCCTAATCGCAATCACGACCATCCGTCAGGTCCATATTATAATTGCAAATCAGCCGGAATGATAAAAGTATAATCCAAGCATGGTTCCATTTATGATCTCATTGTAGAGGGCCATGCCGAAAGATAAATGATTATTCGGTTGGAATCTTAGCAACGATAGTGCGCGCCTACGTCTGATTAATGACAAAAGCACGCTCCGGCACTCCTAATTATTGCAGTGCTTGGCAATTTCGTTGCGAGAGTGGGATGTTCCTATACACATGTATGAGGAAATAGCAGCCGGGTGTAGGATGTATAGAGGGTAATGGTATAGGACGAAGGAACAGTCGGTCGTTTCCTTAAACGGTGATCGTGCCCTCTTAAATGCGACCCTTGGTCACCGTAAGGCTAGAAGGCTAGAACATCCAGTGGATTTGGTACTTTCTCTCACTGACTATTCTCCCTCTGTCTTCTTCTCTCTCGCTCACCCGGCCGCTATCCGCAGGGAGATGTAACTGATGTCCGGCTTAAGTCAACGGGGCGCCCCGTCGCTCTCGACCCTCTCGTACGATTTCCTACATCTATCTATACGTATAGCAACTGTAACGAAGCGGACCAAGATATTTGTCACTTCATTGTTCGCCGCAGAAGTTTCTTCGTGCGCCAAGTTTCCAAAACAATTTCAGCCCGATGTTTAATGTTACGCAATTCCTGGATTGCACATACATTACGTGTCTAATGTACAGCATTATGAATCTCAGAAACAACGCCGAAATAGTTATTCTCCTACTCAAATTCTGGCGTCACAGCGGATGTACCATATAAATATCTGAATATGTTCGTCTGTGTGGGTGTTCATCCCCGTTGAAGCCATTCGGCAATAGTGCTCTTGAGCAGTTTGCCGCGAACGATGCCGTTGTAAAGACGCCAAATGGCCACAGCTTCGTTCGTCCAAACTTTCAACCACCACTGGATCAACCAGACAAGAGCCAATGAAGATCTCTCGGTCGTGGAGAAATCGTCATAGGAACGGACAGCGATTCACGAACTAGCGCTTATTTCCCTGTGCGAATCACCCGAATACAACTACCTCTCTTAATTAGTTGGTCCAAGGAGACGAGTTTGACGAGCAAGATGACCACAGCAGTAGCATCACCGCCACTAGACGAACTGGCATATTACTTCCGGCCACGAACGATCTTGAAACTTGGCTGGTAGGATATATAGAACACGTTGAACGAGACGCTGGAGAACAGACGAAATTACACTGAGAACTCTGATGCCTGTTATACCCCAACTCATTTTACCTTGGAGACGAATAACATGAATGTGCTTTAGCCAAGCTGAGTTAGTCACTCGAGTGAAACAAATTCTTTGGTGAATGAATACACATGCTATCGCCGAATCCCAGACATTTTTGGGTGCCTTCTCAGATAAGATGAAGATTTAACGTCTACTCGTCTCCCGCAATACGAAAGAGAAGCGCGAAACTGCATTGGGAAAAGCAGTAAAGGATTGAACGAACGGATTCACATGAGCGATAAATCTCACACTTCCAGTCTATAAATTCCGCCCTTGCTGGCTTAGATTACGCGTGCTGACTGTCGCGAAGAGACCAACCAAATGGTTCTTGACGGGATGTGCCGCACCGGATGCTAGATCAAGTCATCAGCAACGAACTGGAGAGGGTCAAAGTCGATTTTGGTTTAGCACCCTAGGTGTCTGGTGACATAAATAATTACTAATTGCATCCTTTCGAGCTGTCATCGAGCATTCGAGCTTTTCGGCTGTCCTTTTTCCTACGCGTTGCAGACACAAGGCTCCTTCATGGAAATATCGTTAATTTTTCTAAATTTACGCACTGGCGGGAGTAGAAAAGTCAATCAAAGCCTTTTTTCCCCTTCGCCCTATTTCTTTCGCGTCTGATGGTTAGCTTGCTTGCCAAAGTAACGAGCGACGACGAGACCTATCTTTCACACACTATTTGTCTTGGGGTGCGCGGGCACACATACGACTGGTAGAAACCGTTGTCGAGCGCCGTTCCGTTGAACCTCCTGGCGTTTCAACTTCTCCACCAGGAGGGGTTGAAAAACGGGAGTAGGTATGTACAAATGCCTGTAGCACGTGAGGTCATAGCTCGACGAAAGAGCATACAGTAGCACATATTGCCTCGGGTATCGGAAAGCGTGCGCTGCTTGACAGTTCGAGGATGAGAAACGTCCCTGTGGGACATCATCAGGGAAATTGGATGCGCCACTTTTCGTAGATATCCACAGGCTCGTATACGAGTATACTTTTATTTACTGCTGTGAGCGTTTCGAAAAAAATATTTCGGGCCTAGCTGCCAACAGCTGATCCAAACTGAACTTCCCGTGCAGAAATTTTCGTGAGGATCCTATTGGATTGTCATTCTTGTCCGTACTTCCTGATAGGGATCCAATGGGTCATCGCATCGGAACCCTAAAGCGTTTGAGAATTTCAAATAAAAAATTCTTTATCGACGTCAAACGGGAAATAGCACGGCATCCACGTGTGGCGTTCCTATCAAATCTCTATAGGACTATAGTAGGATCCGAGGACCCTCCAACAAATTTCCCCCCAGATTCGCGATCCCATCTTGTCGAGCAATGTACCAATTGATACTTGGCATACTCTGTGCCAAGTGACAACGGAAAATAAAACGACAGCTCAATTAGCTATGACTGACTGTGATAGACTTCTGCTTAGCTTTTCTTTTCTCTCAGGTAACAGATAATACTTAATTGAGAATTATAATTAAACATCATTTCCAAGAAGCGTTCCTTTGTTCATGGAAACTGGGAACGGTCAATTGAACTCGCGGGATTTGAGATTTGTATAGAACGAAAGCGTAGTCGCTGTAACCAAGAAATGGATACACTCCTTTTGGGTTTTCGGTTCTGCCGCTCAGCCCCCACTGTTCGCGACCTCTCTTGGTGATCGCTCACTTCGTGTCTCCGCACTTCGTGATTGTGATCTACCCTTGAGTCGTCGAGAACCTTGAGGGTTTGACGTTCTATTGCAATGTATATGTATGTGAACGTAACGATACGACTCCCACAATCGTATACATATACATATATATATATAACAATTGTGTAACTCGTCGGGGAGGTTTTCCGGATAAAGCAACGTGACGTATCGCTTTGCTTCTGGTGAATTCTCAGACCTTCCTTCCGCGAGACTCTCTCCCTCCGCGATTATTCATAACAACTCGGTTATCATTTTCATATCGAGCCCGTGCGCGCGGTTTCCGTTGGGAATCGAGACGAATTCGCGCCTTCTCCGCTATCTCGTTGTTCGGCATCATTTTGCGCTACGACTAAAAATAAAAGCAATTCTGTCTCGTTGACGTTTTCTCATTTTCTTCGGCTCGAGCCTCCTTCGTCTCTACTATGAAGCTCCGAAAATACAAATGGATAAGGTTCGTTAGTCAGTTGAGGGGATAACCGAAACTCGCAGACATTCTTGATAAACGACAACGACGCGATAAGCGGAGACAAAAGGTGAACCCGCCCCGGGGAATTTTCGTCCACATAACAAATTAGCCAACGACGTCACCCTCGTTCCAACGAGATATCGCGATGAGAGGGAGGCAGCGTTTCAACGAGAGCTCCAGATCATTGAATTCATCTTAACTCACATAGTATTAAATATAGAATTATAGTGAAAATTATCGAATGGGGAGACTCGATGCGTAACGATTTGCAAAATGTTTTGGCAGTCGAGGAGACTTCCGGCGGAGAGTCAGACGACGCAAAATCATAGAGAAAGCTCAGACTCGCTGCGAAGGATAATTTCGAAACAACAATGCGGTAATCGACGCGAAACCTCTCAAAGAGGCGCCACACGGAGAGAGTTGCTCTCTCGCTATCTGCACTTCGTGCCAGTCTTATGTACTCTGTGCTCTCGCGAGAAATTCGCGACGACGAAGCACAGGAAGAGCCAGAGTTTAGAGCCACGGTCGGGGTTGTTTCCTTTGGATCGTCTCGTGAAACTGTCTTGCGAGTTTCTCTCTCTCTCTCTCTCTCTCTCTCTCTCTCTCTCTCTCTCTCTCTCTCTCTCCTCCTCCTCCTCCTCCTCCTCCTCCTCCTTTGTAGACTGGAGAATCTCGCCAAGAAAATCTTTAGAAACTCTGTTTCTCCCACTCGCTTTCTATCTCTATCCTGATCGAGTCAATTTTGGAAAACGAATTGCCGGGTGTTTTTCAGAACTATACGTATATAACTAATACTGCAAAGCTCAATTTCTTAAAAGAAAGATACCAAGGAGAATTTGATTTCGTACGATTTGTTTTATAGGGTAAGCTGACCCCTGAATGGACGAATAACGACACTATAGGATTCAGATGGACTGTAAAACGAAAATATTATCAAAACAAACTTTTTAATTACTATAGCTAACAAAAGAGATTGTTCTGATAGCAAAAAAATATTCCAACTAATTGCAACCAAAAATATCCGCAGATTTGATAAATGAATAGCGAAATTACT
This sequence comes from Ophion ventricosus, assembly GCA_963932345.1. Classification (NCBI taxonomy): domain Eukaryota; kingdom Metazoa; phylum Arthropoda; class Insecta; order Hymenoptera; family Ichneumonidae; genus Ophion; species Ophion ventricosus. The sequence continues at coordinate 17,735,440 of OZ010721.1, read as the reverse complement.
AAATCACGAGTGAATGGACGAAATTGTCAGCAAATGGACACTCGACCACCAGTGAATTGAGGTTTAGTGTCGATAATCGCTGTAAAGGATAACGATTTATTATTTATTTTCATTAAATGCTAGATTTGAAGATTACCGTGTTGCACAAAAATGATAATATTCTTATATATGAGTATTATATTTGGTACTACGATTTCGTAGGAAATACACAAAGCTTTGTCTATATTAATGGAAACGGAAAATAAAATTTTATCAGAATTGAAAAAACGGATACAATGATTTTATGATACCATTTCATGAAATGTAGAATACATTGTCAATTCTCAACAGTAATTAATTTTGCAACTTTCAGCAAATGAACAAAAATTTTGCATCTTCTTTACTAACAATGCATATTCCTTACTTATTTTAAATATCAAGCACTTTTCGTCCATTCACTGATCGGTGTATCCTATGACTTTTTTCGCGTTCGAGATGGCTCATACATGAAGAAGATTTTGTTTTATACGCCCAAGACTCTTTTCTTTCAGCGAGCCATCTACAAAGTTCCGAAGATACAAGTTTGAAAAAGCACTCCTCTCCCCCCGCAGCGCTTACGGAATAATCTCTCAACGTAATCCCGCATGAACCACGTATTATCATACAGGTCTCGTGAGAACGGTGAAAACCGATTCAGCCGGAAGTCTGGAGAGTTCTCTCGTCCCGTCGTCGCCATCCTCCTGCCGTGAATGGAACACCGAGTTTCCGGTAAACGAGCGGACACGATCGTCCACCTGGTTGAATCCGACGGAGCTCGTAGACCGTACGGCCAAATTGCGAGTGTGGATTAGCCGTTGGCGTCCTTCTACGCCATACGACTATCTTACTAGCCTGAAAGCTTTTCGCCAACTCGGGCACGCGAGCCCCTCCTGTTTATACCCAGGAGTGTAGACGCCACCAGGCCCCGCCTGGTCTGTAGAGAGCTGCCGTTCTCGAGTGGTTGCTTCGTTTGGGAAAATTCGCGCTGTTCAAGCTGGTGGATTCGCCAGGCTTTCTGTGGTCGTCGATTTACTTGAGGAACAAGAGAATCACCAAGAGAGAGAGAGCAAAAGAGAAAGAGAGAGAGAGAGAGCCGGAGATGGGGCGGATTACATCCCGTTGCATTCACCCTTCCCACTCGTAAAACCTAACGCACCAAAGATATTTTCCAAGTGTGAAATATCTCCGCTCTAATCCAGCAATATCATAAAGAAAGTCCTGGCGTTGCTTGTACAGCCACACTGCGCCACATCGAGGTCGTAACCAGGCATTAGGGCTGTTTACAAAAAGACCTTATACCCGTCGACGTCGTTGTTCCACGCTGTACGGGAATCGTTCTTCAACGCTGAATCCTCGAAGATCCGGCAGGCTTCGGTAACTCCGGCTCGTTCTGCATTTGAGAACTCGCCACCTGCGCTCACCCTCGCCTTATTATCAACAATCGTAAAATGCTAAATTGAAAGTCCTCTCGAAGAAATGTGAACGCGACGAATCCCTAGAGGGTACGTGGGCACCGTGGGGGAAAAAATGGATCTACAGACGGCATGCGTCTTCGTCGGGACGTGGGCCATCATTTGTACATCCGTTGCGAGATACATTTTCCGCTTCTTTTATATTCAACATTTTATCGTCCTGAAGACGAAGCCTATTTTCTAGATTTCAGTATTGCTGATATAAACATGGTGGGAATGGAACGTCGGGTATGAAGCAATCAGCAATAGCTCGTCAGCAAAAAGTGGATGAATGAAAAGAGAAATCGTGGCGCAGTGACATTGAGTGAACTCTCGATGTTGCTGAATTTCTTACTGGAAGGTAGAGGAGAGCTAGCGAGATTCAATCTTGCCACAATACGGCAAGACAAATGTTCTTCTGGATCTGGATGAGCTTGATTCCTCGGCCACTTGTGTTCACCCTAGATCTACAATGCCGAGTCAGCCGCTATCGCTAAAGTTCCGCGGGAAGTCACTGGAATCAATTAGCCAAAAAATTGAGCTAACAAGAGCGTTACAGTGAATACGTGGAAAAAGTAATTCGATTGCGATGTCAGAGAGAAAAAGATTTTCACCCTGCTATCCTTTTCTTCTTGTACAGACGAGGGGTTATAGAGATAAGTGAGAGAAGATGCCAGTCATCCCCTGGCAATTAGTTAAGGGTGTAAGAGAAACTCTGACCGAGTTGGACGGAGACGGATTGGCATGGCTAGCAGTGCTACCAGAAATTCCGCACTCGTATCAGCCCCGCGTCGCATTCTGGAGGGTCAATCCGAGTCATACGCTCATTCGCCTCTAGAGAGAGAGAGAGAGAGAGAGAGAGAGAGAGAGAGAGAGAGATGCGAGTTAAGCCGATCGTTGCTGCGATACACGGATATCGGTGGGGAAAAAAGTTTCATTTCTTCACCGCTCACGGATTTGATTGATTAGTCGCCCGTGTGGACGAGCGGAAACGATGTGTTTCGCGGAACCCTAATGCCGTTCCAGAATGGAACAGTACATTGCATATACGATATGGCATTACTGTGTCAACCGACGTCATGCGAACCAACCCTCACGAATTCGCTGACCCATTCTCGTCCCATACATACATTTATACATTAGCCGCCTTCTATTTGTGCAATCTTATTACTCTTTTTCTATCATGGCGGATATCTTAACCCCATTGGGTATCTTTCAACTTCGCCATGTAACTTTTGGACAGGCTGTATAGAGACATACAATGCTTCGCTTGAAGTCAACTGACGCCTGCCCCGCAAAGATCTTGAGCAACCTTCTTAAGATGAAGGCTCTGAAAAGATTTATTTTGGCCTAAAACAATGTCATGCTGGACCAAAGTAGTTCATTCAACATAGCATGGCATTCATCATCGGTAGACCGGCGTTATCGGAAGTTAGAAGGTGCCATTTCGCGGTGAATTTGTGGTTGCAACACGGCGATCACCAATGTTGAATAGACACGCCGGGCAACAACAGGAATGTTGTTCCACGTTAAGCATCCCCTTGAGCACCCTTCCGCACCTCTCGTCCTACCATTCCCCATATACGCGTATACATGTACCGAGCATTCAACGACAGACCAACGACGAGGCTATGGACTGACGTCTGCCGGACTACTGTGCACCGCTGCTATTGGGGTTATATACGCAATGGGCAGTGGTCATCTGTCACTGTCAACCATCCCTTCTCTCCGCCGCCACGGCCGCTGACACCCCTTTGCCGTCCTACTATTCCAACGAAGTGGTTTCACGAGGCAAACGGTGAAGGGAGGATCGAACGTTCTCCTACAGCAGCCCAGTAGCACGTGCCGGTGTCGGTCTTCTCCGGTCTATATATGTCTCACGTCAAGATACACATGGATACATAATGTACTGCCCTATCACTGTGCGGATGACAATGTAGCGGGATAATTATTGATAAACTAGACGCGCATGCTTATTGAAGACGATGAACATTTATTTTCAACTAACTTCCACCCGCTGCTTCGCCCGCGTGGAATTTGGCCCATAAAAACTTCCTTACCCGTTACACCCCTTATTAGGGATTATTTTTAAAAATCCTAAAATACGCGTTTTATCCTTTGTCTTCAAGAATATCTATACCAAGTTTCATATTGATACACGCAAGCAATAGAATTTTCCATACGAATGTTCACATCCCATTTCATTCTTTATGGGTTGATTTTTGGAAAAATCTTTCTCAGCGCACCTTTACACCATCTAAGGAAAATATCTTTTAAATGTCCTGTTTCTATCTCCAGCGGATTAGGCTGAGCGTTTTCTATACGTTAGTCAGTCAGTCACCGTACTGTTTTATATGTATGGATAACAAAGATTCCAGCATTCCTACCGATGTTTGTTAGAGATGCCTTCATTTTAATATTGAAGACTTTAGGATTGACACCCTAGACCGATCATCATTGATTGGCACTGATTCGTTGGAGACCCGATAGCTCCACTTTCTGAATATCAAATACCATGCACACGTGTGATATTTTCATTGGCAGTTTCCTCATACGCGACAGCTGCATCGAAAAGTATTAATGACCAGGATCACGGTGCTGCATGATGAAGTAAGACATGACGCAGAGTATGCGAATGTTGTTGCATAGGATGAAGTTTCTTATAGCGTTAGCAGTTCACTCACTCCCTCGGTTCTTCCTCTTCTTTACAACCCGCATACTCGCCTCGTGATTAATAACTGGTCGTTCACGTCGCATTACTCATCGACGGCTGAGCGGGTGTCCGAGGCCACGATTTCGAGCGTCGAGCCCTCGAGCTAAACTTTCGCCCCGGTATTCGAAGCCGGGGCGTTACGTGCTGGTCTGCGGTCGACAAATAGAGGCCGAGAGCCGAACGACACCGTTTAGCACTCGTGAGATTATTACAGAGGCAATGTACGGACCAATGTTCACGTCTGGATGATAGAACGACTGAGGCTAATGCCTCACGCAGCCCAAGCCAATGCGCTCAACGGAACGTTCAATGAAAGCTTCGACGAAAACCCTTTCGCGCGATAGGTCGGTAAAAATATTTGAGGTTGAGTCAGAGGATGAATCTCCTGTGGTTCCTCACTCGGTACCATATAGCTTGGTACTATAATGCGCAAAGATTGATACCTGACCAAGCAGTGAAGAATAATTTATGAAACGCTTTATATCCCGATAAATGATCATCCGAGACGTCTCTCTTTCTTCGGGATTCGTGCATTCAACAAATATTTGGTGAGTCAACGATGTACGTGTTTGGGAACGCGCCTATGTATACAGATATATATATATATATATATATATATATATATATATATATATATATATATATATATATATACAGGACCATAGTGTTCCCTTTGTGTACCGCTATTGGACAAGATCAATGCGCTGCTATTTGAGTAGACATAATAGTAAATCGAGTAGTTCTTCATCCGCATGTCTGCAATGTGATGTCTCATGAGATCGAAGGGACATATTTATTTAGGAGAAATACGATTCTATTAGGAGTGTACATTAATTTTAAGAGATTTTTTTTCTGGTAAAAATACGGCTTTATTCTGAAAAAATGGTTACAAATTGATCATTCAAAATATTGTCCATCGCTAGCGACTACTTTTTTCCCATCTTTCTGGTAATGGGTGGATTCCACGTCGAAAGAATAACACAGCATTAGAGGCTATCCAGGAATCGACGATTTTTTTGGTATCCTCATAAAAATGGAAACGCTGCTCAGACAATCCCATGAGCCATCGATCGAAATAGGTGATAGCCAGAAGAAACAATATCTAGAGAATACCGCGATGTTGTAGGGCATCCAAGTTAAAAACCTTTAACGTCTCCTTGACCAGAGGCCAAGCGTTGTCGTGCTGGAAAATCACTTCGTCGTATTTTTGGTCACGTAATCCGGCCGATTTTTCTTCAATGTTCGGCTTAATTGGAACAATTGTTCGTGGTAATATTTGATGTTGATCAGCATTTAATGATTCTGCAAGTTCTTCTTACACTTGACTCGGGTCTTCATCGAATAAAGCTTCATCTTCAAACTTTTTGGACTGGCCTGGACGTTCCTTATCTTCTGTGTCAAAATCACCTTTTCTCATAGCGTCAAAACCAGTACTCACATGTTGACATCGATGGAGCATAATCACCAGAAGGTTCCAACACCATTCATTGACTTTCAACAGCACTTTTCTTCAAATGGAAACAAAAAAACAATAAATTAGTAACAATATGATCCGATGAGATATAGAACTAGTTACGCCACCTCTTAAAAATCCTTCAAAATTGATACGCACACCTAATACTTTTGTGTACCTAATTGTAATCTTGCTGGTTTCTTGCCATCTCATTGAAGACGTGCAGCAGCCAATGGAAACGCTGTATAGACTTGAACGATACGTACATTCCTCCACAACTGGTCCGGAACATCAAATCATTTGGACGGTCGCAACAATATTTTACAATCTAAGGGAAGTTTTACGAGCAGCTTCTACCGAACGAGCGGTAGACTGGCCACGAGGCAACGTCTCTTCAATCTTCCTCAACGGACCTATGAATATAAATATGAGAACGCCAGTGATTTATGCCGGTCGAAGAGGCGGCAGAAAGCCCCACGCGTAACATCGCCGAGGTGCGAGAACGCGTTATGGGAGCAGCGGGAGACAAAAAACCCCATCTCGTACTTCCTAACGTAACGTTTATTCAATACCGCAGCAACCCGAGGACTTTTATTTTACGCGCGCGCGGTCAACATTTACGCCCAAGTTTTTTAGGATCACCGGGAGACCACTCGACGACCGTTGCTCCGTCACATCCGTCCATTTTTCTTTCCTTCTGGCGTTTCACCGATCTTTTTTTTTACTAGTTATAAAAGTCATCTCTCCGCATACAAGCCACTCGCAAATATTCGCCCTGGATTTCCCGGAAGACTTTTACGTCCAAGGGTGTTTGAGAGACGCGCGGTTGGCCGAGGCGTTTTATGACGAAGCCGTTGAACGTCAACTAGATTCGCTGGTCAGATTGGCCACGTTATTAAGTTCTTGATCCTCGGGGTTCCATTGTTTAATGCAAATCTGAAGTACGAGCACGCGCGATCATCGATCGGCTTGAAACTGTCGGACGAGCCCCGTCTTTCTTTGATCGACAGGTAACGACAGTTTAAACCGTGGCATTCACGTGGTGAACGTACTGACGGATTGCTCGAAATCTCATACCCACCGTGGAATGCCAATAATTTCACCGGCCCATCTATACGCTACCTCTCGTAATCCCTTTCGCATACAGCCATAAGCTGCGTGTATGCCAGCCGGTCTATGTTTCCCTCTCCCGTTCTGTGTGCTCTTCAAGCCCCCAGGCTGCTTTTATTCCGTACACCCACCGACTCCAATACGTAATGCATTTTATCCGAGCTAAAACGCATTCGAATGCAACCCGCGAATACTTTAGACTGTGCTTCAATGTTCCAGTCGGTCCCTCAGCCGTTCATGCGCTTACGGAAAAAAACCGATATGCTACCTCACACAAATGTCTACATCCCACACCCTTTCGGTCCCGTACTCTTGCTCGTTATTCTCATCTCGACTTGTGGTTTCATTGTACGATTAAAAAAAGAAAAGCCCTGACAGGCTTACGCCGAAAATTCCAATAAGCGGTTTTGTCCACCGGAATGATAGAACGTGATCCAGCGTTTGGAAAAACGTGTCTCTGCAATAGATGATTACTTTTTTTTCATACGCTTTTTGATAACGTTGGAATTGGCGCTCGGAAAATAGGTATAAAAATAACAAAAAAAATTTGACGACATTATTAAATATAGAAAATAATTTTATTTTTGGCGCTCGGAAAAATATGTATAAAAATATAAATACAAAATTTGGCGTGATTAATGAATATATAAAATAATTTTTATTTTTCACAAATACATTATAGTTCTTTGAACAAATTTGAAAAAAAAAACGATTTTCAAAATCGGGTCCTACTAGACGTTCTAGTTAAAGTTTTCATTCGTTATTCTTTTCATTTGTGCATAATACCATAATGTACTTGTGAAAAATAAAAATTAATTTACATATTTAATAGACGCGTGAAAGTAAAAAATATTTTTATACCTATTTTGCCGAGCGCCAAGGTGGGGTAACACCTTAAAGGTGTTCTTTGATTTGCAAAAAAAGAATCATTGTGAGAGATAATGATTCCGAGTGACAACGATACGTACGATCCGTCCGTACGATCGATCATTCACCCTTATCCAATGTGATTTCTAGATCGATTCCCGCTGACGAGTGTTTGTGCTTAATACAAATTGCACGCGAAAAGCAGACGCGACGAGATGAAAACGCCAGAGACGTGTTCAAAGGGGACAAGGGAGAAAGAAGCTTCGGTAGGATAGGTTTTGATAAATGATGTGCGGGAGTTTATTTCGCGAGGGTGTGAGTCTGCACGATGTAATCAAGCGTTGTATTATACAACAGGGTGAGTTACGGATTATAGGGGATGAGACTCAGCTTTCATAGTCGTTTCGATTATTTCTCCGCTTGTACAAGGCCGCAATGTGAACGTATGACTGTTTCTTTCCGGCTCAAGTTTGAACACTCGAGTCAGATTTTCAACCGAACTCAACGGTATTCTTGTTGTATGCCTTGCACTTTTAGCATATGCTTATCAGGGTTGATTCGTATCTTCGAATTAACGGAGTAGCCTAATCGTATAAATTTGCCGAGCCGAAAAAGAAAATCACCGCAAATGGAATGAATCCTGTTTGAAGCTGATGAAGTAGAATATTCATGGGTAGAGTTCAGGCAGTCGAGAAATTCGATGCTCAAAGTGAGATTAGGCGATTCGAGAAAAGTTAATCTTAATAAACGAGGGCAATCAACGAAGCGAAGGTCCAGAAAGGACGTTGACGACAACGGGGTGTACGAGGTGGCCACCACAAATGGTCGGTCCATGCAAATGGGCGGCCTGAAATTCTCGTCTCTGGCCTGTGCCATACAAAACACAATGGGACAACACAGACACACACACGCACAGACTTAGTCGGCGTCTCACTCGATTTCTCTCTGTACCGGGGACTCTCTCGTATTCCGAAGAATTTGCATACTACTCACTCGATACGAGGCCTTTTGTCCGGTCGGGAATGTCCATCAACTTTTTGTTCGGACGCGGTCCAAAGTGCGCCCAGCCTCCGAGTAAATAGTCGCGTATAAGCGAGGCAAGGGGGGTGCAAGATAGAACGTGAAAGAGAGAACGAGTCAAATGACCAGCGGGGCTTAAGGGTCGTCGCACAGAAGCAGCCAAGTGGGCACCCAGGGTGGAATAGGGCAGCCTTTTATTTGCTGATTGCGTTCGGATTGTTTCGTGATTTAGCATAAATGTTTGATTAGATTACGCTGCCGCGCCCACGCTTCGGGCGGAGCCGAATTTTCGAAGGACTCACCGTGTTTCGCTGTTTGTTCAATGTATCGACGTGGATGGGCGACGAAACGGACCGGGGATACATCGTCGTAATTATTTAACGAGCAAACTTTAGCTTGCACGTTCGAAGTGAATTCTATATCGATTGGTAGGTGACACTCAAGATGCAATAGGAATGACTGAGTAGCAATTAATCAGTCGGCACAGCATTTACTCGAGTCCCTCCATTAACATAAAAATGTTGATGGAAAAACGTACATCAATGCTGTGCCACCTGGATTAAATTGCTACTCTGTCATTTATATTGCAGCTTGAATGTCAAACGTCCCTTAGAAACCAGAATAGCTGATGGAACCATCTTGATGATTCTGATGATCTAGCCAACGAATGGATTGGCAGTGGAGCAACCACTAAGTTAAAGGTTGTCAATCCATTGGAATCATCAAGATGTTTATCTTGATGAAGGGACTCAAGTAAAAACTGTATAGACTAATATGCATCTAATTGACGAAAAGATTGCCAAATTTGATCATTTTTTATTTGGACAGGAACAAAACGTTTTAAATTTATGAAACTTTAAGTACAATTTATTACATATTTAAACTGTTCAAACAATTTTTTTTCATTAAAAATATTGTAAAATTGAGACTTTGAATGTTGAAATACTAAAAATTCTTGGCTCATATTTTGCAGATCAATATTGAAGTCGTTGAATTTCCCAGAAACGGACAACTGCCGGCAAAACCTTCCTGGAAGCCCACGCCATAACTTCGCCATTTTGCAATAATTTTTAAATAAAAGATTTCAAAAGTTTAATCATGTAACAAATTGTACCTAAAGTTTCATAAACGTAAAACGTTTTGTTCCATTCCAAAAAAAAATATCAAAATTGGCTTTTTTTTGTCGTCTACATGCATTTCTCCCGTTAACAGTTTCAAGACGCCAGAGCATACTTAAGATTCGACGCATTGAGAAGCACAGTAGCTGGCACACAATCCCCGAATGAAGCAACTAACCATAGACCGGTTAGAACCTGAGGATGTCACGGATTGGGTCATCAGTTTCAGACAATGGGGCCTGGTTGTGCATTTAAGGTAATCCCATCGTGAATGGTGTATGAGTCCTCGCCGTTGCTAGTTCTCCTGGATACTTAATACATTGTCATCCCCAAAAGCCAGGGTCGCCTCTCGTCCTTAACAACCTCATCGTACACCCGTGTTACAGCCACGCTTCCACTCGCCTTTCAGCACGAGCTTACCGTTTCAAGATGGCCTCGCATTAACACCTATTTAACTTGCCTCTCCAGTTCGACCATTGAGGGTTCTGTCACGCTCGACAGTGTGCCTCCTTGTTGTAGGACTTAAAGTTTAAACCTATGTCGAAATTATTGTCCAAGAGGTGCCTCAGCTTGTTGGAAACGCCATTGCCGTTAGGTCTTCGGTCGCCAGGACTTTCTCCTTCTGTCTCCGAGTGCGCACAGATATTGCCCCACCACACAGGCGAGCATTGTTCGCTTCCAGTCTTGCGGAGTTCTGCCTCTGTTGAGATAATGGAAAGCTCTTAGTTTCTCAAGCGAATACTGAGTCTCAAGCAAAACCTATTGAACCTGTTGATTTGTAAGGAACTTTAGGATGGAATTCTGGAATGATGGTTCCTGCGCACAGAGCCAACTTCTTCAAAGTATAATCAAACTATTCGGTGGTCTTGGCCGGAACATTGACAAACGGAAGAGGAAGTAAGACAGGGACGCAAGGTTGATCGATCTAGAGAAACGATACAGTAAATCGTCCCTGGCAATTACACTGCTGTCCAATATCCAATGAATCGATGCCAGAGGGTCCCACGGCCATTGTGGCACCAAGGAGACACCGAATATACACGAGCACGCGGCTAAGGGCTAAGAGCAGTGGGAGGAACGTGAAACGTATCGAAGCCATCGAGCGTTTCTTGGGCAGTGTACGTGTGCTTGTCCCTCGGGTGCGATAAGGTAACGACAAATGACCGCAGCATCGAGAGCAAAGATATCCCGACCGACAACTCTTGGAGGCTACATGTGGCTGCGAAGGACAGACGAATTCAGTCCGGAAAGTCAGCCCTCTAAGTAAATTCGTATCAATCCCAGGGGACACGCGCCATGAAGTGATCCGTCATACAAGATTACCGCGGTAAATAAAGCAGCCTTGTGGCAGTAGACGAAGAGAGAGACAGAGAGCGAGAGAGAGAGGGAGAGATGAACATTGCAGATAGAAAAAGGGACCAACATGCAATACTGCGACTGAATCAATAAGAAGAGTGAAGAAGAAAAAATCTCATTACGGCGAATAGATCAATCGAATTTCTAGAATGTATAACCAACTTTCCCCGGATAATAATTTGGCCTCGTTCGCTTATCCTCTCGATCATCCACGCTCTTCTGACTTTCAGACTTCAGCCTCATTTTCCCACAGCATTGAAAGTCCATCGCTGCTCAGTCCATAGTCCCGGAATGTTCATCCCCCCCGTTGCAAATTGACCATTTTCCACGTCATCCAACTGAATTTTTTATACGCCGGTCAAACGCGTGGAAAGTTAGCAAATGCGACGAAACAAAAAATAACGCAATTCTTCGTAGATTGAGCGATTTTTTTTCACCCCCGTAGACACGTCGACGTTCCAATTTCGGGGGAAAAAAAGTTCACGCCGATTACGGCGTATATAGCTCGTATGTACACACGGCTGGCGGATAAAGTCAATCCAAGGGCGCAGTAGAGGATGAAAGAGAGAGAGAGAGAGAGAGAGAGAGAGAGAGAGAAAGAGAGAACTGTTTCCGCTCGGTATGTTTGAAGGATTAGATAGATTACCAGCTCTATTAGACCGTTGCCCAGAAAGGCGAAATACAGACGAACTCGAGACCTCTCCGAGGTCTCCGTTTTCATGGGAGACGAGAGTTTGATGTCATGTCGATTTTTGTCCACGACTTCGAACCCCTCCCAGCGAAGAGAGAGTGGATTGGCGACGATACGAATCAAGAAGAAAAGTTACCGCGTGTCTTCATGATTAAGCTTCATGGACCCTTCCACGATCGGTCCCGAAATCCTTCTTGGCCTGTCGTCCATACCCCAAACGTGGAAAAAAGAAAACAAGGCGATCGATACGAATAACAAAATTGTGGAACGTCAATGAAGAAGTAAATTATATAAATTATACATTTGTATAATGAAGGGATTGGTAGGTAGCTGGCAGATACATGTACAGAGCTCTGGCTTTCCGTGACAATGGAAAGATGGATCGCGCATCAGACAGCTTTTCCGCAAGATCTACGATATAATTTGGCTCGTTCGGTTCTACCAATCAGTTCTTCATGTATTACGCGGCTATACCAGCAAAACTTACCGAAACCTCTCTATTCAAGATACTTCAGGCTTTTCCAAAATAAGCATTTGAATGGACCAATCAATCACGCGAGTTTTCTTTCTTCTGGTGACGTCACCGAGGCGATCCCCCCCTCACCGCTATTAGTGGGGTGTGATAGGGAGTAGCGCGCGGGGGTGGACGAGAATAAAGTCCAGGGGGGAAGAGGGTTGGCAACGTGTTATGGTAGTATCGAGAGTGAGGGGAGTTGAATTCGAAGCCGACGCCGCGACGCCTGGCATCCGAATATATAGACAGTGGCTCACGGTAATTATATATTCCAGGGGTGTCTCGCCGATCAGTCAATGCTTCCGCTGCAGCGTGCACACGCGCGACAATGGACCCCGAGATACAGAGAAAAAGCTTATCTGTCACCGCGTCTTGCCTCTTCGTTACTTCCTCCGGGGCTGCTCGACATTTTCATAGGGCACGAAGGGAAACAGAGATACTTCTTTTTTTTTCTTTTAATTCACTGCACCCTCTCGTTACGCTTGCTGGCGTTGTAAAGTCAAATAAGCATGCTGGATGGAATCATCTCGGAAGTCTTGCCCGTTTGACGATGAGCAGATCTCCATTCTGTAGTACCAGCCAATCTCGTGATTCGACAGTGAACCAAGCAAATTTGGACATAATGGCAGGCTATTGGACCTCGTGGATGCTGATGGGAATAGATCATCGAACTAGCAAAGAATCGGACTTTGCGTACCTGCGGAAAATTCTATTGGATCTCGTATCACCAAGGCAGGTTACCAAGTCCGGAGAGTGGGAGTGAGTTCGGGGCGAGTTACACCGAAGAGCAAACCCTCCCGATAATGGTATTTGATGTTGACTGGCCTTTGAGTAGTCCCCCTCTCTCTCTCTCTCTCTCTCTCTCTCTCGCTCTCGCTCTCTCTGTTCTCACGCATCGTTCTGCATCGTCGTTCCTCTGCTTAAAGGGTCACGCAGCTCGATCCTCGTATAGATGTAGATTGAATGTGGATAAAGGGTTGGAAAAGGGCGACAGAGAGAGAGACAGAGACAGCGAAAGAGCAGTAGTGAGGAGGAGGAAGAGAAAGCGCGTGAAGCTTTCGCGCGCATGAACGAGTTGATTAAATTCAAACACCTCGCAGAGCACGGAATCCAGGATGCCCGGTGGTCACAAGGGATCTCTCATTGGTTAGCAGGTTGTGCCAGCAAGGGAGGCACAACAAGAGAAAGAGAGACAGAGATCGGAAGAGAAAGGGAGAAATATGCTCATATCGGTTCGTACATAGGGACGGAGAAAGGGTCAGGGGAGGGGGGGGGGCGAAAACTCAAAGGTTGAGAGATTCTGCAACGGTTGTGTCAGAGAGACGAGCGAATACTGTGAAGGACTTGCGCCCATTGCCGCGATTTTGTCGTCTCTCTTTAGAGCATCCGTATAACGCAGCCAGCCCTTCCACCGCTATTCACGCCAACAACGCTCAGTTGACAATGGTCACGCATTATAATGGCTCGAGTCGTCGACCGGACGCTCGGGCATATATGCTTTCCACCCCTCGCTTGTAAGCTTCCAATCCGCGAAACATCCACAGTACGTATACGTGTACTGTGCATGGGATATAAATATATATATATATGTGTTTACGATGCTCACGCTTGTACGTCGAGCACAGAGGACGCGTTCATTTATTTGATCCAAGGGGAAGCGGAGGGTTCGAAGGCCAACGATTATCCACTTTGAATGGGAAGAACAAATACAACGAAAAAAAAACCCCATGGGGAAGAGTAAAAACGGAACGACAAAAACACGCAGGCTGGATGTAGAGACTGAAACGGAAATTAACGGAGTCACGTTGTTTGATACGTTTGTCCGACGATAGGTATACCAATACGAGGATATACGGAAAGTGACATCCAAATGAAAAATCTAAATGCCTCTTATCAATACCTATCCGAATCATCGCTATATATGTTCTACGGTCCTTTTTACTTTCAGAGAAAATTTTTTTTCTCGAAATTCATCATTTTTCTCGGCATTTTTCATTTTTTTCTTTTGTGTGTGTACTTTTGTCGCCATTTTTTTGTGTGCGTACTTTTGTTGCAATTACCGACTGAACACTAACGTTGGTGCCTCAGAGTTTGACCAAAAGTTTAAAAAATAGGTTTGATACGAGCGACCACTAAAGTTGACATGTTTAAAAAAATACTAGTCTAAATGACTCCCAAATGCTTTTGAGGGGTAAAGCCACTCGAGGATTTTCAAATTTTCAAAATAGAAAAGGAACAGGACCGTTTTAATTTGAAAGGCCGAATGTATGATCCTGGTATTGCTGATTAAAGGTAAATCGGAAAATTTTTATTGCTGAAAGTTAGTTGAAACTTTAAACGCGTTTTTCTCGAAAGAATGCTTTTTGAACTGGCTGGAAACATAACTCAGCTAAATATAAACCGATTCACTCGAAATTTTCAACGTATCTTCTCAGATAGAACTTCATGGAACTACGTTTAGAATTGGCGATTGGTTATTAATGTTTTTTTTATAAACAATTAAATGTGTGATTTTCTGCTCAAAAATGAAAGTTTTCATTCAAATTTGCACTACCTTTGTTAAAAAAGGTATTTTCTAATTTACGTACGTAGGTCCATACCTTTTTGTATATATTGTCAATATTGTTTGGTTTTTTGTTCTAGACTGAAAACTACAAGAGAAATCTTTCCGGCCACGGAACACTCTGCACGAGAGGTACTCTGCCGTCTTGGACTCTGACGTCACCATTTTCAATTGAAAAATGACAACAAAAAAAATGTTGTATACTCAAAACAATAATAAAGTTTATCAATTCAATTTTTTACTGTTTTCATTGTACTATTAGAAAAAATTCTTAAAAATAGCCTTTTTCTTTAGAGCTGGAGCGGCTTGACCCCTTAACGAGTTACACCTAGCTCGAGGCCAGGAAAAAGAGTAATTTTCGTGAAATTTTTCTAGAAAACATGCGCAGGTTTTCAAATATTTCTTCGTACAATGAAGAATATGGTTTTGATTATCTTTTACAATTTTTGTATTGAAAAATATTTATCAATGTCATAGATACAATATTTCGTGCGAACCGCTTTTTGAAAAATTTCTTTCGCGGTGACCACTGGTGCTTGGAAATAAATAATCCGAAATAAAAAAATCAAAGGCATCTAGTTTTTGCACGAAATTATCTAGTTCTCCGATAAAGTATTTGATAAAACATTAATTTTTTTCAAAGTGGCCGCAGTCCAACGTAAATGAATCTAGGAAAACGCTCCACTTTCGTTGATAAAAAAAAACTATGCATCGAAAAAAAAAAAATCCTTGGTTTAAGCACTGCTTTTTAATATTGAAAAGGAGCTTGTGAAAATTGAAGTCGATCGGTGCAGTGATTTTTTAGATATCGTAGTCACCGATTTTGAAAAAGTCACTTTGAGACAAACGCGTTTTGAAGTTCGGCGGTTCACGTTATCTACCTACAAACGCCCATAACCCTCTTAACTTTGAACGGATCGACTTGAAATTTTTCGTGAATATTTTTGAAATGTAAAGCATTCAAACTTCCTAAGAGCAAAGTATACACAAAAGAGAGGAAACAAATAAAAACCTACGCTACAGCAAAACTCAACTCAATTAGAAATGTTTTTTTCTCAAAAACTAAAAAAGATCGTAGAACATACATGGAGGTGATTCTAATAGGTACGAGTCATCTTGATTTTCCTTTTGAACATCACGTTTCGGACCACCCTGTACATATATTGCACTTGTGGCTTATGGAAAGACCGGAAAAGCCGAGGCATTCGATCGATTAATCGCCCGGCAGGTTCTCCTACAGTTTGGCGATTTATACGACGCGGAGCTTCAGTGTTCGTTACGGCTTTGTGGGAACAAAAAAAATGCACTGCTCGACAAGAGCGGAATGAAAAAGATTTTTTTTCTTTTTTTTTCAACTACATCGAAACGTTATCGGAGAAAAGTCCTTTTGACAGGATTTGAGATGGGTACGGTAATTGCGGGTGGCCGACAAAAAAAAATCGAAATAAAGCTCGAAAATCGGCCGCACGAGGCTTGAGATCGCCTCGTGCGAAGTCGCGGGGCTAATCTAAAATCTGTCAGGCACTTTGATCGATGCGCTTCTCTAGTCTCGTCATTTTAATGCTCGTCTCCGAAATATACGATAGGCGAAAGGAGAGCGCGGTAGGGGAACAAACGGAAGAGTATTCCACCACCCTGTGGCGCTACGGGGTATACGAGCAAACCGCCCTTCCTCTCATCAAAGTCCAATCATCCCTCGAGGAATTCAAAACCGTTCGGGGCGTCACGGACGTGTGTGAAAAATGTTTAAAACGCAAGAACTGCGTCGAAACTTAAACCCGAGCGCTCTTCGATATCGGCTGTCCGCAAAATCATTATCGAACATATATTCATGAGGCTGTTCCTAAAGGGGACCCAACGCGTTGTTGTTCTCACGTCTTTGTCGTATCATCGTACGATCGATGATCGTACTCACAATTAATTCGATATACAGATCGAGCTCGCTGATAATAAATGTTCTCACGGTTTTTAATAAATTCGCGTGTTCCTTAAGGCCTTAGGCCACTCTAGAGGCCAAAAAAAGGGCATAGTTTGTGATTTTTTTTTCAGCGAAACCATAAAATAAATCAGAATTACAAAATAGGGGTTTTATTATACACGTAATCGACTATATAAAATTATTTTTTCACAGCGATACATGCCAAAATCGCGACTGTGCAGCATTTTTCCGATGACGTCTTTAGTTCTGGAAAGTCATAGGCCAAACCAACAGCTCCTATAATTTTTGAGTTATGATGAGATACTAAAGTTTTTTTTCGATTATATATAAGAATAGCTATAGAAGTACGTAGGATTTTTTTTGATAAATTGTTTTTTTCTTCAAAATGGCGCATTTCTAAAACAAAAAGTATAAAATGCCATGAGAAAAAGGTCAGAAAGTTGTTTATAAAAAAGGAACTATGCAATATAATTTTTTTTAAACCCTACGTAGTGCCTCAGAAAATGTAATTCAAATATACAGTTAAAATTTCAAGTGACTCGGTTGAAATTTGTTTGAGTTATGAGTCCGGCCGACTTGCAAACTGTAGTTTTGAGATAAACGCGTAAAGTTAGTAGAAAGGCACGACATGAATCAACAGGGGTTACGCTAGAATTCGAAAATCGAGTACTTAGAGATTTTTCACACCCATAATCTTTTAGAATATAATTTTATAGGTACTAAGGTACATTTTTAACAAAAGAAAAAAACGATTTTTGAAAAATCCTAGAGTGGCCTAAGGCCTTAAAGGCTAGCTTTTCGGATTACGATTTTTTCTAGGGTTTGTGGCAGTTTTGCAAAAGGGCTACGATGGCAATGAACAATAAGCCTGCAGGCGAAATTTCACATCGATTCGTTGAATCGTTTAAGGAGATTGGAACAGTTCAGTTGAGTCAAATGATGGTTTATGAGTTTTGTTCAATAATCCTAAAAAAAATGCATTTGAGGTATAGATTTATTATATAGATGCTATGTTTTTATAAAATATATAGTTGAAGGGCAAAATTATGCACTTTTATACTCGTATTATGAGAAAAAGGAAAAATGTTATGTTACTACCAACTTGAAAAAGTATAACGTTATTGGATATTATGAAAGAGTTATAATCTTTTGTTAGATTAAAAGGATTAAAGAGATTAAAAAGATTGAAAAAATTCACAATCTTTTATCAAGCCTTGATGGTTCAACATTGATATATATGGTTTTCGTTGGGCAAGATAGGTTTTTTTATTCTAAATGCTTACAAAGGTTTAGTTTACGTTAATCCATTGCTAGAAATGGATTAGCTTGGTGCAAACTAGCCAAAAAAATTACGTCACTCGTAGCGTGAACGTCTTGCTCATCTAACCGCACGTAAAATTACACACATTAAACTATTGTTTAGCTCTGGTGTTATCTGGTGAAATTTTTTTACAAATTTCGTGAAGCCTCAGTATAGTCTGAACAATAAAATATATACTTTTTAAATCTTGCATTGTGAGTAACGCTTCAATCCACTTAAGCATTGTAATATTTTTAATTTTTAGTTGTTTTCCTTAATTTCCCATGGAACGTTGATTTACTCTGAGATATTATGGAAAAAGGCATGATGAAAAAACGGTTCGAAATGTTTTGGATTTTTTCTGCAGAAAATTTATGTATTAAAGTAACTTTTTGGAAAATTTCACATTTACTCGTTACATAATTATAGCGTAATTAATTCTAACGTACTGAAATTCAATTTGTCTGTTATTTCTAAAAATCTGCTTTTCGGTTTTATCGGAAAAATCTGCTTATCTTATAGATTCTCGAATCGCGGAAGTAGTCGTCGCGGCATAAGGTCTCTTCAAAGTTTTGCTCCAATAAAGTTGAATATCAACAAATACAGGTAAAATAGCGAAAGAAGACTTTCAACTGTAAACCTGATGCCTGGTCGACACATTACACTGTTTGCAACTAATTGTATATTACATCTAGTGCATAAACTTGACAATTTTCATTTTTTGCTACTTCTGCCCAAAATCTTATCTCCCTTACATCTTTAACCTCCCGAGGTACTGTTTTTATAATGAAATCATGAACTCTTGTAGACCCAGTTTTTAGCTCACATCGTTGGAATCATGGCCTAATGTCCTAGTACTAGAACTTAAGTTTCATACTGAGTTTACAGTTTTGAATTACGTGGCGCATCAGTTTGACACTTCGGTTTAGTCTGTGTCGATATTTGCCATTGCCCTAGCACTGATTTTACTGAGGTGACATCCCTCAGTCAATATAAGAACACCCTCTAAGTATCAGACCTAAATACATTTTTCTCACAAAAATATTCATATTTTTATGTGTGGGTCTATATGACTAAATGATTTTGTTCTAATATTAGTACAATGGGTCTATCTTCAATGTAGCCTTCCTTTTGAAGAGAATTTAAAACACTACCTAGAGAATTTTCTAGCGAGAATTCAAAACACTTTCCCATTCTAAGCCTTCTGAGGCCCAGAATGGGGAAAAGTTTTGAATATAATTATTTTACGTATTTGTGAAAGTGTACGTTTTCACAAACGCGACGGGAAAGAATAATTAATTGAAAGTATATATGTCCTGATGGGAAAATCGAGTACAAATTATTGACAATCCTCTCAGGATCTGAAAGATTACTGAGGATTAGTTTGCCACGTCCATTTGATTGTTCGGGACTACATTGTCCAGTCTGTGAAGGGCTGCAATACGTGACGAAAATCCCGTAACTGGGAGAATTCGACTGCGTACACATTCTGACAAAAAAAAATATATATCCAATAAAGAAAAGAACCCAGAAGAGTAATAGGGAAAATATTATGATAACTCAATCGAGCAATTTGCTAGCAGCTTCGGAAGGTCCGGCTGTGTATCGAATCATCGTTATCGGATCTCCGGGATTTGGCTCTGGAAACGTTGCACCGACGAGGCAAGAGAAAAAGGCGAGTTTCGCGAGGGAATTCGAGTTCGCGGGAGCTCGCTATAATCCTAAGTGAATATCGAATCGGTGGTGAGGGGTGGATTTTTCGTAGGGAGGTAAATGTAACACGTAAAATGTAACGCCCGAGGCTGTATAATGACAATTTCATTCAATCTGCTCGGATTAACCGCGCAATTTTTTTTTTGCTACGTTCGTAAACACCGGTGTGGAAATCCGAGTATACAGGATAGGCCACAAACTGAAGGCCGAAAGGAAAATCTGGATGCATCGTATCGATATCTATACGAATCAGCCCCATGAATGTTCTACGAACTTCTTTAGTTTTCGAAAAACAATCGCTTTTAATTTTTTTTCGAGTCTTTCTGTAGCATAGGTTTTTATTTTTATCTGTTTTGTGTATGTACTTTTCTCTTTGAAGATTTTAAAATCAATTGGGAGTCATTTCGACTAGTATAAGTATTTTTTTTTTATCATCTGAACTTTCGTGACTGATCCTCCTAAACCTATTTTTAAAGGCTTTACACCTAGTTCGTTTGCGGCTCGTTTGAATTTTTTCTGTGAAAACGTGTGCAGTTAAAAAAAAAATCTTACATTATAGAGTATGATTTCAAGTATCTTTTCCAATTTTTATATTGAAAAAAAAAGTATAAATGTGGAAGATTCAATGGTTTGTGCTGCCTGCTGTTTGAAAAATGTCTGAATACTGAAACGTATTCAGTTTTTGCATGAAATTATCTAGTGCTTGCACAAAGGATTTAATAAAATATTAATTTTTGGAAAAACTGCCGCTGTCCAAACTGAAAATATCGAATTTCAGTGAAAAAAAAGCTCTAATTGTGTTGATAAGAAACAAACGATGGATCGAAAAAAATCCTTCGTTCAAGCACTGCTTTTTGATATATTGAAGAAGCTTCTCAAATTTAAAGTTGATCGATACAGTGACTTTTGAGATAAAGTGGTAACCGATTTAAAAAAAATCATTTTGAGAAAAACGCCCTTAATTTCGAACGGATCATCTTGACATTTTCAGAGAATATTTTTTAAATGTTCTATTTTGAGAATCTGTCGAAAAGCAAAAATCGATATTTTCAAAAATTTCAACTAGGTGCAAGCCCTTAAACTTTAGATTAAAACTTGAGGTATTTACTTTAGTATTCAGTTGGTAATTTATTAATTGCTCAACGGTGAACTTCATAACGATAACACGAGTAAAAAAAAAGCGTGAGGAAAGTACATGCACAAAAGAGAAAAATGCTAAAATGCCTTTTTCTCGAAAACCAAAAGAGATCGTCAAACATACATGGGGGCGATCCGGATCGGTATTAATACGTGTCATCTAGATTCTTCTTTTGAAAGTCACTTTTGAGGCCACCCTGTATATCGCATGACCCAAGCAGCGCGATCAAGAGAGAAAGAGAGAGAGAGAGAGAGAGAGAGAGAGAGAGAGAGAGAGAGAGAGAGAGAGAGAGAGAGAGAGAGAGAGAGAGAGAGAGAGAGAGAGTTTTTTTATCCTCGTTGACGAAATTACGAGAGGCTACCAATATTTTCCATGAATATAACAAACGAGCCTCGACCGTATAAACGCACCGATACAAACGCGAACTCATCGCGCTATATTTTGGCCCATCGATGCTTGAATAATTCGAGAGTTACAGATGCGCCAATTAATCACGTGTAGAGCAAATACATATACACACGTAAACACACACACACGTATATGTAAACACATATTTATGCCTGGTACGAAGAGCTCGTCGAATTTATTCGGCGTCGAGAGGACATCGAGTACGCGGTCTGCGGAGAACGCGCAACAGCAAAATACACAAAATTGTTATTTCATAACCACGCAAAACCATCGGAAACACATGCCCCCGGGCAATTCAAAGAGCCGAGAGATTGATAATTCGCCTATACCGCGCAAACATTCAACCAGAGAAATTGGCAGCGAAGGAAAAAAAATCAACAACAATATTGAATAAAAATAATTAATTGCAGCCGATAACGAGTCTGCTGGTTTGCCGGGATCAGTACTATGGTCATGCTTTGTTATTATAGCTCGTTTCAGATCCTCAGTGAAATCCTTCAACATGATTAGAATTGTTCTCGTCAGGATGACACGGGATTTGCGAAGTCCTTTGTTGAGCTTTACATACGCAAAGTATAGTGGACTGCATGAAAATATGGAGCGGATTCGTAAATGAAAATGCCGGAGAGTTGGTGTAAGAAAAAAATGGAAAACGTGGAAATTGGTTGGGTAGATGATTCGATTATTTAACGATACACGATAAAAAAGAGAGCCCTTTTAATTTGAATTAATAACAATCGTAAGATCAATTTTTTTTTCAAATTCTACTTTTATGAAGATTTAATGCAAATATATTTATTTAAATCAAGATATATTTAACAGCGTTAATAATAAAAAAATTACATGCTTATAATAATTAATATTCGGTATTACTTAATAAAAAAAGTTAGTCGTATAAACTGAATGGGTTAATTATAAAAAATATTTATCATTTTTCACCATTGAGAATTTTCACTTAACCATATGAATAAATATGTATTGTACATGAGAAAATATGGTACATTTGCTAGCTGCAAATCAAAATACTGATAATTCAAATATTGGGTCTATCCATAATTTCGTAGCGAAAATCGAGTACATTTCAATCGCGAAATAGTTACGAAAAAAGCGATTTTAATGAACTAAATATGTTCTATTCTGTCACCTTTCTGCCACCTATCCACGAGCTACATTATCCCTCTTTCATAGAAGTCCTGAGATCTTTAGGAAAAAAAGTCATCCAAGTGGTTTTTGAGGACGTCCAGGGAACTGAAGGTTTTATTGTTCAAACTGTTCTGTAGCGCACGGAACAAGTGATAGCACAAGTTTCAGCTTCACTTAATATACGACACTTCATATAGTTGATGCATGTGCGAGCAGAGAAACAACTTCCAACGACATCTGTCGGAATTTTGCTACGGAATTATGCATAGACCCATTACAATTTTTTACATTCGAAATAAAAATAAAGTCGAATTTAAGATGCATTTTCTGCATGCAAATAAAGATATTTTTTATTTTAATAAATCTCTTATACGTTTAAATCAACAAAGAATTGTCTGTATCCAGGTATGCTTCAAACGAATAAAAAAATGTATTTGCAACAAATAAAATCGTAGTAGGCCCGTGAGGTAACGAAAAAAATGATTTGACTCAAACAGATCCTAGCCAAATCAAGTAAATATTTTTTAAAGTACAGTGGGTAAAAAAAATATTTGCACACCACGTGTTTTTCAAATTATCCTGCGAAATAAAATAAAATAGTTTAGCATTTTTTGTTTTTTTTTTCGAAGACAAATACAATGTTCGAAAAATATTTTTGAAAAAAAATCAAATGCTCAAGCATTTTATTTATTTTTCCGAGGATCATTTGAAAATCACGCAGTGTGCAAATACTTTTTTTACCCACTGTATACGAAAATGTATGTATAATATATTTCAAAATTTCAAAGGAAACAAATATTTCAAACAAAATTCAGAGTTCTCGAGGTGTTTCACATTGAATTTATTCAATTTATTATTTATTATCTATATTTGACTAGTTCCATTGTGCCTTTGAAAATCATTTAGTTTTTATAATTGATACTGTCAAGCTGATTAATAATTCTTCCTTGGTCTAATGGAGGCATCCAGTCTGTAATTATCTTTCCACGGTCCGTGCGCGACCAAGAAATGGAAGAGAATCGCCGGTCGATAAAACAAGGCGTTGTAAGTTAATGACCATCACTCTGCGTCCATGTGTGTGTGTGTGTGGGTGCATGTTTGTGTGAAGAGGGTTTGTACAAGGCTATAATGAAAAGAAAGCGAGTCCCATCCATGCTGGGGAAAAAATCAAGTGGGTCGGAAGTACGAAGCGTCATGATTGTCATTTGTAACCTTACGCTTGGTGCTCCTTCGCTTGGTATTAATCGTCCCTTAATAGATTAACCCTCGGCAAGGGGAATGGTAGATGTCACTGAGATTAATCTACAAAGGTATCCGGTGACGAGCCGCGTGCGAGGAAGAATTTCTTCCGATACGCCCCCTTTTCTTTCTCCTTTCAGTTGTGAAACAAAGATGAACGCACTCGATGGAACAACTTATTTTCCATTTGCAAAGCAGCGGAAAAAAAATTTCAAGCGCAATTTCTTGTATCGAGAAATTCTATATCCCTTGCCAATTCCAAGCGATTAGCTCTGACGAAATGAAGAAAAAAAAAGTTCGTTTGTACCAATGCGGACGGGGAGTATTATGTTTGTCTTGCAAAATTGTTTGCAAAATTTGGCGTCCTGATACGGGTTGCCATTACTCCGGAGATATTTCGACATCGTAAGATCTCTAGTCGCATGATCGCAAAATTGCTAGTACAGAGAGAGAGAGGGAGAGAGAGAGAGAGAGAGAGAGAGAGAGAGAGGTTGAGGGGGAGAGAGGGAGAGAGAAAGACAGAGGCAGAGTTTTTGTCATCTCTCTAGTCAGAGAGAGAGAGGGAGAGAGAGAGCGCGAGAGAGAGAGGTTGAGGGGGAGAGAGGGAGAGAGAGAGAGAAAGACAGAGGCAGAGTTTTTGTCATCAGGTACTCGCGAAGGGAGAGACAGAGCTTTTGCGATCAGATACTCATATTTGCTGAAGAGAAAAAGAGAGAGAGAGAGAGAGAGAGAGAGAGAGAGAGAGAGAGAGAGCCGGAGCTATCGTCATCAAATCCTCACATGTGGTGAAGAGAGAAAAAGAGAGAGAGAGAGCGAATGAAGGAGAGAGACAGTTCATTAACTTATTCGAGCGTGGAAATGGCAATTAACTCGGACACCAGTGACAGGAGCAGGCTTGCCTGGCGGGCAGCAGCGGCAAATTCGAGAAATCCGGCTCTATCGACGCGTGTGTATACCATACCCAAATATATATACATGCCTAAAGTACACGCGATCACTGCGTGGCGTGGGGAAGCCCTAAGGGCCCTGTTGTCCGCATCAACCTTCTCTGGCTCCTAGTTCGCTTTCGTTGTTTTATGTGTGTTATACATACACACCCCCACATAGACACACGCATACATATATATATATACTCAAATCGTACAAATCAAGTATAGATTTCGAACCTGCGGCTCCGTTTGCAAAAGCCTACCAACGCTTCATCGCTGTTGCGAATGTACGAGGGACGATCTTACTGTAGCGTCTCGTGCAGAAATTTGTTGGCGAGTCCCTAGATCCTACCTTATAGGGATTTCATAGTGATACCGCACGTAGGAAGTCCACATTTCCGATTGACGTCGTTTGAGAAATATTTATTTAAAACTCTCAGCCACAATTGGTTGGATTTCCCAACAAAAAATATCCTTTCGTGCTCCGGTGCACAAATTTGTTGGGGAGTGCACAAGGCGCACCCACATCTCTATAGGGATTTGTTAGGGACATCGGTCATAGGTAGTCCTCGTTGGGATACAATTGGAATCTGCACTGTACCCTGATGAACGCCGTTTGAGAATTTTTACTGTACCCTGATGAACGCCGTTTGAGAATTTTTTGGGTACGTCCATTAATTACGTGAGGTGTTTTTTCTTTAATTTGGACCCACCCCCTCTGGTGAGATTGGGTGAGATGTCGAGGCATCCCCCTCCGCCGCACGTGAGATTTTTGCCATAAGTTTTTAATGATTACAAAATGTTATAATATTATATCTGCTGAGTTACAAAGTTGACGTGAGATTTCCATTGACCCCCCCTCCCCTTTAATGAGGTTTGGTGAGATTTTGCCGAAACCCTCTACCCCCTCCCCCATTTGGAGCTCACGTAATTAATGGACGTCCCCTTACCACGCTCAAATCGAGAATGTGTGGAGACTCACGAGAAAAAACTCGGCGTGTTGAAACATAACCTATACGCTTCGTGAGCGTGTACGTGTGTCGTGATATTATGTCAAAGTACAATAAGAGAAATAAAAAACGATATTTACAGTGGATTATTAGTGATCTGATTGAAATCGATTTTTGAGATATACTTTTTTAAGCGATTTATACTCTTTTAAGATAAGATTTGTACTTTTGTAATATCCACGCATTTTTTATATATATATATGTTTTTTTGTTTGGGTTTGTTTGGGTACAGAATTGTATCGGATTCTGGTCGATAATGTAGGAATCCTTTAGCCTGCAAATTTGATTCGTCCATTGGATTCCAATAGTGCACCCTGATGAGAATCTAACGCACGAGCCTGACGTTTTAGTATCCCAACCCAATGCGTCATACATTGTATCCCTATCAGGAATTACGAACAAGTATGCGAATCCAATTGGAACCCTACGACTTTCCATCCGGAAAAAAAGGCATTTTTTGTTCTTCATACTGGACACGAAAAGCTTACATAGTCATACACACTTCACACTTCCAAATTCAATCACGGTGGTCACATTTGTGAGTAGATTATATCCAGTCAGTTTTCAAAAAAAGTATTGTGACCAAATTATCCGTCGAAAGTGGTTCAAAAAATTACGGAACATCCTTTGAGCTTTCTAGATGATGTACGAAAATTGTATTTATAAGAAATAAAAAGGCAACATGTTAAAAAAAAATCATAAACAAGTGAAAACGCAAAAAGGCCATTTTGTGCTAAAAAAATCATAGTTCCGTGAATTTTCAACATTTTTACCTAAAATTTGGACTCGATTCTCCTTAGATGTGCTACTTTTGGGAAAAAATAGTACCATAGTGCGCGTTCCAAAAAAAGTATTTATTCCGACATGAGAAGAGGGTAAATTTTATGGTATGAGGATACTTCAAACTCTAGGTAAGATGGTGAATACAGTCCCATTCGAAGCCAGGAACTATTATATATAATATTTACGCCAAAAGTTTATCGATGGGTCGATTCTAATGAGTGTGACCACGAAGGGTTAAGAGTAAATACTTCGGATGAATGAGATGGTGGTTGTAAAAAAAGGGTTCCACTTTGCAATAGGCATCATTACGACTTTCGATCATGTGTGCAAGATGAATACGAAATTGGAATTCGTTCACTGAAAACCGCGACATTGAGTCGGTTTTCCGAGAGTAACAATCGTGGGTAAGGTTTCGGGCTGCGACTTAATCATCGTCTCATTTAATTAAGTCCGGAGATACGGGATGAAACGTGGTGTGGATCGAGGCCATGAATATTTAATTCTAATCAGGCTGCAGGACTCGTGGTGTTTGTAATAATCGTTGCAACGGAGAATTCGGAGAACCAAATCGGGCCCATTGCAAAAGAGAGAGCGAGAGAAAGAGAGAGAGAGAAGGCTAGGGAAGATGGAATCGCGTGGCTGGTGTAATCGAGTAGAATTCTCTTTCCCTCGGCATCACCCGACCGGGTGTATCCCCATTCCCCTGTTCTCGCGTATTAACAATGTTGTTAACAAGCGTCAGGAGAGACAAAGAGAGAGAGAGACCCTCGTGAAATTGTGTTGGAGTGTGACAAAATCCGCGGTGAAGCGGCTCGAGGGCTAAACCCAACCTATTTACAAATATATTTATATATATATATATATATATGTCTATATATCTAGCGATTGGTAGGGGGTGGCAACAGCACCAGAGATAAGTGTGACGACCTGTCCAACGACTGGATGGCAGAGGGGGCGGTTGTTGTACCGCAGTGCGGAGGGAAAGGGTTGACGCAATCAACGTAAAACGTAACGTCGTCGGTAACGGGGATTAGTTTATCTTCGGTGAGTTTCTCTCTCTCTCTCTCTCTCTCTCTCTCTCTCTCTCTCTCTCTCTCTCTTTCTCATGACAGAGCGTAACCGTGTGCTTAAACCACCCTCTGTACCTAGCTGCTAGAGATTCGACCCACACCGAAGCCCAAAAACCCTCGAGGTCCCTCCCACCCCAACTGATATCCGAGCAGTCAAATGAGACGGGGGAGGATCTGCAGAGGGAGAGGGGCAGCCGGAGGGACAGCCGCGAAATCGTCTCGACACCGTTCACGGTAATTACCGAGAAGAAAAGCACCGAAGTGCATAGGGTGTGTGTTTTCATGTCGGATGGGTATACGAAGAGGGTGGTAGAGCTTATTCTTGGGAGACAGTTAACACCCTCTAGGAATATTAGATAAAGAGAGAGAACGGGGGGAGGGAGAAAGACAGAGGAAGAGGTTGAGAGGGAAGAAAAGCTCTGAAAGGAAATTTGTCGATTACGCAAGCTACAAAAGAGGACAGGATACGCTCTGTACGTAACGGAACTTTTGGACTATTTGCCTGGGTCAATTCTCCGTCGGGAATAGAGAAGGGAACCCTTTTCTTTATATCTCTCTCTCTCTCTCTCTCTCTCTCTCTCTCTCTCTCTCTCTCTCTCTCTCTCTCCCTCTCCCTCTCTCTCTCTCACCCACCTCTTTACAAACAAGCCCTTTGCAAATCCCTCAGCCGCATTCCCTCCTTAGCCAAGATGACTGCGGGCTATGTTTGTTCGCAAAGATAAATACAACGAACGTTTTTGCGTAATCGTTCGGATGCACATTAAGGAATACGAAATGAGCAGGACACCGGAGAATTCCTTTGATGACGAGAAGACGCAATGGGCGCGCAATAAAATATGTACGACATGAATAATTAAATCGTAGACCGGGCGTAAACGCTGTCAGGCATTCGGCATTGAATTTCCTATGAGACAACTTATTTTTTCTTATAGCATAGCCTCGTAATGGAAATTTCATTTGATCAATGGGTCGTGAATATTGGCGGCGAGACAATCAACCAGACTGGATTCGTCACGGTCATCCGAGCGAGCTTTTTACCCTTATTATCGCGAGACATGGAAATGGGGAAAAAAGAAGGAAAATTATTGGTTCTGTAACCACGATTCTTATGTACGTAAATTTACAGGGTGACGGTCGTAAGGTGGACATGTATTTTTTTACGATTCTGGCGCGCAGATTTTGTGACCGAGGAAAATATGATTTTCAATAAGTTTGAGAAGTTTTCGAAAAAATAATATAACGTTTTTTTTCTAACGGGTAGTACTTGCCAGGAATTATTGAGCGTTATGAAAAAAATATCAACATTCCATTTTGAGTACGACAGAATGAAGATAATTGAATTCTGAATACGAATACACTCATGAAAAACTTTTTTAGTGCATCCTGTCAGCGAGGAATTTTTTTTTTTTTTCAAAGATGGATTTTAAGCTGTCTTAATGGAATATAAGTCCATTTAAGGAGTTACACCTAGCTCGTCGCCGCAAAAAAAGGAATTTTCGTGATTTTTTTTCGGTAAAAACGTTTGCAGCTCTTCAATATTTTTCTTACATTGAAGAATATGGTTTTGAGTGAAAGTGAAATTATGGTTTTCTGGTGAAAAAAAAACCTCTATTTGCCTGAATAAAAAATACTCTGCATCGAAATAAAAAATCCTTCGTTCGAGCAATATTTTTTTAAATGTAAAAGAAACTTGTAAAATTTAAAATTGATCGGTGCAGTGATTTTTAAGATATCGTGATCACTGATTTTTAATAAGTCATTTTGAGAAAAACGTCTTTAAGGGGGCAAACCTGAGTAGACGGCGGAAAGTAAATTTTAGGAATTATTATCTCAAAAACTATTTCTCGGATTTCATCCAAGTTCGTTTTATTCGAAAGTATTAATACTGATGTATATTGACAAAATTTTTGATAAATATATATTGACTGGGAGCGTTGTTATTGTGGCCTGCATAAAATATGTCTCTCGCTGGCGGTCCCCATGATTGCATGCAGTCGGTCGATCTGGACCAAATATATATATATATTTATAATCGGAGAAGCGTATGCGAACAAGAGCCGTCTCGGTTCTTTCAGATTTGCTCGGTTAACCACGCGCGGTCGCGGTGATTTGGTCGCAGAAAGCGTCGGGAGACACGAGAGCAATAATATAACCGGCGAGAGAGAGAGAGAGAGAGAGAGAGAGAGAGAGAGAGAGAGGAGAGAGAGAGAGAGAGAGAGAGGGAGGAAGAGAGAAAGAGAGAAAGCGAGAAAGA
The DNA here is from genome assembly GCA_963932345.1 of Ophion ventricosus. Lineage (NCBI taxonomy): Eukaryota > Metazoa > Arthropoda > Insecta > Hymenoptera > Ichneumonidae > Ophion > Ophion ventricosus. Next base: position 17,705,640 of record OZ010721.1, on the reverse strand, counting down.
GAGCGAGAGAGCGAGAGAGAGAGAGAGAGAGAGAGAGAGAGAGAGAGAGAGAGAGGAAGGGAGAGAGGGAGAGAGAGAGAGAGAGAGAGAGAGAGAGAGAGAGAGAGAGAGAGAGAGAGAGAGAGAGAGGGAGAGAGAGAGAGAGCGCAGGCGATAATCCCTTTTGGCGAGGACAGCAGCGTCGTTGCTCGTGCGTGGAGCGGATACCATCGTCCAAATAACGCGTCCCTTTGACGCTGGATATTAACGCTGCTGCTGTGTACGGCTGCCAGTGGAGAAAGGAGCGCGCTCCAGGACCGGGCAGTGTCCACTTTGGCGTGACGCGTTAGCCTATCCGCTAGCAAATGGGTAACATCTCTCGGGTATAATGTGTGCCTATATATATATATATATATATGTGTGTACGAGCAAATCGTACATAAGGCGTTCAAGTTGGGCATAAATATACTCGTACGTTTGTATGACTACCGGGCATTATAAACCGAATTAACAGGAACGTTGTTCTCAGCTTCTGGGCCCTTGTACCACAAATTTAGACATCGACTGAAGGTAAATATCTAAAAAAAAGGGATCCTTTCTGATAAACAAAATTGAACCACTATATCGGTGTTTTTTTTTGTCGTCCTGTTTACAAATATGGCAAAAAAAAATGTCGCTAACCACAATAATCGTGGGAAAAGAGTGAAAATAGTGGAAAATTAACGAAACGAAATTAAACCAAACAAACCTTAACATCAATCTTGCAACCTTTCACGGACCCGAATATTTAACAATTTCCCGAATATATATCAAATAAAAAATTTCGAGCCAAGTTATCGAACTTTTAACAAAAAATTACGAAAAACTGCTCTACGCGTGTACAAAATTCTGAAGATTCCGGAACGGTAATAAAAAAACAGAGGACCACCGACTGTTTAAAGAAAATGATAAATAACAAATTTCAGGAAAAGAAAATGAAAAGCCGGTTTTTTATTTAAGGCCTAACACCATTGTAATGGCCTAAAAAAAAACGTTTTTTTAACGATTTTTTTTCGGACGAAGGAAAGGTTATACAATAATAATTTTCCGAGAAGGTTATTAAGCATATATTCAAGAATGCAAAAAAAAAAAAAAATTTTCAGAAATATATCAGAAAATGGCGACACCAGAGCCATTCTCCCGAGGCGAGTTGAATTTGTGGCGCTCTGCGACACGCGGCATAACTGATGTAAATTTTATTCTGGAAAAAAACCACTTAATCGTGATGTTCATAGTTAGAGAAATACGTAGGAGATTTTTTAAATATTGATTTTTCTGAGATTCGCGAGTATTTGATGAAAACGTCCAATATTCGACAAAAAAGGGCTATCTTTTGTTAATAAAAAAATGTTTAAATTAACTTATCAAAAATCCACTAAGTATTTCTCTTCGAAATGTTGTTACAAAAATGTGGTTAAAAATTCAAACGAAAAAAATGAAAATTGTTTTAGTTATGCTGCGTGCCGTTTGGAAAAATCGCGTTTTGAGAAAAACGCGTCTAACGTTTTGAAATGTCGTTTCGGATCAGACCGACGCGCTAGGGGGGGAGGGGGGACGTCGTAATTGTGATGAAAGAAAATTCTTTCAGGGGGAAAAACTTTTTGCCCCATTTTCTAGAGGCTTCAAAGCATCTTTTAAGCAAAAAAACATCGATTTTTCGAAAAATTTACAGTCACGTTAGCTCTTAAGAGACATCTATCTGCTATATTATTGACACTGGAAAATTTGGCATGTCCAATTTGCATAATCATAGGTATTTTTAAAATACTGCTGTTCGATAAGCAACTAATTCATTCACAAAGGTTATCGAAAGTGATTCAATTTTTAGACACTACCGTCGGATGGGTGGCCACCAATATTCCATTTGCAATTTTTCCAATGTAAAATCCGTTTTTTCATCCGCTGGAAATTCGAAAAACGAACATACCTAATTTCTAAACGACCTTCCAAAAGTTCTCAGTCTGTTAGTCGGATCTGGAAGGTCCTGTGTACATCCTGAAAATAGGTAATACACACGAGACATTAGAGTATCAAGTATACATGGAGATGAGTGGACAAAGCGATCGTGACGCATTGCCCACGAATTTGCCTATGCGGGCTTTCTCGCATACATAGCGCGGGACATGCTCCAGCGATGCTCGTACTATATATTTTCCGCGCTTTCGTTGCGCGCACGTTAATATACATACTATAAATAATAGACACGCGAAATCGCTTTTGTATTCATATTAAAGGGCACCCGATGAAGATACGGAGTTCTCGTACACACGTGGGTCGTTTCGTCGGCCCCGAGAGGAATCGTCCGAATATTTTCATTCCTTTCGGGATTAATGGCTCGGACGTATTTTATAGTGAAAAAAAAGGGCTCCCTCTCCGCGATGCCTTCTTCTCTACGGTGAATGTACGTTATTTCTTTCTTGGACGCTATCCGGACGCGTGATATCGGTATTCACGAACTGACCGCTGCCACAAGCGTTTGATATATCGTCGCAAATTTAAAAAGTATAATAAACTATGTGACTCCAGTTCTAAAATATATAGATATATAGGGTGGCCCGAAAAGAGACGTCCAAAAGGAAAATCTGGATGCCTCGTATCAATATCTATGCGAATCATCTCCGTGTGTGTTCTACGATGTTTTTGTACTTTTTAAGAAAAAAGTTTTTTTTTATTTTCTTCTTGGTGTAGGATAGAGAGGGGCGTGTTGAGCAAGTTTGGAATTATCGTCCTGTAATTCCTCAACAGTCTGCCGTATAAAAATGAAGCCTACTTTGGTCAATAGGAAATTTATCTGAGAAAAAAAGGTCTGTAGACGAAATTCCTGTTATCCTTATTGTTTCACAGATAATCGCTCTCAAATGGCTAAAGCGATATTTGCTTAACCTGGCCACTTAGTGGGGTGAGGTGAGCATGAGTGTGACGTAAGTTGGGTAAAGTAAGAATTGCATAAAAAAAAATCAGACGTATGCAACATGATTTGGTACAATGCTGTAATAAATCAACAGTTGCTTGTTAAGGGGTTACGTGGGCTTGAAAATGACAAAAAATCAATTTTTTTATATTTTATTATCTAATAGTACAAGATGTCTAGAATATTCTCCTAAAGTTTTAAGTCAATTGGAGTGAAAGTCTAGGAGAGAGAGAGCCTTTGGGAATTCCCCCCGTTGGAAAAGACCCGCCGAGAGCGACGCAGGTATACGCATTTTTTTCAAAACACTATTTTTTAAGTCGGTGGACACGATTTCTCACAAACTAATGCACCGATCTTATTGAAATTTTGCACACATCTTCAAAATAGCATTGACTAGTGATTGAACGCAGGTTTTTTTTCGATTACAACAAATTTTACAAGGCTATACGTAGTGTAAATTGTACCAAAAATTGAACTATTTTGCATACAACTCTGCCAAAAATTCAAATGCCAATTGTTTTTTAAATCCTCCGTTCAATTACGGTTAGTAGATAAGCTATACTTGTCTACTAACAGAAAAAAAAATGGTTTTTTAATTTCAGATAAAGCTATCATGAGTTATCCCGATCACCCCGAGGACATTTTTTTTTTTTTGAGGTGTCTCCGGAAACCAGGTCCCACGGGCTGAATTTCACAAATTTTTGGATGAATTTTTTTTTAATATTGTTGAAATGTTCCTCTTTTATGTGCTTAACATTTTGAATAAAATAATTTATATATTATATTTTAAAAAATAGAGAAAATATGCTTTTTTTTTACTTCGAAACCCGCGTAACCCCTTAATTAGTTGGGTTTTAAAACGTTAACATTAATTGCAATGAACTTTGAAACATTTTTTCTCATACAATGGTAGAAGAAAATCTTTCAATCACGTTTCTTTTACTTTTGGGTGCAAAAATAATGAAACGTTCCCGTGTTACTGTCTCGTGCGCCCCAAGGCAACGGGCAATGGCGTGATGCGTTCCCCTCCTCCATACATCTCTTTCCGCCATTTTCATGCACCCGCGTGCGATGCTTAGTTTTCCAGATATTTCAATTGCCCAACTCACCCGACTGCTCAACATGCCCCTCCCTACCCTATGTATTGGGTCTATGCATTATTCCGGAGCGAAAATCAAGTAATCTTCGAACGCAAAATATTTACCGAAAAAAAGCTATTTTAATCAATTAAATATGTTTCATTCTGTTCAATGACTTTCTGCCATCTCTCCGCGAGCTTCATTATCCCTCTTTCATAGAAGTCCTGAGATCTTTGGGCAAATAAGTCATCCAATTGGTTTTTGAGGACGTCCAGGAAACCGAAGATTCTATTATTCAAACTGTTCCATAACGCCCGAAATAAGTTATAGTCTGAAAGTGCAAGGTCCGGACTATATGATGGGTGCACCAAAACATCCCACCCAAGCCGCAATAATTTTTGCCGAGTCATCAGAGAAACGTATGATCTAGCGTTGTGCTGGTGGAAAGCTATCCCCTTTCTGTTCGCCAATTCGGGCCGCTTCTGATCGATTGCTCGCTTTAATTTGGCCAGTTGTGAGCAGTACTTGATCGAATTAATTGTTTTGTTGGATGGCAGCAGTGCATAATGGACGATTCTTTTCCAATCCCACCAGATACAGAGCATGACCTTCTTCGTGTGTAATCTAACCTTTGTGACCTTCTGAGCAGCCTCCCCGAATTTGGAACAAAATCTTCTTCGACTGACATTGATATAGACAATCCACTTTTCATCACCAGTAACCATTCGCTTTAAAAAAAACTTCGTTTTGATAGCGTTTAAGGAACAAATCCTAAGCTGAAAATTAGTCCATCAAATCTATTTCTCTTAGTTCGTGCCTCACCCAAACATTTAACTTGTTTACCATCCCAAGGTTCCATAAATGTTAAGAAACAGTTCATTGATCAATGTTTGATCAAGGCTTCAATCAATCGATTAAAACCTTGATTTTATCTTGATTTATCAGTAGAGACTGGTCGGCCGGAGCGATCTGACATCAAAATCTCCACAATGAAATTTCGCAAGCCACTTCCGATTAAAACTTTCGCTTACGGCATTCCTTTTTATACACGGCGCGTATATTTTAGTGAGTTTGGGACGCGTTTTTGTCTTTTCGAAAGTTAAAAAGCAAAATGCATGGAAAATACACGTTTCTTCCTGCCATGTTCAAAATATAATTGAATTTCCTATACGTCACGGATCTCGAAGGATTATTTTTTAAATGTCAGCACAAGTTACAGCTTTGTGTACATTACAGGCCAATAACTTGTAAAAATGTCTATGAGGAAAGTACATACACAAAAGATTTTTTTAAATCCTAGACTACAGGGAAACTCGTGTAAAAATTGTTAATGCTCTCGAAAATGAAAAAAGATCGTAAAACATACATGGGGGTGACTCGTATAGGTATTGATAAGAGGCGTCTAGTTTTATCTTTGAAACGTCACTTTTCGGACCACCCTGTATATATATACACGTGTATATTTGTGAAAATATGACAGATATAGGCCAAAGAATATTCCTCTCGGGACTACACCGTTTGCTTCTCTCTTGTCTCCCATGGGACGTCTAAATTCCCAATCCTGACGTAGCCTCTTTCTTCGTATCTTGCACACGTTTGTTCCTGACGGGAACGATTACCGTGCGGCTAGTTAATCAAAAATGACCGCGGTTTACGTCTTATCGGTACACGCATAAATCCTGATTGCGGCCACTCGAAAAACATTCGTATTTTCGTTTTTGTTTTTTTTTTTTTCAAAGTTGGAACAAATTTGTGGGCCAGGGGCTGGGATGAATGGTAAAGAATAGTCTTGCGAAGATCCTGTGAGGATACGACCTGTCTTCTCTGAAAACAAAAAAAAAAACAAAAAATTGCGACATATAGTATCCCAAATCCCCAAAGTCTGATACGTCACGTCTTTCCGCACACGTGTGCGGGTGTGTATCGAGTTAAGGGTATGCACACGAAGAATGTGCGCTTCGCCTTTGAAGATCGGCGGAAACTTCAATTTTATTTTGCAACCGCGCGACTGAGCGCCGAGTGAGTGTTGTAGGATTCGAGCCAAGCCAGAAAGGGATGAGCCACGGGGCAAGAGGATCCTTCGAAACGCGATTTTTTTTCCCTCCAACACATGTCGAAGAACCCTCTAGTCGGAGAAGCGCGAGAAGCGGCGTGCTGGATTTTCGCTCCCGTGACCATTATAGCATAGCCGTAGGGGGTGGGTGACGGGTGGTTTAGATTTGGCTTCGACGCATCATTGTGAACACGGAGTGAAAGCAAGATAGATGTGTACACATACACATACACACAACCACACACAAATACATATGTACAGATAGATCGAGGCGGGGATGCAAGGGCCGTGCTTGTACTGCTCGGTCGCCAACCGACCTTCCGGAAGGGTCGATTGTTGACCGAAAAGTCGCCAATTTAAAAGGACCCCCGGCGTTTTTTCTCCGCGACGTCTGGATAGATCGAGAGAGACAGAGAGAATGATAAAGGGAGAGGGAGAGCGATAGATAGAGAGAGAGAGAGAGAGAGAGAGAGAGAGAGAGAGAGAGAGGAGAGAGGAGAGAGAGAGAGAGAGAGAGAGAGAGGAGAGAGAGAGAGAGAGGAGAGAGAGAGAGAGAGAGGAGAGAGAGAGAGAGATGAGGAGGAGAGAGAGGAGAAAGATAGAGAGAGAGCAAAGAGAGCAGAAGATAGAAAGAGAGAGAGAGAGAGAGAGAGAGAGAGAGAGAGAGAGAGAGAGAGAGAGAGAGAGAGAGAGAGAGAGAGAGAGAGAGAGAGAGAGAGAGAGAGAAAGGGAGAATAAAAAGGGAGAGAAATAGAGCCGATAAAGATAAAGGGAGAGGGATAGCGAAAGATAGAGAGAGAGAGAGAGAGAGAGAGAGAGAGAGAGAGAAGCCAGAGAGAGAGAAAGATAGAGAGAGCGAAAGAGAGCGAAAGGTAGAAAGAGAGCAAAAGAGAGCAGAAGATAGAGGGAGCAAGAGAGAAATGGAGAATAAAAAGGGGCGGAATAGAGCCGGAGGCTTCTCTCTCGCTCTCGCTCTCTCCCTCTCTATCGCTTCAACCCCCTGTACTCTCCCATGACAAAATGTGTCTAGGCCACGCGCTTCGTCCTTTTCGCCCTACTCTCCTTTCCACTTTTTGCTTTCTCTCTCTCTCTCTCTCTCTCTTTCTCTCTCTCTCTCTCTATCTCTCTCTCTCTCTCTCTCTCCTCTCTCTCTCTCTCTCTCTCTCCTCTCTCTCTCTCTCTCTCTCTCTCTCTCTCTCTCTCTCTCTCTCTCTCTTTCTCCCCCCTCTCTCTCTCTCTGGGTATCCCTTGCTCGCACTTTTTTCAGCAGTCCCTCAGACCACACGCCGGACCAAACTCTCTGAACAGGCAATTATGTTGTTACGAGCTGTTTACAACGGGATTATTGTCGGTAGCATCTTGCGCCTCGGGTGGTGGGCATAGAGAGCGTCTCGCGAAGAGCACTCGGATTTTCCTCTGATTATCAGTTTTATTGGAGAGGCTTCTCGCGGTATCTTATATATATATATATATATGTATATGGTGCTCGCACGGTTGTTCTTCAAAGCCGAGAGCGAGATGGAGAGCCATGAAAAAAAAACGGTGCCTCGAGGCATTCAAAGGATACGGACCGTGGAGATTCAATTTTTCATGTTCTACACAAGAAGCTCCGGGGAGCTTTGAATAAAAACAAGACTTTTTTTTTACCGAAGATCGAGTTTCGATCGTTATCAGACTGAAGTTAACTGTGCGTACAAAAAAAAGGGAGATGTCAAATAAGTACACGTGTCGTATGAGTGGATGTCAAAACGAGGTTTTTTTTTTGGAAAAGTGACTCGCAGGTGCTGCGGCCGGTGCCATTTTTTTTCGCGAGAACTTCCCTTGGTATCATCATCCTGAAATTGTACCCACTAGTCTGAATAAAAATTAACAAACAAGGGTGCCAAAACACCTTACCATAATCCGTGGAAGATTTTTTCTTTGGCCTCGACAAAAATTTACTGAAATTTTCGCAAATTTGCAAAATGTAGGTACTCAAAAACATGTTCTAGATTTAAATTAAAACCAATCGACTCTGATTTCCATTCAAAAGTTTTCTTTTAAATTATTCATTTACCCGTAATTGTAAATGTTTAATTTTATTAACGGAAATGTCTTTAGAATGAATATGCCGTGTCCCACAACTGCCGCAATTTTCAAGCCGATCAAATTTCCACAGAGTTGGCATACAGTCCGTCAAGGAAGTATGAGAGAACCAACCGAGAAAAAAAAAACAGAATTCCAATACATTACAATTAATTACAGTACAATTAGGCCGTCAATAATTTTAAAACTTTCCGAAAAGTATCTTCTCTTTGTAAATGAAGCAAGCAAAAAATCCGAAACGTTCCGTACCATTTTTTTCATTGTGCTTTTTCCCATCATATCCGAGAGTAAAACATCTTCCCACGGGAACACCTGCTACGGCAAATTGAGTAATCATTTTTCGACAGCCTATTGGAACTCAAATTTGGCCCACAGGGTTCATTCGCAGAAAGCAATAAAGCGTCTAATCTTTATTGTCGTCGTAGCGTACTCCAAGACTCCCACGCACCGTTGAACAATGCCCAATCGAAAACGGTACATTTCAGCAGGCAAGAAAACGTCCCGAAAAATACAGCCCCCCCCCCCCCCCCCACCCACCCTGAAATATCAGCACGATATTTTTTTAGTTTCGGAGCAGATAAAAAATTTTATTGGAATTCCTGTGTGTCTCGCCATTCGCGAGTTCAATTTGACACGGTTTTCCACACGTGTGTCAGCGCGCAAATATATTAACGATCCACATTCGTGTGCACAACACATGCACAGGGTCTTCCGGAAAGGGCGAATCCGAACAGGGAAAAAATGTATTTGCATGTAAATGCACTCCCTCTCTTTCTCTCTCTCTCTCTCTCTCTGTATCTATCTATCTCTCCATCTCTCTCTCTCTCTCTCTTTCTCTTGGAGTAATGCGAATGCGCGCGCGCAATCACTTTTGCGGTTCGCTTCAGCGTAATTGAATGTGGCGTAAATAAATAAATAATGTCGCGCTCCCGCTCATCGCGTCGCGAGCTTCGTCCCCGCTCACGTGGAATATCCATTAAACGTGTATGGTTATTATTTGGCGCTTTAAACGCGTCGGAGGATTCTCCCAAATGGTACTCTAGGGTACCTATATATATATATATATATATATATGTGTGTATATGCAGCACCGACGGCAATTCCTGCATATACGCGCATACAATTCGCAAAGGTCGGGACTTCGATTATAAGAGTTCCCTTCTTCCCATGTATGTACTTTCATTGCACGCGTGAGAGCTTTTAAACATCGTGTGTGCTTTCCGACAATACTTTGCGGAGAAGGACGTCACATTTATATATATATATATATATATATATATTTTAAGAGGCGCAAAGCAGCGTAAAGCGTGCCGAAAGGAATTGCCGCGCGCGGTAGCGAAGATATTTTTTTTTCTCCTTACTCAGAGACCCCCCTCCCTGTGCCTTCTCTTGAGGATTAATTTGCGGTCGTGGACACGGGGGTAAAAGAGTTGCGGCCACTGACGTTTGTGAACGTCGCTACCGGTGTATATGCATCCTGACGGGTTTACCTTGGCACTCTGTCCGCGTGTCGAAGCTTTTGCTACCGCGTGCGCAATGAAGGGCCACAACGTCGTCGACTTAAGGGCGTTCCAATGAAACGCCGCTCCGGCGCATGGAAATGGCTTGCCGCGTGCGCGATTTTAATATTGTTCGCTCGGGACGACGAAGAGAGAAGAATGAGAGAGAGAGAGAGAGAGAGAGAGAGAGAGAGAGAGAGAGAGAGAGAGAGAGAGAGAGAGAGAGAGAGCGAGAGAGAGAGAGAGAGAGAGAGACAGAGGGAGAGAAAGAGAGAGAGAGAGAGAGAGAGAGAGAGAGAGAGAGAGATTGAGTGAGCCGAGAGGTCATTCCTGCAACGGGCGCGTTCACCAGATAGCTACAATCCGTCGCGACAAAGGAACGCACCGCGTAGGATACTCGCGGTTACGAGTTCCCGAAAGCGATCTTGTACTTCATTAAAAAGGCACGCCGTGGATTATTCGCTTCGCGGTACTCGGGCGCATAAACGCGCGTGCAGGGTGGCCGGTAATCATTTGTTACACAAGGGGACACGTAACTCGGGCTTTAAGTGAGAATTATTTTATGCTGTTTGACACTCGAATGTCCTTCGTCCTGGAGAACGAGGGAAGCTTTTTTTCTAATCGTTTTTTACATATATATATATATATTCATAAAGTGGATTAAAAGAGAAATGGCTTGCATATTTTGCGCATCCTGATTATACAATGACCCATATGATTTTACAACTTTCGAGAGCGTGAGCGATTTGCCGGGTATGGGTAGAGCGCGGTTAACGATTCAACTTTATATACATATATGTTCCAAATATCCTAAAATTGCCGTACTCGTCTTTAGATTGGTTTTTTTTCGGATCAGGATTTCGTTCTTTTATTAATATTTTTTCGGGGATCTCTCTCTCTCTCTCTCTCTCTCTCTCTCGCTCTCGCTCTCGCTCTCTCTCTCTCTCTCTCTCTCTCTCTCTCTCTCTCTCTCTCTCTCTCCCTCTCTCTATTTGAGCGCAGTTAGGGACCAAACGGCTCGAGCTCTTTTTCCGGAATTTTTGGTATATAAAAATAAACGCTTGAAAATTACACTTCTGGTTCTTTCATCTGGATCCGTCATGGAGAACCTTCAGCATTGCTAAGAAAGCTTTTCATGAACGCGTTACACTACCTGGGCGCTGGGAAAATAGATATAAAAATAATTTAAAAATTCTGACGCGACTATCAAATAGATCAAATAATTTTTATTTTCCACGCATATATTATAGTTTTATGAAAAAAATTTAAAAAAAACGAAAAACTTTTCTCTTTCAAATAGCGGAGTTATATAAGTTGTCTAGTAGGACCCTCTTTTAAAAATCCTTGTCGATGATGAATTTTTTTTCTCCGTTAGGCATCGTTGTGTAAAATAAAAAAATCTCATAAAAAAGATAAAAGCTAAAGTGTAGCATACGATTCTTTATTTTATTTTTGAGAAATCACAGCTGTTTGAAAAAAACTCTGATTTTTACCAAAATATTGAGTTTCAAAAATTAATAAAATATAAATACGGCATCCAGTCACAAAAACCCTATGCTACATCCAAGATAATATTATAAAAAATACGTGGTATAAATTTCATCAAAATCAGTTGAGTAGATCTCTAAATATTTCGTCCCACATTTTAAAAAGAGGGACTAGGGACTAGACGACTCCTATATCTCCGTCATCTAATAATTTCTTAAGTGTTTTTTTTTTAATTTCATGAAACTATAATGTATTTGTGAAAAATAAAAATGATTTTATATATTTAATCCTTCGTGGCCATGCTGGGTAGAATCGACCCGTCGATCTATTTTTGGCGTAAATATATAATAATTCCCAGCTTCAAATGGGACTGTATTCACCATCTTACCTGGAGTTTGAAGTAGCCTCATACCATAAAATTTACCCTCTTCACATGTCCGAATAAATACCTTTTTTGGAATGCGCTCTATGCTACTATTTTTTCCCAAAAGTAGCATATCTAAGGAGAATCACGTCCAAATTTTAGGTAAAAATGTTGAAAATTCACGTAACTGTGATTAAAAAAAAAGTGTCTTTTTTGCGTTTTGCCCTCTATATGAATTTTTTTTAACATGTCGCCATTCTATTTTTTATAAATAAATTTTTCGAACATCATCTAGAAAGTTCAAAGCATGTTCCGTGATTTTTTTGGACCACTTCGGAAGGATAGTTTGGTCACAAAACTTTTTTTGAAAACTGACTGGGTAGAATTGACCCAAGTGTGACTACCGCGATTGAATTCGAATGTGTGACCACAAAGGGTTAATTTTATACCTATTTTTCGCTACCGCCAAAGTGCTATAACCCCTTAAGTAAAAGAAGAATTCACGTCTGAGAAAATACTATGCCATTGTTTATTCAGCGTCGAACTTTGACCGCGGATATTTCGGCCAATTTTTCGCGCACGGCATTTAAAAGGAAAAGCCTTTTGCTCGAAACGACACATCCTGTATGCATACCAATGGAATCCAAATAGTTGTGAATCAGCCTGTATAAATCGTCGCACCTTCAGTCGTTACAGACTTCTATGTGATCGCTCGTTTGGCACAGGGAACGAATCAGCTGTTACGCGAGAAAAGAAACCCTTTGACCCTAAGACGATATCTCAAGAGTCTCCGAAGAGCGTGCCTCCCCCCCCCCCCCCCCTTCCACCCCCTCGCGGCAGCTTAAACGTCACACCGCAGGAGGATGGAGGTCGAAGATGAGGCTGGTTGTAAATGGCCCAGGAATACGAGATCACCGAGGTGTAATGCTCATCCGCGGACTTCAAGCGCGGATATTCTCAACATTCGGTTCGCTATCCTTGAGTAATTTATTGCTGAAAAAGTGTCGAGCGCGGCCAGCCCTTCGGGACTTCGCCAAAGGTTTCGCCACGCGTTCTTCTGTCCCTCTCATGTACCACGATGTCGGTTCGCGCGGGTTACAAAATACGTCGCTGTAGTAAAAAAGTTTTCGCGAGAGCGATATAACGTCGAGATATTTGGTACGAGAAGGGCGGACACCATTTGTCCCGAGACCGAGTCCGGGAGAAATATGAAGGAGCAAAAATTCCGTGAAGATGGGCCCGCGTATAGGCGCATTAAAGACGAGAGAAATATTTGCTTTTACGGGCGGCAACGTATAGTAGGGTGTTCATACGAATCCTTCAACCGTACCCGCATTTCGACAGCCCCCTTCGTCTCGTTCGCGCCCTTTTTTTTTCCTTGTTTGCTCTTTATGGTGTACTCAACACTTTTGTACGGGGCTACTTTTCCCGCAAATTGACAAACGAACGATACTTGGTCTTGTGAAATTCTCTCTGTCTCGCTTTTTTTTTATTTTTATTTTTCTTAGCATAATTTTGAACCCTTTCTTATCAGCTCCTTCCTGCACTTGGCCTATCTAATCTTCCGTTGCGTCTGCAGCCGTCTTAAGCTACACTATAACGTATTTGTCAAGGGCATGGAGAAACTGTGGAAAACCCCGGATCGGTCTACATGGCTCTATATTCTTCCCATTCTCGGCGGCACAAACTTTTTTAATCAAGTATCTACACCGAGGTCTCGCAGTCAGAAGTACTGGCCTTCTGCTGACTGGTGGATGCGTCAGCCGGTGCACAGCTAAACGGTTATTGCTCCGAGTATCGGTATGCACAGTACTGCTTCACTCGAAGAACCGCCGAAGCCGGACCCCGACCACCCATCCACCAGTGTCGGTTATTTTTTATTTATTATGTTTTATTTTCTATCTCAGCCAATCTTATATTGTTTATTTTTGTTTTATATCGATTCCTTATATTTCCATAGCTGTGTATATTTTTCATATCAAATTTTTATTTCTCAACGGTCCTCTTCATTTTTTTCATTTTTTATCTGTAACTTTATATTTGCCCGAAAATGTTATTAGGGCATAATAAATATTACCAATCAACCTCTCTTCCCAGCTAAACACGGAGGGAATTTATCATTTCTTGCGGGACATGTTTGGGTTTGTTAAGATGTCAACAAGAGATATCAATTGATGGTTGATATCTCTCTTTGGAAAACTAAATTTGTTTTCCAAAGACACTGTCCTAAATTGCCGAAATTTTAATACTTTCCTGTCTCGAAAACGCCGTGGTCGTAATTTTGGAAATTTCAAGGTTGAATTATAATTGCAAATATATACGAGGCCCTTCAACGACTACTTTCTCTTTCCCGTTTTTCCTCACATTTCGAGGCTGACCAATCAGTGACAGGCTTAAACTTTATTCTAACAAAAAATATTAAAAATGAATAAAACCTTAAAGTAAAAAAACGACCTCCAAATCAGAAGCAACCTCGATATAAAACCCTTTCAAGAGCCCGGACTTTCTTTTCTGACTGAAAAAAAAACCCAGTTATTCCAAATAGAAAAGTACCCTTAAAATTCAAAACCTTCAGGCAATCCTGATCGTTACAATGAAAAGAACGAGAATTCTACGCAGTTGTCAAAATTCACCCACAAGGAGAGAAAAAAAAACATCGGTTACGCAGATCGTGCGGTAATGCGATTTTTTTTTTAGCAAATTCCACTTCCGTCAGTGGTAGGCGACCTAAAGAGATGAAAATTGCGCTCGGTAAACGGATTTCGCGAGGATTCGTCCGGGAGGGTTAGTCATGTGGTCGCGATAGTCCCGAAGCTCTCGCTATACACACAATGGCAGGATAATTTGGACATACGCGTTTTACCATTGACGAGAGGGCTCTCGTTATGAGCGCGTATGCGGTTGATGCTTCAACGATTCGCCGAAGTGACCGCGATAAACCGACAAAAATTATTGCCTCACTTCGCGGTCGGGACGGAACTCTTGAGTTCTCCTTGCGTGCGTTCGGTCTGTCTGCGGCATAGCGAAAAGTCCACGGAGCTTCGTCCTGTTAGCTCGCTAAAGTTGGACTCTCTCTCTCTCTCTCTCTCTCTCTCTCTCTCTCTCTCTCTCTCTCTCTTTCGCTCGATCATGTGCGCAGTACTTACAAGACATACGCATGGCGCGCATAATAAGGTCCCGAGCAATTTGTTACGTGTCGTGTAACAACCCCTGACACCCACGACCTTACCAAGGTGACTTCGGAGGGCTGAACGTCTCTGGAATTCAATGAGCATTGGCTCTACTCTCCCGTACGTCACCGCGTGCATTCCTCGTCCCGCCTGTCGTTTCGAGACCGCAAACTATCGGTTTAAAAACATTTGCGATAAAAAGGAATGAAAAAAAGAAAAAACCAAAGGAACAAAGCGTTCAATCGTTTTCGCGCTTTACGACGCGCTTTGCTCGCGCAACGCAGTTTAATGGATACGTGGTGCGTCTTGTACGCATCAAAGCGAGCTATGTGGCATGCTCAAGGCGACTTGAGGACGAATCCTTGTACGGAACCCTTCACCAGTCTGGATTTTTTCTCTTACTTCCTCAGCCACTAGGCACGCTTATAATTTCGTTGTGTCCGTCGTGTACGCTTTGCTTTGGAGATGTCAATTGATGGGAAATAGTGTTAGTATTTTCAGGTCATATTTTTGTTGCCAAAAATGAGTAGTTGTGAAAACAAAAAATACAAAAAAAAACAGTCCTTTTGACGAAATCCTGTCAACGGGTAAGCTTTGGGCCCGAAAAACAGGTCGATTTTCAGTATTTTTTTCTGGCAAGAGTATTGGAATGACGAGGTTGGAATTTTACAACCATTTAATACATAGTCTTGCCAAGGTTGGGAGTTTTTTTTATTGAGAAATATCGATAAGCAATGAAGTTATTATTATTTGAAAAGTGCCGCCGTTGCTGCGTGACACATCGGTTAAGGTGGCTCTGACAACTAGGGTAATTTGAAATGAAAAATAACAAAATGCATTTTCAGTACAATAGTAAGACTTTTGTATGACTGGATACTTTTTGAATTTTTGGAAATCACGAAAATGGCAAGCTGTAGAAAAAAAAGGTTTGTTTTTCAAAAAAAAATACAACTTTAATGATTTGTTATTAACAAATGGATAAACACATAAAAAAATCATTCGGTCATATGGTAGAAAATGTTATAAACTATGCTCTCCCCGAGTTTGAGATGAATCGAACGAAAAGATTTTGAGATACGAATTACAATGTTTTATAAAACAGTTTCGAGAAAAATGCAAAAAAAACAGGGTAAATGGCAGCGTGGTGGTTCGCCATGCGCAGTGGGCGACCCTTCACAAAAAACGTGATAACACGGTCGATTTTTGAAATTTTCAAAAACTTTTATTGAAAATAAACGTTAAGCCCCTAAGCTACAAAATTACACAATAAAAAAAACGTATTTTCAAAATCGCTAGCTTATGCCGAGCCCTTAAGTACTGACATAGCAAGTGCTACGAATCTTGATCGTTGCATCTAAAGAATCATTTCCTCACATATTTATTTTCCCCAAGTACGCTGAACTCACCTCCGCTATCAAAATTGTATCAACTCGATATTACCTCAAATCGTCGATTTTTTTTTCTTCTCGACCCGCCTTTTACAGCAAGCCCCCGAGCGAGGGTCCGTCAAAGTTTTTCCCAAAACAGTTGAGAAACCATTACGAAATGGCAAACTCAGCGTGACTTTTAACGGAAGGACGACGACGAGCACACAAGAGCTTTGAGGAAGAAAAAAAAAGAGAGCGCCACAAAAGAAAAGTGCGACCAGGGGAATAAGGAAAAGGGAATGAGAATAAGAAGAAGACGAAAAAAAAGCGTTAGAGAGGCGCGAAGATTGATGCCTCGGTCATCCGGGCATCTTGCCGAGTCACCGGACTTTAGGGGAGGTCGAGAACGATCCCTCTCGTTGCTCGGATCCACGCGGACGAAGTCGGGTGTAAAATGGACTTAATTCAGCGTCTCACGAGGTGAGTGACGAGGGTCGCAACCGCACTAGCCTCCGTATACGTCCGAGATCACCATCGCCTTCAATGGAGCTCCCCCACACTATCGCCTGTATTATCATCGCAGGGCTCGTCCCTTCGATCTAAAGTCCAATCCCTAGCAATCGCCGAATTTACCAAAGACAGCCATCGACTCAATTCGAGACTGCGATACGTCAAATATAATCACCGTGAATTTATAATTATTGCCGCTGATTACTTTTTGATTGATTTTTTATCGAATTGATTTATTATCGAAACAAACAACCTGAATAAACACTCCTAAAAATAGGCTGTGATTTTTTGCATGATCTTTCACCGATACACATATATCGATAACGAACGACGAATGTATAAGAATATTATCATGTTCTAATCCAGCATTTATTAAAAATAAATAATAAATCGTTATCCTTTACAACGTTCATCTGCACTACACGCCCATATATATCCGTGTAGAAAGATTTTCATGGATACAGTCCGATTCGGACTGGGATCCCGGTTTCTCGATCGGGATCCATTCGGATATCGGATCAAATCCGGGAGCGAGATGTAACGCTCGCACATCGGATTCTAGCCAGGATCCTAATCCGGAACTATCAAGGACTCTAGTCAGAATCCAAATGGAAACTTTGCATAGGATTCAGGCTAGAATCCCCAACTTCTAGAACAAGATCTAGTTGGATATCGAATCGGATCCCAGGGATCAATGTAAAAATCACCAGCAGATATCGATCCGTATCAGCTGGAGACGCTGGACGTTTTCTAAAATCATTTATTCAAGGATCTGAAAAAGATTAGGTCAAAATTGGTGCTACATTATAACTGTCAAAAATTATTATATATATTTTAATAACATTTTTCGAAAAAAAAACAATATATACCATGTATGTAAATATGAAACCGGATTTTTTGTTTAGAAAATACACGTTTATTGTATGAAAATTATGAAAAATATTTTATTCGAAATATTGTCCATTGCTAGCTATACATTTTTCCCACCTGTCTGGCAATTTGTGGATGCCACAGAATTTGTGGTGGAACAGAAAATTAATGCTGTCCGCAAATCGTAATTTCGAGGCACAAAATTTGACATTCTTAACGGTATAACAAACTATGTTGGGATATGAAACTTGTATTGTTGTGAGTTAAAAATATTTGTCAGATGACAACAACGCAAATGGCACCAATGATACTTGACGTTAACTACATTGACAGCTCGGGCAGGGCCATCTATGGGCAAATTCCAGTTTCATATTTACAGACCTGTTAGACCTTGAAATACTTATATTTCCTGGAGAAAAGTGATATAGGTTATTTATTCTAAGTAATTATATTTAAATTAAATGGAGATCGTTCGAACTAAGAAAATATGTATTTAATTTTCTAAGATAAATGTATTTAATACGTATTTCAAATTCTTGCCACCACGTCTCCGCTTTCTGCTGCGTAGTGATCGCCATCTGGATTCCGATGAGGATACCTCTTCTAGGGAATCCGTATTATATCCTTATGGGGATCCGATCAAAACTTAGGTATCCCTAAGAAATTTCTGCACGCATACTGGTGGCGAAGTGTCCATTTACTGATCATTACGTCCATTCACTGGCGATTTAGTCATTCCGCTACTAATTTATCAATTCCTTTAATATTATTTGTTGCAATTACTTCGAATATTTTTTTCTACTATCAGTATAATATTTTTCGTTAGCTATAGCAATGAAAAAAATTTGTTTTGATAATATCATCATCATTTTAAAGTCCACCTGAATTCTGCAGTGTCTTTATTCGTCCATTCACTGGTCGGCTTACCCTATAATCTGAAAAATAAGAGACCAGGTTTCCCAACAAATATCTATACATTTTTTTTACTGATAACCTGTGGCTTAAGATCTTTACCAAACTTGACTATGGATGGATAGAAAAATGGGTTTAAAAAAATTGAACATCGTCGTTACACGTTGGACACTGGTCGGAAATGATCTCCAAGTCTTCTGCACACCGTAGTCTCGCAGTATGCATATGTGAGAAGGAACCGAGGGTACGCAGCATCAATAAACAGCATCTGTCACCGGTGGTCGCTGCGGATACGAGAACTCGGTGCGCGCTGCATTTCGCGTTTTATGCTTTACCGTCCCATCCGCGACCAATCTCTCCGTATCCCCTCTGGTTTATGCTCTGGTTTATGATTCACACCAAACGTGCACGAGCTACGACCTACATACATATGTACTATCTACTTTCCACCGCCGCATGTGCACAATATATCGCACAGGTTGAAATGTCCACTTTTTTTTTCTTTTTTTCTCCGGCCCTTTTATTTTTTCTTTTTTTACACTTTCATTTTTCTGTGGTACTCGTTCCAGTAATCGAGTGTCCGCCATTATTCAGATACGCGTTCTTCGGAGTTGCAAATTATTGCGTAGGGCGTTGCTCCCGAATAACAAAATGTACGTGATATATTTATTTATTTACGATTATGATGCCTGGATTATGCTTAGGATGCAATCGCCTCTGTTACTTCCGGTGAATATCACTTTCTCGAACTGCAATGATCTCGTTCTCCTGATGTCTTTTCCTCCGCGACCTCGATGGCAAATGGAGGAGAATTTTCTTTAAATTTATTATTTCGCTACGGTGAAAACGGTCGTGGCCATATCCCGGAGGAAACCACTCTGGCTTCGTGGGAATAATATAAAATGGATTTTGTGGAGCGCGAATTCTAGCAGCAGCAGCAGCAGCAGGAGTTTGTTCGTGTCTCTTTTTATCGATGTAGAAGCGGAATTGCTCCGGTAAGGGCAAATTCTTGTTTTCTTTCTAAGGTACAATTAAAATTACGAAAACAATTCAGACACGATTGTATTGAAATTCTTTCGGGAGTTTTCAGTATCCATTGCTCTGATGGGATCGTTTTCTTTCTTATGGGGTAACAATACCGTGGTGGACCCAAAACTAATAAGGGGATTTTTTAATGATTTTTTTTAAATCGAACAACTCCGTTGAAAATTCGCAATTGACTTATCAAAATATTTACAAAAAAAGAGGCCAAAGAAAGTTTTGAATATTTTTCTATAAAAAAAAAAACAGCAGTACGGTCAGCAATCTGCCCAAAGCGTTATTTTTCACCGAAGCTCTCCGTGATAGATTTTTTTCCAATTTTCGCCATCGAACCTGCAGCAAAATACTATTTATTAATGTAGATAAAAACACTAGATAGTTACCAAGGATTTGGAAATGTAAATTTTGAAGAAATTATGCACATCTGAATTTTATTTCGAAAAAAAAAAAAAACATTTGTATAAAAATGTCAACTGCGAACGATTTATCACTATATCGCATAAACCTTTGGTACCTCTCTAGTGTTATATATCTGCATTAAAAAACACTTCAATATTTTTCATTTTCATTTCATTGTCATTTAATTCTTTAGCGTACTATTATTGTCGGTTATATGATAATTCTCCTTACAAAATTTTGGAATTATAAATTTCCAAAAGTATTGAGTACTAGCTAATAAATTCGGAATTTTGAGCGTTCTGATCATCCAAAGTTCGAAATTTACATTATGTTTATAAAAAAAATACTAGCTAGAGCTACTTCGAACTTAATGCTTGAAAAAAAATCTTGCCTCGAACTAGTTCGAACTATATATTTTAAAAACGTCGCCCAAGCTTTAAATTTAAAAAAAAAAAACCTAGCCTGAGTTTTATAGTTTTTGTAAGCCTAGCTCGAACTTTATAGTTTTAAAAAACCTAGCACAAGCTTTATTTAAAAAAACCTCTGTGACATGGCGACGGCTCGTTAAAACGTTACAAGTGATTCGTTCATCGCGATTACATTAACGGCTGAAGCCGGTCGTGTTCAAGCTATACAGTGAGTCAATCTCGGGCATTCGGTGAGTGTGTATCGATTCGTCGAACACTTTTTCCCGTGCCAACTGTCGTGTGTGGGGCAAAACGCGGCCATGGAGCAAGATACATCGGGGCATCGCGGTAAATCGCAAGTCGTACGTGAAATCGGATCATACACATTGTATTTACGCTGCACTTCACTAAACCCGTGTCCGTTCACCCCGAATCCTCGTGCTCAGCGCGGCTGACGTTTATCGTACTGTGTAACACGCGAAATATCGGCCCTCGCGAAACTATCCGCGACTCAAACCAATGGACACACTCGCATCCCTCGGTTCATTCTGTGGGCACTTTAATCCTCGAATGATATCTTACCTCCTGGTATATTAAGCGAAGAAATGAACATTACGAAGAAAATATTTGTTGGGTAGGAGGGAGCGGTTCGTTACCGCGAACCGAGCAGAGGCTTTTTTTTTTATTTAGTCCGATTAATAAATCTCGTTGGCTGCAAAATACAGTAAGAAATTATAAAAATGTTTGGAAATTTTTAATTCCCCTCACAACTTTCGCTAGAATTAAATTACCCGCCGAATTAAAATTAGAATTTAGGAATTGCATTTAACGTTGCAATTAATTCGTGCGATATATTCGTCACCCCCATGAGCCTATAAAACACACTGTTCGAGTAAAGTGTAGTAATTTTATTGGGAGATAATGGGATTTTAAAATGTAAAATAATTTTGCAAATTTTACAAATTAACTGTATTTGGGAAATGGTCATTAAATAACACGTATTGAGGGGAAAACTGGTCGGTAATTATTGGTGCTCGTAGCGATTTTGTTTTCTGGTTATTTTTTATTTAAAAAAAACGAAACTGCAGGATATATATTTATTTATTTATTTATTTATTTATGCACACATTATGAACACACATGTATTAAGAAGTAATAAAATTGCTCGAATTTTTTTTTTATTCCACTCACAGCTTCCGCTAGCTTCCTCCATCAGATAAAATTTCGAGTTTAGGAATTGCATTTAACGTTGCAATTAATTTATGCAATATATTTGTCACAACATGAGGCTATAAAGTGCGCTATTCGAGTAATGAGTAATTTTTTTTAGCGATACAGGAATTAAAAAATGCAAAATGATTTGCAAATTTTACAAGTTAACTGTACTTGGAAAATGGTAAATAAATAACATATATTAAGGGGAATGACTGGTCGGAAATTATTCGTGCTTGTAGTGATTGCGTTCTCTGGTTATTTTTTATGAAAAAAAAAAGAAACTGCATATATATATATACATATATATATATCCTACTGAATCAGAGGGCGAAGCTCAGCGAGTCGTAAAAAACGTCCAGGCCACCCCCGCATTCCCTTCTCGTTTTCACGCTGTCGTCCTATCTCTAAATATATATACATATATATATATACGTATGCATGTGCTCTCTCCGGTAACTAGTTTCGTCGCGGTGGTCGCTTCACCTTTTTTCATTGCCATTTTATCGATGTAATTTTGTAAAGCGTGTGGCACTCTCGCTAGAGATATCCCCAAGAGCGTCCGATATTACATTTTGTGCGGCTAAAAAGAGTGACACGAATGTAAAAAAAGTAAAAAAAAAAAAAAAGAACAACAAAACGAACTGCGTAACCAAGCAGCAGAGACCCAATCGAACGACTTTTGCGACGAATATTTAGTTGCCGTTGCAGCGTTCGTCGTATGAGCGGGGACGAGACAATGAAGCGAGTAAAATTGTGGTGGATGCAAAACGAACCGAGATACAGGTACGAAGGACATTTTCAACGAACCGGCGAGTACATGTACACGCGAAACCATCGAGCCGGACATTTAATAATTCCGTTGTATACGAGAACGTGTTTTTTTTTCCCCACAGCGTTCTTGTATATTTCGAGGGTTCGCCATACGCGCCGTGATTTTTCCGCTGCGAAAAAACGAGGCGATGTACAAGAAGGAATAAAAACACGTCAACGCACAAATCGAATCAAATAACAAAGGAGGCCGATAAAAATAGAACGAAGACAGACGATAAGCAACATGTGCCTTCGGAAAACGAGAGTCCGGAGGTAAAAATAAAAAGACACGTAGGGCTCATCTGTGAAAATTCAAGCGGAGGAAGGGCAGAGTAATTTTCGTTTATTTGGATATTTTTTTGGGTTCGTGACGTCAAGCGGGGACATTCGGGGGGGAAGATCAAAGCCTCGTGCTTGCGCATCGATTACTATACTCGAGGTGTGTAAATTAAGACCTTAGGCCACTCTGGAGGGACAAAAGGGCATATTTTGTGATTTTTTTTTCAGCGAAACCATAAAATAAATCGGAATTGCAAAATTGGGGTTTTATTATACACGTATCACAGCGATACATGTCAAAATGGCGATCGTGCAGCATTTTTCCGATGACGCCTTTGTTTCTGGAAGGTCAACGGCCGGTCCAACAGCTCCTATGATTTTTGAGTTATGATGAGACACTAAAGTTTTTTCGATTATATATATGAGTAGCTATAGAAGTACCTAGGATTTTTTTGATATATTGTTTTTTCTCAAAATAGCGCATTTCTAAAACAAAAAGTATAAAATGCCATGAGAAAATCATCAGAAAATTGTTTATAAAAAAGGAACTATGCAATATAATTTAAAAATCCTACATAGTGCCTCAGAAAATGTAATTCTAAATATACAGTTATAATTTCAAGTGAATCGGTTGAAATTTGTTTGAGTTATGAGTCCGACCGACATGAAAAATGTAGTTTTGAGATAAACACGTTCAAGGTTAGTAGAAAGTCGTGACATGAATCAAGAGGGGTTGCGATAGAATTCGAAAATCGAGTACTTAGACTTTGAAAATATTTTGCAGTAGATAAAACAATTAAAACGGATTTTACTGACATTTCAATTATTTTTCACCAAATATTTGCTCTCACACTTGCACCTGTGCACGACGCGATGCGAATCAAGCAATAACAGACGATACATAGTGAGTGGTTCTATGAAATATTTCTATTAGCCATCTCTCCTTTATGGCCAACTCCCCCGGTATTACCCTATAGATTTATTCTGTGGATGCTAAGTTTTCATAAAATATATAATTAAAGGCGAAAATTATGCATTTATATACTTTGATTAAGTGAAAAAAATGATGTGTTACTACCAACTTGAAAAAGTATAACATTATTAATTATTATGAAAGAGTCGTGATCTTTTATTAGATTAAAACGATTAAAAATATTATAAAGATCAAAAAGATTCGTAATCTTTGATCAAACCTTGATGGTTCAATATTGAATATACATGCTTTCCGATGGGCAAGATGGACTTTTAATTTTTTCTACATTTTTACAAAGGTTTAGTTTACGTTAATCCGTTGTTAGAAATAGTTTATCTTCGTGTTAAAGAGTCAAAAAAAAATTACCTCACTCGTAGCGTGAACGTCTTTGCCCATCTAACCGCACGTAAAATGACATACATTAAACTATTTTTTAGCTCTGGTGTTTTGTGGTGAAAAAAATTCAAAAAATTCGTAAAGTTTTTGTATAGTCTGGCCAATAACATATATATATTTTTTTTCTTTTTAATCTTGGGTTGTGGGTCACGCTCCAGCCTCCTTAAGAAGGATTTTACTTACTATTTCATTTTTTTTCGCCAAACTTTTGCTCGTACACTTACGCACGTCGTGAAGCGAATTAAGCAGTAACCGACGACACCTAGTGAATGGTCCTATGAAATGTTTGTATTGGCCGTCTCTCCCTTATGGCCAACCCCCCCCCCCCCCCCCCCATCCCGAATTACCCTAACCAGAAATACAGACGACAATCCCAAATACCGAAGATGATAGGATTTAGCATGTTTTATCCGAGACGACATAGCAGTGACTAAGAGCGTCTGAATCAGCGTCGAATCCGTCGTAATGAGACGCGCGCAGGTGGAGCGATACGTGTTATATTGGACAAGAGAAAAGATCGGCGAGAGAGCATCATCGGTAGGATGAGGGCGCGGGACGTGACCGTGCATTCGATTCCCCGATAACTCACGAGCAATGGCTTCACGGAGCCAACGTTTCGACCAACACCATCTCAAAAATAATAAGAAAAAAAAGTAGAGCACAGCACCATTTCGAAAAAAAAAAAGAAAAAAAAATTACATCAAGAGATCTCTTCGCTCATATTTGAGAACCATCCACTCTGCCTTCCCACACACTTCTTCGAACCTCGGGTTAAAAAGGAAAGAAAAAAAAGTCCTGCGACCCAAATACCACCCCCAGCGCCCGTCACGCGATTAATCGAGGATTAACCACATCGCGAGAGACCTGCATGCGTACATTCTGGGTCAGGTTATTCTTTCATCCGGCAACCCTCGTACGTATAATGGCCCGCATTTGATCGCACGAAAAAAAAAAAAAAAAATACACGCACGCACCCAATCGCGTAATAATACAAATATTAATGTACAGGGTGGCGCGAAAATTAACGTCCAAAAGGAGAATTTAGATAGCTCGTATCCTATCCGAAGCACCCCCATGTATATTCTACGATTGTTTTTATTTTTCGAGAAAGAAAGTATTTTTTTATTATATTTCTAACTTTTCCTGTAGCATAGGTGTTTATTTATTTTTCTCTTTCGTGTATGTACTCTCTCAGAAGTAATTTCAAAAGCAATTCGCAGTCATTTATTTTTTCGCGTAAAGTAAAAAAGATCGTAGATGGGGGGGGGGGGGGGGGGGTTAAATAGGTACGAGGCATCTATATTTTCCTTTCGGACGTCACTTTTCGGTCTACCCTATACATATATAAATATATATAGTGCGTATATATACGTGTTACTGTACAAACGAGCACTGCCCTTCAAAAAGGCTTACCCGCACGAAGATCCGTGCCCCAAATTTCTGCCCTTTACGCCCTTCGAGATTGCTACCAGTCTACTATATCTTGTACTCGTCATTACAAATGCGAGAATCCACAAGTGTATATATCACTCTCGAGGCGGCATATGCTCACGTACATATTTGAGCTCTGTACGAATGCGCTATATGTGGACAATAAACGCCTATTTGGTGTGTATTGTAGAGCGTGTACCACCGGCGTATTATCTGCACGCATCTACATTGTGGAACGTCATGCAAACACGCATGGCACACCTTCATACATACAGGAGGAGGTGATTTTGAAGACATTGGACTGCAAGGATCGTCCTCATAGTACCTAGTTATAGCCATTATCAATATTACGTAAGCCTCGATGTCTTCAAAATGACTTTTAGCTACATGGAAGATTATTTATACGAAGCACGGTCCTGGACGTCCTATCCGAAGAACGAACACTTCAAGGACACTCCTGTTCCCAAAATCAACGTTTTGATTACATGAAATATAAGGACCGTTCTTGAAAATGCCAGATGTGATGATAGCCTACGCGGATACAACTGGTTTAAGGCCCTAGGCCACTATAGGGTTTCCAAAAATCGATTTTTGTTTGTTAAAACATAAAATTATATTGCAAAAGATTATGGGTGTGAAAAATCTCTAAGTACTCGATTTTTGAATTCTAACGCAACCCCTCTTGATGTCGTGAGTTTCTACTAACTTTAAACGCGTTTATCTCAAAACTACATTTTTCAAGTCGGCCGGACTCATAATTTAAACAAATTTTAACCGATTCACTTTAAATTTTAGGAGCATATTTAGAATTACATTTTCTGAGGCACTAAGTAGGATTTTTCAATTATTTTCCATAGTTCCTTTTTTATAAACAATTTTCTGACGATTTTCTCATGGCCTTTTATACTTTTTGTTTTCGAAAAGCGCCATTTTGACAAAAAACAATATATCAAAAAAATCCTACGTACTCCTATAGCTATTCTTATATATAATCGAAAAAACTTTAGTGTCTCATCATAACTCAAAAATTACAGGAGCTGTTGGTCCGGCCGCTGACCTTCCAAAAGTAAAGGCGTCATCGGAAAAAAGCTGCACAGTCGCCATTTTGACATGTATCGCTGTGAAAAAAATAATTTTGTATAGTCAATAACGTGTATAATAAAACCCCTATTTTGTAATTTCGATTTATTTTATGGTTTCGCTGAAAAAAAAATACAAAATATGCCCTTTTCGGCCTCTAGAGTGGCCTTAAAATGTCATTTCCCTATATCTTAATCATTTATTTATTTGCATATATACGTATGAATGCAAAAGGTGCGATATGTGGTGTATTTGGAGAGAGTATATCGGGCGGGTGTTCTCATACCTCTCACGTAGTCCAGTCACGTGTTCCGTGGGAACCGAGGCCGCGAGGGTGGTTCGAGGGACCCACGGTGCAGAAGCGAGAGATGCGATCGGACGCGATGCACGAGGTGCGAGAGACGAAGGGAACAGATGTATGTATCCATACAGCCGAGACGACTAGAGTGGGCCAAGACGTCGTTGGACTGCGTCAAGAGTACCTTAATGGGGACTCGAGTATGTGTGCGTCAGATGGAGAGAGAGAGAGAGAACGTAGGGATGACTCCCCTTAAACACAAGTCCACTAAATCAATCTATTGTCACGTGTGGCCCCGATTCGTCTCCTCGCTATACACATATATATATATATGTACCAGGCAGGTTGACTCACCTTGTCGTAGCGCGCAGACGACGAAGGGGGCGCTCACGCTCCCTCGGACCCTTCCGCTCACCGTGTATCCTCCGTGACGTGTACACCGCACGCGAAGAGGGATGATTTTTTTTTGGCCGTTTTTTTCGCTTACTACGTCGACCACACGCACAC
This sequence comes from Ophion ventricosus, assembly GCA_963932345.1. Lineage (NCBI taxonomy): Eukaryota > Metazoa > Arthropoda > Insecta > Hymenoptera > Ichneumonidae > Ophion > Ophion ventricosus. The sequence goes on along the minus strand of OZ010721.1, from coordinate 17,678,478 downwards.
CTAAAATTGCGTACTATGAAATTTTTACACGAGGAATGACACTTCTCCAGCCCGCTTATGGGTGAATATATTTAATTTCAGGTGCGCGCCGGAGCCATAGGATCACCCGGGTCTTTTCCTGTTGACTAATGGCTAGCTCATTGATCTTAAAATTCTCGATATATCGCGAACTCAGTATTTCCTCATACTCGTTTTGGATTTTGTTTTTTTTTCCGTATAGAGGCGCATCCTTTCTTTTTTGGAAGAGACAAATACCGGAATTGTATCGGAATCATGACAGAGAGAGAGCGAGAAGAGAGAGAGAGAGAGAGAGAGAGAGAGAGAGAGAGAGAGAGAGAGAGAGAGAGAGAGAGAGAGAGAGAGAACATAAAAATGAAGGTTTATTTGTGCCCTAGCACGCTATGGGGCAAATTTTACAAATAGTAATGATGAGACTACTTATATAAATTTACATAGTGAAGATAAGATTAAAATAAAAATTACAATTAAAACAAAAATTACAATTAAAATTAAAATTAAAATAAATAATAAAAATTAAGTTACATTTAAAACGAAATAAAAATTAAGTAACGAAGAAGAGCCTGGATATAATAGGGTAAGTCCGGGGGAGATGGCCGTAAGGGAGAGATGGCCAACTCAAAAAAATTCTACACGCACTCGCTAGGAGTTACTAGCTATCACTTAGTTTACTTCAAGTCGTCCGTACGAAGATGTGCATGCAAAAATATTTGCGAATAAAATACCAAACTTAAGTAAAATCCACCTCTTTTCTTTTGCCTAGTGTGAAAATTAGTTAAGGAGTTCATGTTACAAGTTGTGGTTCTGTAGTCGACCAAGTTTTGGTTATGTATTGCTGACAGGGAAATGGGACTGTGGCATACTGAAATACGATGCACAGGAATGCGGAAAGTGCAAGAGAGAGAGAGAGAGAGAGAGAGAGAGAGAGAGAGCCAAAGAGGGTAAATCAGACGAGAAATAAATTTTCTAGCACATACACCGAAGCGACGACGAGTTCTTTTAATGGATTCACAAGTGGCTATGATTTCTATGAGACGTAATAACGTTACGCTGATTTATTGCCGGTTTAACCCGACCCAATGAAGATCCGAACACAACGCAGTCGTGACGAATGCGAGAGAGAGAGAGAGAGAGAGAGAGAGAGAGAGAGAGAGAGAGAGAGAGAGAGAGAGAGAGAGAGAGAGAGAAGAGACAGAGAGAGAGAGAGAGAGAGAGAGAGAGAGAAATGAAAATGGAAAATAGAGAGGAAGAACGAGAATGGACCATACGAGCCTCTGTAATATCGTTTAACCCGGGCATTGTCGAAGTTCAAACGTATGTAAAGCTGGCGTGACGATCGTTGACGGACGCAGGTCGTGTGCCCCACGAATCGACACGCACACATACACACACCCATATATATATATATATATATATATATATATATATATATATATATATATATATATATATAATGACTATTATTCCTTGGATGGAACGTATAAAATGAAGTATGAGAAAGAGGACCTCTCGCGAGGTCGCTTCCTTATTGTGTTGACGAACTTGTGAAACGCGCAATCCTCGGCTATATGTACTTTGGTTATAATCGAAGAACGAGTGCTCGAGGAATTCGATGACTATCATCTCGTCTCGTGTGTCACTAAGGACACCGTAAGCGTACGACTAAACGTCTGTTTGAATGCACTTTCCGGATTGGGCAGATATAACAGAGATGGGCCGCCCGAGGATTGGCTTCGCGATTATTCCGTTCGACAATCGGAGGATGTCACAGTACAGAAAATATATGTGTTTGAGGCGTTGAGGAGGATGCGTAAGCTTGAACTTGCAAATTCCAATTTTACGGCAAAGGTTAGTAGCTTAGGGGAACTTAACATTAATTTGCACAGAAGATTTTGTGAAAATTCGTGAAATTGACCGAGCTATGACGATTTTTGTGAAGTGTCGCTACGGCGAATCGCTCTGCTGCGATTTACCTCTTTTTCTGCTGCGTTTTGCTCGAAAGTGTGTTTTATGAAAGGGTGTGAGTCGTATGTCAAAATCCATTCGTCCGATCCACTTCAAATTCGGGAAGAGCATAGTTTATAACATTTTCTATCGTATGACCGGATGATTGTTTTCCATATGTTTATTCATTTTTTTAATAACCCATAATTAAAGCTTTTTTTTTGTTTCAGATCACTCTAGTTGCCAGTACCACCTACACCGATTAGCCATTCATCAACGACAGTCCTTTGTTTAAATAATAATAACTTCGTTGTTTATCAATATTTTTCAATTAAAAAAAAAGTCAAACTTGTCAAGACTATGTATCAACTGGGTGTAAAATTACGACCTCGTCATCCAAATACTCTCGTCCGAAAAAACAAATTGAAAATCAATCTGTTTTTTTTTTTTGGGCCTCAAGCAGACCCGTTAACTTCAAAATTAATTAGTTTCGTAACAAGTAGCCCCGTAGATAGCAATGAATTCTTGTCGCGATCGCAACGTCGTTAATGCCGTTATTACCTGTTCAATTTTGGAGCGCACAAAGGGAAATGAAACGAAGAGCGACAGAATCAGGAGACTATAAAGCTTGTTTCTTTTTATTTTTCGGTTTCTTTTTCCTTCTGGCTATACCCACGATCGTAAAGTTCCCCGGGTGGACTTCTCGGGGTTATTCTCTCGTTGCTATCTCTTAAATGAGGACCTCTCGCTTTATCTTCTCCTATTATTCCGAGGCACTCGCAGTGCCGGGGCAACCAAGTTTCGTTCTTCCGCTTTGTCCGATATACACCGGCCGGTTCTTTCGCTTCTGCAGCTCCGATTATACACGCGCGCGCAGTCGAATCGCGTTCTCGCTTTAATAGACGACAATTAAAAGCCGCTGCGGAAAAAAAAGCCCTTCGACGTAACTAATTGTCGGTAGAAGATGTATCCACGTGTACGTGTTTTGTTTTTATCCGCTTTATTCCTCGATTTTATCGTCGACGGTGCAAACTCGCCCTGAATTTCAATTATTTCGTTCGGGGAGTACACTGCCCGTCGAAAAAGTACGAACGCACTTTGCGAATTTTTCGTCGGGCCGAAAAGATAAAAAAAAAGTTTTTTTTCAAGATTAAAAGAAGCTCCAACTTTTTTTATTATCCTTTTTTTTTAGACACTACGTGACTTTGAAGCCGGATGTTTTTTTGGCGATTTTTCTACTCTTATAAACACGCGTTAAATTTTTTTGGTAAATCTCAATAAGAATTTCACTACGTGAGCTTGGCCACTCGCACTTCCCGAATTGTCGATCAAGATGAAAAGATAAGGGAGTTATCTTTCAAGATGAAAAAAGCTCCAGCTTTTCTTATTTTCATTTTTTTTTACTCATTAGGTGACCTTGAGAAGGGCCCTTTTTTGCGATTTTTCCAATTTCATAAATAAGCGTGGCATTTTTTTGCAAATGGCAATAGAAATTTCTTCTTAAAGGAAGTTTGAAGGGTCGAAATTTACCTCTACCTCGTCTGTAAACAAAAATTCCTACGATTTTTTTTCCGAACATTGAATTATCCTTTTGTAAAGTGATGTTTTTTTTTTGTTAATCGCACGATTATCCGCGAATCGTGCGGTTCGAAAGCTATCTAGAGCCAAAAGACTTCGACCGAAAGAAAATTTACCAGACTAGTGTTTCAAAAACAATATATATTTTTAATTAAATTAAACTATATATTGTTTTAAAAATTATATTGAATTAAAAAAATTATTGAAAAAAAATATATATCTTTGTTAAAAAAATTGAATATCTAGTTAATTCACGTAATGAAATGGTTACATTTCATACAAATTACGAAATTACGACGAAGGCAATAATTCAAATTTTATTGAATAATGCCTGCCTGCTTGGGTGAAAATTAAATAAAATTAATCGATTTGATTTTAATGATTTTGGATCTTTTTTTCTGGTGGGGAGACACCGAGCTTTCCGGGGGGGGGGGGGGGGGGGCGAGGGGGTGGCGTGCCCACCAAAGCAATCCCCCTGGCTACGCCAATGGCGACATTGATCGAGAGTGACACCCGCGGTGCACGAAACTTCTCCCCATAATCCGTCGCGTCACGATCGATATCCTCTTCTTCCATTCCGTCGATGCTATCGCGATCCGCGTTACTCATCGGCACCGGGATAACGCGAGAACTCACTCGCGACCGGATTCACACACGTACAATTAACGAAAGGGCACGACCCTTAATTAGCATATTATCTCCCAGTAACGTGCCTGGCGTTGTTACGTGTACGTGAATCCCACGTCTGAGTGTGAGTGACACGTATGCAGATATTTTACGTATATGTAAATATTTTACATATATGTAAATTATTGTTGAGGGTGCGCGCGAGCAGTTTGCCGCGCAGTGGTCGTGACCAGTGCCGCACAGACGCGCGTGCCATTACAACAAGCGACAAGAGGGTTCGTGGCACCCCCTCCCCCGCCCCCTGGCGCGTTATCGGACAAAAATCGGCGCTTGATGTACCCCGCGCGTTCCTCTCATATGTGGGAAAATACGTCGGAATCGAGTGTCCATTAAAAAATTAATTACGTCCGAAAGTTTAGATGCGCGGAGAAAAACACGCATGAAAAACTCTTTGCTCACGCGTTTCCGTGTTAATCGATCCGAGCAACGCCGCTCGCGTTACAACGTCAAACGAATGTCATTCAATTTTCGACAATAAATTTATAGATGGACAGCGTGAGGACATTTTTTCGTTGAGCAAAACAAAAAGGATCGGTCGCGGGGATGCAACGAGAGCAATGTGCGGGGAAATGTCAATTAGCGTGAAAGTGTCCATTAACCTGTCTCCTCTCTCTCTCGCTTTGTATCTCATATAAATTCATATATGGGGAAAGGCGATTTTGGAGACGTCAAATTTCGAGGGCCGTTTTAGAAACAGCCAGAGGCACTGATAGCTAACACTTTATAGATATACCGGATTGAAAATATCCTTTTTATATGTATACATACAGGGTGGCTCGAAACGTGACATCCGAAAGGAAAATCTAGATGCCTCGTATCAATATTTATTCAAATCACCCCCAACTATGTTTTGCGATCTTTGTAGTTTCCGAAAAAAAAAAAACATATTTCATTGTTTTTTAAATTTTTCTGTACCGGAGGTTCGTTTTTTTTCTTTTGTGCATGCAGTTTTCTCTTAGACACTTTTAAAAGCAATTGGTAGTCAATTAGACTACTATCGGTATTTGTTTTTTCACCGGAACTTTAGTGACCGATCCTCTCAACCCTACTTTTTAAGCTTTTCATCGAAATCTAAGGCAAGGAGGAAATCTAAGACAAAAGAAAAAAATGCTATTTTTCTGGAAAAGTGAAAAAGATCGTAGAACATATATAGGGGTGATTCGGATAGAAATTAATACGTGGCATCTAGTTTTGCCTTCTGGACGTCACTTTTCGAACCACCCTGTAAATATACATGTGTGTGTATGTATGTATGCGTCTATACGTCTCTCAATTTTCATCAGTTTACTTTTTAATTCAATCCGTCGTTCACAACAACCAGAGTGACACCTTTGTCGGACCTTTCAAAACATAAAATCACACCTCGTAAAAGGTATTCAATTAAAACGACAAATACTCACTAATCAAAGAGACTTTGTAAAGTCAAAACGTACAGAGAATTTCGCGGCAACCCTTTTCGCCGCCGCACCGTCACACGAATCCAAGTACATGACAATCCATTCGAGTTGACACGCCTGGAGCAGCCAATTCCACTTTCTATTTTTTTCTGACGTCCCAATTAGAGCCTGCCTACCGTTTTCCGATTATATGAAGAAAAAAACCGGAATATTGGACCAAAAATCCGATATTGAACTGGAATAATATCGACATTTCGATATCAGAGTTGAAAAGATTCAAATATCATTATAATTGTTATTATTTTTATTGAGGTTACGTTTATTTGTTTTTTAATACGTTATTTATTAAAACTTTACAATATGATTAAAAACATGAAATATTTCCGAATTAAACATTGACGATACCACCCACGAGTATGGAATCAGCAAGAGGCTTTCCTTTCGCGGCTTACGGCTGAAATAAGGTTAAGTCGTCTATGAAGAACGAAACTTTAGATGCCCTCTATTTTTTGCGGTCATTGTTTCAACAATACCGATTTCGTTAATTAAAGTGACCGTGCTGTTTATTGCCTGCCTGCCACAAGCTATGCCACTTGTTTGCATTCGAGTAGCTACGTCTACACTGACTTGCAGAAAAGTTCCTAATTTTTGTTTTTCGTTTTGTTTATTTGTTTTATGTTGTGTCGGATATATTAAATAATATATCAGAGTAAGTTTAGATATGTATAAAAAATGAATAAATAAATCAATAAAAGACTGTGATTTTTAATAAATACTGTGATTTCACTTAGCCATACACCATTATTTCTACAACTTCCATCTCCACTTTCAACTTTCTAATATTTTTAATCGGTTTCTACATAAATATCGGCAAATATCGAAATACCGGTATTCCGATATTACACCTTGTTGATATCGAAATAATACCGTCAATAAAAGGAGTTCCGATATTTCAAGCTCTAGTCCCAATTGAATGAGTTCGAATTTTTACAGACTCCAAACTATCCCGAATGAAACCCTAGTGTACCAATTAATCACGAAAGTTGGTGAATAGCCGTGGAAACGATAGTGTTTGTCGTTAAAAATGATGATTTTCGTTGTGCACATAAGTTATCATGATTTAATTTGGATCTCTTGGTGCGCGAAACTCAGGCGAAGAGGAAAATCCGCTGATGGTCGCGATCAGGATAGTCGTATGATTCCAATTCAGCGAAAGTCGTTACGCTTCTTGCAACCCCTCAGTCTTTTTCGCCCTTTCCTTCTTTCTCTCGCTTTCTCTCTTCATCGATGCAGAGAATCGAACACGATGGTAACCATGGCAAAGTATATAGTACACCATAAACGAGAAAATTGAATTCTCGTGCTGGATCAGTCTTTTCCTGTCTCTCACTTATTTTTTCTTTTTCCCCTCCATCTTCTTCTCCTTCGTTTCTCAATATATATATAGATCGAAAAGTGTATTCGTCGTAGTTCACCGACTACGGCATCAGATGGTTCCTCGTAGGCGCGAAATGAAATCGCAGGAATGTAACGAGTGGGCCATTTCGTTTCTCGCCAGCAGGCGTATACGTAAACGTGCAGTAAGAAAGCCCGAAGTAAGGGAAGAAAAGGAGAATTCCGTCTTTGGCGATGAACAGCATCCCCCTGAATGTACATTGCACACAAGATATACAAAGACGAGTCTCTCGGTACAAAGAGAGAGAGAGAGAGAGAGAGAGAGAGAGAGAGAGAGAGGAGAGACGAACGATTTTGACAAGAAGGACCGTAGCTTGAATTGTCAGAGGGGGTAGTTTTACCAGCCCCTGAATATACGGCATTTCCCGGGAGAGAGGCCAAATATGTGTGTGTTCCTTTTCTCTCAATCGTTTTCCGTCGCTGTCTAAACTGGTTTGTTCACCAACCAACACTTTCCCCTTCTCGGCAACCAGACGGAGGAGAAGATTCGCTCACCGTTTCTATCTTTCTCACTTGGATAAACCATCAGTCACACCCTGCGACTTTTATTTCTCGCAATCATCCCTCGTATGTTTCGCTCGCGAGCTTGTACGCTTCGACTCTGCGCGTCTCGTCATTTCTACTTGTGCACGAGCAGCGTGTACGTATGGAGTACTGGATATTTTAGTGTATTTGTGTATACGCAATTTGGCAGTCTCTACTTGTTCATTCTTCCGTACTGTATGGTACTGTATGGAGGGAGGCAAGTGTGCTATGAGAAAAGAGAATCCTGTGATATGGCCGAGGTGACTATCGCTCTCTTTCACTTTTATTCTCTCTCTTTTTCTCTCTCTCTCTCTCTCTCTCTCTCTCTTTCTCTCTCTCTCTCTCTCTCTCTATCTCCCTCTCTCTTTCTCTCTCTCTTTCTCTCCCTCTCTCTCTCTCTCTCTCTCTCTCTCTGAGTCTTACTCTCACTCTTCGTCTTTCCATACATACATCCTTCGTCATACCTCGACGCCTTCTTGATGGGAGAGCCCGGACTTTATTGCGCGACGTAAATGGCGAGTCTCCGTCGTCGACGAGCCATAGAGAGTGCACGTCTTGCGTTACTGATTGAAAGGGAATCGTATTCTGTATTTCGTCCCTTGCAAAGCAACTCCGATACTTGATCTTCTCTCGCGACACACCATTTGATCCCCTATGCTGATCGTACAGACGTAACGAGCACGTTAGGAATGCTTATTGTACTTTGGTTATTTGTTTTCTTCAGGATATCTCATGAGTTGGAATGCTCGATTTCATACTGAAAAGAGTATTCGATAAAGAGTATTCGAGATGGACTTCCGAATGTGTGGAAAATAAAATTTCGACTAACAATGACTGTAAGTTGAAATGCTTAAATGTATATCTTAAATGTGAAGTAGGTTCGCAAGTGGCCCAATAGGTAGGCTGCGCCTTAAATTTTTTATTTAAGGTAGTAGTCTCGCCACAATCACGTTGCAAAGTTTATTCTCCGCTCAATCGATGAAAGCTTCGAAATATTGGGAAATATCCTTATAATGTAGGTTGTACATCTTATCGGGATGAAAAAACGTATAAACTAATGATGAAATCGCCTAATATAATGTTTACCTAACCCTCACTTTTGTATCAGACTATCCATTCCGGCTCCTAATACGTAGATACTCTGCATATACGGATATGCACACACTACTGTAATCTAGTTCTAGTCTGCTCCAGTCCGCTTCATGGCGCTAGCGTCGCTAGACATGGCTTAATTTCAATTACTATATCTCTGGAACTAAGCGGTCAAAATTCATGATTTTTTTACTCACTGCCTCATATGTTCCTCTGTAATTGAGGATTAAAAAAATCTGTAGTCAAGTTTTGAAGTTATTGCGTGAAATGTGAAATTTTCCACTGCTCTCCATAAGAACACGTGTAAAACCATGAAATCTTTGATTGCCTATATCTCGAAAACAGAACAGTGAATCCTTTTGAAATGTTGCAGTTAATCATTTAATAGTGTCCTAAATGAGTCTTCAAAAAAAAAAAAAATCTGTAGAAAAACGCCTTAGCAAGACTACTACCTTAAACTGTTAACTATTTTGTTGAGATAATGCAAAAGTTAGTCCCATTTTTTCAATGCCGTTTAGCGCCAAAAACGAGACGAACTTTTGCATCAACCCAAAAACTTTATTGCAATTATTTATACTACAACTATGTAGTAAGTTGTGAAATTTTCCAAAAAGTTTACTTCGCACGTAAATCGCCCGCACAAAGTTCGAAAAATTCGGTACCATTTTTCCATTCCGCTTTTTCTCGTCATATCTGAGAGTACGACGATGTCCGATGAGAACGCACGCAAACCTTCTGTCAATAAAAAGTATTGTAATTTTTTAACGCGTTAGCGGATCCATCCGAAATTCTGCGCAAAGGCTGAGAACAAATGCAACATATCCAGTTTTCTTTTCCATTGGCAATAAAAGCACAAAGGATATAATATCCACTTCCGAAATATAGAGTTAGGCAAAACACTTATTCCTCCATATTATAGGAAATCAGACTCAACAATAGGCCTAACCCGGACGATTAGGCGTCCATGGAACCGACAAGGAATTCCCTGTGTGCGTTAATACACGTTTATGCAAGATAGATGGTCGACTTCCCCGAGGCATTTATTTTCGTATTCGAAAAGTTGGTAGAGAAATGGCCAACTTCCGGCTGGTCATTCCTTTCACTCGCGCGATACGAAGATACAGCTTAATCCACTCGAGCAATCCGCTATCATTTTTTTCCCGAACGGACTATTTCCTCTTCTTTTCCTTGGAGTTCCCCTTTTCATTCTATGTCATACCGCCCCCTTTATTCCGCCGAAATGATCGATGCAAGTGTCCCGTCTATCTGGTCACATTAGAATTTCAATGAGGGGGGAGTAGACTCGCGGACCATGGCCATCGGCAATGAAGCCGTGACCACGCGCAGCGAAAGGGACTATATGAAAACAAAAATATGGAGAAAAAAAATTCCGAAAAAACTCATCCAGTACCTCGTCATTCGCGATCTTTCGTTGGTGTCCAGTAAAACGTCCATGCATGGAGAATGGGATAAAAAATAGGACGATATCCTTCCGGGCTGTTTGCCTTTTTTTTTCAAGAATCTTTGTGTCCATTTCGAGGCACAGTCGACGAGTAACATGAAAGACAGAGAGAGAGAGATAGAGTGTCAGCCTAGCATTGATGGATTCCACGCTATTTCCCCATGAATGAGAAGTTTATGCACAGCATAAACTCCCAATTTCGTCACGAATATCCATCTAGTTGCTATTTTCCTCTCGATCCGGGATATCTCTTCGTCTGCTCATCCTGCCTGGTAATAGTGTCCATCAATAGCCCACAACGGTCGGAATAAATCAACTAGTCGAACCAGATTAACAAATGAAGCGTACCCGCCCAAATAGAAGTGACAAACTTCCTCCACATAGCCGAGGTCCAACTGAAAATTGTCAACTTCCGCCAATCTCTCTCATCCACATTTAATCATTCGAACTATTGTGTTTTTCTTTCCAACTATTCCTAGCTTCTCCGCTGCAATGAGAACTCCAACTTTTCGTATTCAGTTTTCCATTCACTTTCATTGAACATTACCAATTGTCATCCCATTAGCGATGATCGCATGAGAATGTCATAGTCTCATTTGCATCAATGAGGGACTCCAACCAAATGTAGAACGGGTGGATAAAATAAAGAGGGAACAAAACAGGGGGTGCAGGAGAACGACTCGCTACCACAAGACCTGCGGGGTATCCGACACATCGGAATGCTACTTCCGGTAGGCGAGCTAGGCACCTGGGCTCATGCCAACGGTGAGCATCGACGTGTGACAATGAGGAGCAAGCATTTACAAGTGACCATTAAAGTGTTCCACGCATGTATGTGGACAATCACAGGACAGATACAGCGAGCGTTGTCCTTGGTGACTGAACAATGTCTAGCTAGAACATTTTGTCCTCCTCCGTTCCCTTGGCTTCTTCCTCATTTCCACCCCAACTCGCACTATTACCGGTCTTTCTTTCATCAATTCATTTTTATTAACCGTGCGTGGAAACACGTGCTGCGACCATTACCTAGGTGGTGTTTTATTATTGCTGGAGTATAAGGGAGAGAGACAGACGTGTGCTCGCTCGGCTTAATTGCGCATCAACGATGCGAGACTCACCGTGGACTCCCGAGGCTGATCGTCACGCTTTTACACGCTTTATGACTGACAAAGTGTAATTTTTTTTCCGAATAAGAATTTAGCTTGTGGTTGAGGGAGACTACCAATCTAGATCAATGAAAAAATGTGAATTTCAACATTTTTTTATGGATTGCCAGTTGATAGAACGGAATTTCCGTTTGGAGGCTTTGTTCTACAGATCTTCAAGTATCTTCGGAATTTTTTTCGCGATATTTTGAAGACGTGTATCCTCGAACAACCCGTCACAATCGCACTCATTGAGAATAACATTGAAAGTGAATCGAATCCGGCAGAAACCAATTTTTCTTCGCTGTCAAATCCAAACGAAAATACAACGTTGCACCTACCAAGGACATTTGGATCTTCGTGAGTCCGTTTATTACTCGTGCCAGGCTTTTTCTCCACACTCTCGTGAAGGCGAGAAATGGAAAAAAGCGTGGAGTGTCAGAAAGAGCGAAACACAGTCAGACGGCAAGTCGGGAGGGAGCAGGGACTTGCCGACTGCAACACGATATATCTCGCTCGCGGATTTATGTCCGGATAGACGTTTTATATGGCCGATGACTCTGGCTCAACGCTAGAAAGCCCAGAAAAGCACACGCGGAAAACAACCAGTCGCAAGGCTGTAAAACTCCAGATAATTAAATTATGGAAGTAAAAAATATAAGAAACGAGCAAAGTAAGCAACAAGAGGGGGTGGCATTGAGAGATACACGCGGGGAGACGGGCGAGAGAGTGTTATAGACGCGAGAAGAAAAATCGTAAAAGCAATCCGACCGACAAATCTGTATAATGTCCTGTGATCTTTATCGCCTTGCCCGAATGCCTAGATAAATATATATATATATATATATATATATATATATATATATATAGAGAGAGAGAGAGAGAGAGAGAGAGAGAGAGAGAAAGAGAGTTACAGGGTGACAAGTATAAGGTGCCCATGTGTTTTTTAAGGGGTTACAGAACCTTGGCGCTCGAAAAAATAGGTACACAATTTTTTTTTAAATATTGACTCTTAAACATATAAAAATAATTTGTATTTTTTCAGAATTACATTGTTAGAAATACATGAAAAATTTTAAAAATCGAATAAAAAAATTAAAAAATGGCGGAACAAAATCAAACTCGTAGACGAAATATCTCGAAATCTACTCAACCAATTTTGAGGGAATTTATACCACATATTCGTTATAATATTATCTAGGATGTAGCGTAGGATTTTTCTGATTGGATGCCGCGTTAATGTTTTATTAATTTTTCAAACTCAACATTTTGGTAAGAATCAGAGTTTTTTTTTCGAGCAGCTATCATTTTTACAAAAAAAAAAGTTTAATATCTCTATGCTACACTTTAGCTTACCTTTCTCTACAAGAATTCTTTTTTCAGGTGATGCCTGGCCGAGATAAAAATTCCATCATCGGCAAGGATTTGAAAAGAAGGTCCTACAAGAGGACTTATATTTCCGCAATTTAAAATAAATGATTTTTTAAAATTATTTCATAAAGCATTCGCGAAAAATAAAAATTATTAGTCGTGTCGAAAATTTTTTTTTAAATGTATACCCATTTTTCCGAGCGCCAAGGTGGTGTAACGCTTCAAGGTCCTTGGTAGCAAATTCCATTTAAAAAAAACTATTAAATAATCGTTTTCCAAATGCTTTTCGAACAAAAATTATAGCGTATTTTTACGATGTGTAGGATTTGCCAGAAAAAAATTGAGCATTCTGGACGAAATCAAAATTCTATTTTGAGTTCAGTATAATGAAGGTAATTAAATTCGGAATACAAAAAAATTCTGAAAAACGTCTCTTTAATGAATTCAACTTCTATTGATCCGCTTTGAAATGCATATTTGATAATTTTTTTTCTCGCTAAAGGGATGCACAAAAAGTTTTTCAGTAACGTTTCATATTCGGAATTATTTAACTCCATCCTGCTGTACTCAAAAAGGAATTTTGATTTTTTTTCCAGAACGCTCAACTTTTTCTAGTCAAATACTACTCATAATAAAAATACACTACATTTTTTTATCAAAGAAGACTCGAAAAATCATATTTTTCTCAGTCGCAAAATCTCTGCTCAAGATCCTTAAAATTCTCACACTGTATATATATATATAGAGAGAGAGAGGCACGCGTCACAACTTACATTTTCCCCTATTCCAAAGACAAAAAAGACCGCGCCTGTCTCCTCCATCATCCGCGCCACGAAATTCGAAATCGCGTTATCACGTTTGGACAAAGGATACCTACCGGGGCCACGATATCACGCCCGGCTACCGAGCGCTAAACGACTAATTTCCACGCCGGGACAATCATTCCGTTCAACGTATATTTCCATCGGGCATCCGATATACAGCGTTACGGGGTACGTTAATCAAGTTTTCGTAAACGCTCGTGCGAATAGCTTGTCAACCGCGAGGCCGCGTGAATCGAGCTTACTCACAGACTCGAGATATGATAGCGATAATTTCGCGTTCGCAGACAATCGTATATAAATACGGGGGTGGTTCGTTGGTATATACGGTACAGGTATATATATAGATACATGTCTAATATAACCGATGTGGAAATAGCAGCGGCGTCATTGGACGCTCTGGCTTTTAGGGGATGTATGTACTTTTAGGGAATATATATATATATATATATATATATATATATAGATATAGATTTATATGTGTTACATGCACATAGATAAACGCATATAAACATATATATATATATACGTGCATGTTCATACTGTAAATGGTGTATGTATACTAATGCACGGTTCGCATAGAATCTGGAACTAGCTCTCGCATTGCCCCCGTGCTCTGTATTATTCACGTAAATGTACGAGGGTGTTAAAGCTCGCCGAAATGGCGTCCCATGCATAACGCTTAGCTATATATGTATATACATATGTGTGTGTTTGTATTTTCATATGCATATGTATATGCATATAATACACACATACAGGTATATGTGTAAGTCTTCGTCACTGTAATATACATTCGTCTATTCTCTCGTTCAGTGACAGCTATCCTCTTTGACAGGCGTACTTTTACATATATATACAGGGTCGACTGAAAAGTGACGTCCAGAAGGTGAATCTGGATGCCACTTATCAATACCTATCCGAATCGCCCCCATGTATGTTTTGCGATCATTTTTAGTTTTCGAGAAAAAAGCATTTTTTTATTTTTCTCTTTTACTTATGTTCTTTCCTCGCGATTTTTTTTACGCGTGCTATCGTTATGAAGTACACTGTTGAACAATAAATGAACGAGCAGCTGAAGACTAACCTTAGATTGTGATAAAAAAAATAAGAGAAAAGATTTGAGAAGCTGAGTCACGAAAGTTCGGATGAAAAAAAAATACTTATACTAGTCTAAATGATTCCCAATTACTTTTAAAAACTTTAAAAAAAAAATTACATATACAAAAGAGCAAAAAATAAAAACGTGCGCTATAGGAGAACGCAAGGAAAAAAATGTTAATGCTTTTTTCTCGAAAAGTAAAATCGTAGAATATACATGGGGCGATTTGTATAGACGGGATGACGTTGAGGATTGCATCGTTGCAATGCAATGAAAGTTATGTAATTTAATTGTTCACATCTTTTTTTTGTCTTTTAAGACCGTGAAAAACCCTCAAATCGTTTTTAGGTATTTTTATAAGAGATTCACCACCACAATTTGCGAAGAAAATGCTTTGGATAATGATAAAAATAAAGAAATGAAAAATTAACAAAAAAAGAATCGTTGCGTTACAACGATGCAAACCTCAACGTCATATAGGTACGCGGCATGTAGATTTTGCTTTTGAACGTCACTTTTCAGGCCACCCTGTATATATATATATATATATATATATATATATATATATATATATATATATATATATATCTACTGACACGTACAAAATTTGTTAAAATATACACATAGCTATATAAGTGAATGCCTCTGTCTCTTACACACGTACTAAATATGCGAAAATACATGGCTTTGTAGAAGTACGAAGGTATGTGTGCGATGTTTCCTTATGTGTACGTGTATATGTGTATGCATGCGTAGGTATATATGTATACTCGTAGCCGCAAATACACGGGCAGTCTAGATAGCAAGAGCATCGTAAACTACGTAGTGGAAGGGTTAAATCTTCCGCGTTAAATGGGACAGGGCAAACTTCCCCGGAAACTTGGGAAAATCGTAACGTTTCATAGCCGTTCGCGTCCTGTAAGTGCGGTATGTGTAAGTATGCCGTGTTTAAAGCATATTTATATACGGCGAAGCATGCTGTGAGTAGACTCGCAAGTACGTGGATACGGATGGCTATGTAGATATAGAAAAGTACGGTGTATGTGTATACCGGGTGGCCTGATAAATGATGTCTAAAAGGAAAATCTAGATACCTCGTACCTATCAAAATCATCCCCATGTACAGTACCTGTCCAAAGTTCTTGATCACTTTGGATAATTGCGAAACTTTTGATCACTTTGGATAATCGAGGAATTATATTGGTATAATGTAATTCATTTTATAGAGCTATATAGTATCTTTGTAAAATAAGATAAATTATATTATCAATGCATATAAAACAGTTCCACAACTGACTGACATATAGACAATGCACAGCCTGAACTGCTGAAGATAGAAAAATGAAATTTGGCAGATATGTTCCTTGGCCGGTGTAGAAGTGCACTGAGAAAGATTTTTTTTAAATCTACTCTTAAGGGGGTGAAATGGGGTTTGAAGGTTTGTACGGGAAATTATATCGCTTGCATATATCAACTTGAAACTTGATATAAATGTTCTTCAAAACAAATAATAAAACGTATATTTTAGGATTCTTTAAAACACCCCCTAATTAGGGACGCAACGGGGTGTTGACGTTTGTATGCGAGAGTCGAATTCCCTGCTTTCATCTCAATAAAATTTGAAAGATAAGATCCTTAAAGAGCATAGAGGTGCACGAAGAAAAGATTTTTCGAAAACCAATCCCTAAAAGGATGAAATAGGATGTAAAAGTTTGTATGGGAAATTGTATTCCTTGCATGTATCAACTTGAAACTCGATATCAATATTCATTAAAATAAATAATAAACGCATCTTTTGGGATTTTTAAAAATAACCCCTAATAAGGGGTGCTACTGGTAATGAAGTTTTTCCGGGAAAATCTCTTTGCCTGCTTTTACCTACTTGAAAACATGGTATAAATACTTTCCAAAACAAATAATGAAAAAAGTATTTTAAAATTCTTGGGCAAAAGCTACGAGTAGTTCTTATATAAATTTGCAATTGTCGAAATTGATTGAAACTTTTCGATCCGTACTGTATGTTCTACGATCTTTTTTGATTTTCGAGAAAAAGGCGAAAAACAATTTGTTTCGAATTTCCTTGTAGCAAAAGTTTTTATTTTTTCTCTTTTGTGTATGTACTTGCCTCTTATAAGTTTCTAAAATCAATTGGGAGTCATTCAGTCTAGTATAAGTATTTTTTTTATCATCTGAACTTTAATTTTTCATCCTCTCAAACATATTTTTTAAACTTTTGGTCAATATCTGAGGCATCTACGTTAGTGTTCAGTTGATAATTCATTTATTGCTCAATAGTGCACTTCATTGTGATAACACGAGTAAAATAATCGCGAGGAAAGTACAGACAAAAAGAGAAGAAAATTTTAATTGCTTTTTTCTCGAAAACTAAAAAAGTTCGTAAAACATAAACGGGGGTGATTCGAGTAGATATTGATACGTGGTATCTTGCTTTATCTTTTGGACGTCACTTTTTGAGCATCCTGTATTTATTATACATATATGTGGGAAAGTACGTATCCGCCATTGTACTTTGCGATATCGCGCACGACGTACCAGCGCTCCCGAAACTTTCGTACACACGCATGCATACCCCGTATATATATACGTCCATAATTTCGATGAAAAAGCATTTTACGACGGGATAAGAAGAACGTTGAAACTAAATCCTGCGGGAATGAGAGTATGAGAGTACCGAGAGCGAGAGAGAGAGAGAGAGAGGGGGGGGGGAGGAGGAGGAGGAGGAGGAGGAGGAGGAAGGAGCCAGGCGAGAGAAAGCGGAGGCTGCGAGCGAACGCATTTGCATTGTTAATAAGAAATACCGTTGGCGTTTTGGGATTACTGCGCTTTAGACTGCCGTGCGCGACGACGAGGTTCAAATAGCTTTTGCTGATTCATTGCGATGTATACGAGTGCATTTAGCGAGATTATTATTTTTATGATCTCGCGACAGACTTTTTCCCCGTGGATACACCGTAAGTCTGTACGTACTTCGCCGAACCGAAATGAAATATATAAAGTTAAAAAATGATGGAGGTCAGACGGGAGCGTACGTGCGATCATTAATATTATTTTTCGTCCGATATCGAGGCTGTATTCTCTCTCGTCTCGTCTAATGCATCGTAACGATCGAACCCTTTTTTTTCCAGGATCGTTTCTACTAACAATATTTCTTACGCACGATCGAGCCGTAATAATTGGCTACTCACCCTCGAGATTTTTTTCATCCCCTGTATCCTTCTCTCTCTCTCTCTCTCTCTCTCTCTCTCGCTCTCTGCTTCGCTCACCCTAGAGTTACCAAAAGTTTAAATTCATTTCGCGGGCTTCGGCATCATTGTCCACGCATCTGTTGCGAGGTCTGTCTCGAGGTTGGACCAACACGCCGGAGACTTAGGAAAATCATTATATATATATATATATATATATATATATATATATATATATATATATATATATATATATATATATATGAGCAGGAATTGAAGGGGAAAAAGAGAAGGGTAGAAAGCGCGAAGAGGGGCTCAATTTCATTATCAGTGTAATTTTAAAGTGGCTGTCAAATCTCTTACACACACATGCTCTCTCTCTCTCTTTCTCTGCCTGGTGGCTGTGTGGCAAAGGGTGAGACGGCGTTTTGACGCTTTCTTGAATGACATCCCTTCGTGTGTACGGCTTCACGCGTTCACCATACTATTTATATATTGTATAGCGATGTACGATTCATGTAACAAAGAGGTATGAGTATGTATTTACAGGCTGATTCACCATCCCTCAAAGCCTCTCTCACTTTCTCTCTCTCCCTCCCACTCTCTTTCTCTATCTCTCTCTCCATCTCTTTCCCTCTCTCTCTCTCTCTCTCTCTCTCTCTCTCTCTCTCTCTCTCTCTCTCGTTCTCCTCTCTCACCTTCTCTCTCTCTTTTTATCTCTCTCTGTATCTCTCTCCTCTCCTTCTCAATGGTCTATCTCCCCTCTAGATTTAAAAAAATACGATTTGTGCAGCACGGTAATCCAAGGGAAAATCTCAAATTAACAAAGGGCACCAAATTCATTCGCACAGTCGATCAAATTTCACCGGAACCAAAACATTATTCTCGTCCCGACAAAATACGTTTATTCTCATTTAATTTTCTCGCGATCCCCACCGTTTTTTTTTTTTCACGATATGACACACCGAGTCGACAATCGGGTGACGAAACTGTGACCGCGTAAGCGCGCGTCGATTTAACCGTGGATATTTCCAGCACTTGTGGCGAGTTATTCAAGCGCGTTAAACGATTACAACATTATGTAACTCGATGCAATGTGCTCGTGGGAGCGCGCATATGTATATTGGTAGGGAAACCGATTGGCCCGATATTTTCGATTGAAACACGAGAATACATAATGCATTGTGAATACCACTGAAAAACGGAAACAGAGAGAGAGAGAGAGAGAATGAGATTTACTCAAAATACGAGTGAAATTATTAATCGACGTAATACCCGAAAGGATTCAAATGATCACCATCATTTTAGGGTGGTTTCGGTCATTCAAACGTGATATTGTAAAATCGTTTATCAATTTATGTCGATTCTACATAATTTTTACATAATTCATTAGTACACGCAGAAAAATTGAATGATCCATTTAATTAGCTAAATGACCCCATTCATTATTAGGTGTTTCCGCTCATTTAAACGTGATATTGTAATATCATTCGTTAATTTATGTCGTCCCTACACGATCTTTACATAATTCATTAGCATAAGATAAAATTCAACGATCGAGCGATTCCATGGGCATAAATTGATTTCCGTATGCAATCCACATTTTACAGAATATTGTTGCGAATTACATATGTAAAAAGCAAAAAATATATTATCAAAAAAAATGTACTGTGAAGTATATTTCTTGAAAGTCAATCGTCCGACAGTTTCCCAGAACTTTTTTACAAGTTGCAGTTGGATATATATTGAAAAAGTAAAAAGTGTATCATAACAAAGAATTAACTGTGAAATATTTTTTTTCAAAAGGTAGATCGTCCGACGGTCGCCAGTAACTTTTTCAGAAGTTGCAGTTGGATATTCATTTTAAAAAAACACATTATAACAAAAATTGAAAAAACTGACTGTGAAATATATTTTCTCAAAGCAAATCATCCGGCGGATGTCAGGAGCTATTTCTCAAGTTGCACGCAAATCAAAGTGATCGCTCCCATAACTAATAAAATTCCATTATCCTTGGATATGATACATCAGCCAGAACTGTCGTATCTTCAACAACGCCCGTAATAATTAAGTTTTGTACTTATTATTTAATTAAAAATATAAAAAATATTAGTTAAAAGAAATTAATCAAAAAACGTAATTAATTTTAAATATTTTGAAAAAATATATCATAAAAAGAAAAAATAAAACGCAATATTTAGAAAACACACACAACGCTGCATGAAAATTCCTGATAATTTCCATTAAACGCCACTCAAAAATACATATCAGTAAAATCCAATTTTCGTTAAAATTCACTAAATTATAATGTTATTAAAATTCTTTTAAAAAAACCACAAACAAAAGTGTACTTTTCGTGAACATTCCAACCGAACGAATCCAAAATTATTCATCGATGCGTTATTTACGCCTGCGTATTCCGCACAGTATATGGCCATAAATAAATTTAGGGATGACGTTTTCCCGGAGCTTGTTATTTTCGTGCTCGTGGGCGTCTGAGCATGTCGCTGGTAAGGAGGAGCGAGGAGGAGATCGGTACGTTGAGGAGTGCCGGAGGAAGATCATACCGCAAGCAAGCAAGAAGAAGAAGACGGGAGAAGAAAGGGAATCTATTGAGAGAAGCCACCCCAAAGCGTTGACATAACAAGAGGGTTGTCGGCTGGTTCCATAGCTGCGATACACATACACACACTCTCTCTCTCTCTCTCTCTCTCTCTCTCTCTCTCTCTACATATAACTCGTGCTTTGCCTTCTGCTGGTGGATAAAGTGAAGGCGAAAAGGGGCCGGTTCGCCCTAGCGTGGCAATCTTCCTTTGAGGTTTTATGTCTGCAGGAGTTGCCTACACGTATACGTGAAATGGAAATAATCACGATGGTGAAGTCGTGAGCACGAGAAAAGCAAGGAAACGCAAGAAGATCGGTATAGCGGAGTGGTTGTCACCGGTGAATCGGCACAAAAGTGACCATCGTCAGGGTAACCGATAGGAAAAAAAAAAGAAAAAAAAAGGCACGAGACCCTTCGCTCTCGGACGGGCTTAGCTACTCATCCCTTATACTCTGGGTGTATTTTATCCCGGAGTGTTGCACGCCAATCCTGTCTGCAATAACATAAAGATAAAACGAAGGGACGAAAAGGTAAAGATCGAGGAGGACGAGGACTGAAAGGGAGTGAAGTGAGGGCGGAGAGGTGTATCGATTTTTCGCTTTCGAAAGGAATGAAATGAAATGGTAGTCTTCTAATGTCTAGACAATATTTGTCTTGACCAGGGAACAAGAAAATAATAAATGAAATTGGGTAGTAAGGTCATAACGGGGTTATGAGCTGTAAGGTAGTTAAAGTTTTCAGATATATGTATATATGGTAACTCTCTGTCCTCTTTGCCACTTTCTCTACCTCGCCAACTTTTCTGTCTCTGTTCATCCCTCGTTATTTCCCTCTCTCTCTCTCTCTCTCTCTCTCTCTCTCTCTCTCTCTCTCTCTCTCTCTCTCTCTCTCTCTCTCTCTCTCTCTCTATCTATCTATCTATCTCTTCTATTTCCTTTCTTGTTTCGCGCTAAATTTGTTCAACCGAAAACCCGAGTAGGGGTGAGGCACGAGAAAGGGCTATTGTCTGATAGTGCACAAGTATATACGTATTCACAACTCATAATGGCTGTGTTGGGTATGAGAGCTCGTAAATTCCCTTTCCGGGCGAAATTGCCATCGACACTTCATCATCGCTGTACCCTACTATCCATTCGTATTCCCACCAATCACGAATAATATAATAATTGTGAAATAATCGAGTAGTCTCAATCGATTTGAAATTCATCATTACGGAATTCGCGATCATTGTGTATTCTTTTCCCATACCTCGTAATTGAAAATTGCGATATCGTAATGCATTCGCATGCATGCCAAAGGAATAATTAGATCCTATAGAAAAAGAGGTGAACCAATTGGACGAAAAAAATTACCATCGTCCATTCTGAACGGGTTTCTCTATTTTTTTTTTTACTTCTTGGTGTTGTCCGGAATTCTCGTTGGAGCTCTACAAAGACCACCCACCTACATCCCTGATAAAAAGCCCTTTTTTCGTTATCGCGTGCTTGGAGTTTGATTGGAACGAATGCACGGCGTGTAATTTCTCGCGGATTAGAGAACGTAATACGTGAAGAGATACGAAAGGATGGAACGTGTGTGACGAAGAGGATCGTAGGCTATGCTGAAAGAGCGAAAGAGAGAGAGAGAGAGAGAGAATCATTAGGGCAAAACGTTCCCTTTGATCCCGTCACGATCGCGACCGACAAGAAATAGTCCCGCGGGAATGCGTTTTCCCCTGTATACATATACACCACCGTACACTTGTCAACGCGTATACGTGTGTGCGCGCTTGTAGGTCCGCACAAAATCCACGAAAAACATTTGAGCGTGACGATTCCACGTCCGACGACGCAGATCTTTCGTCTATTGATATTAGGAGGACTTGGTCACGAATTTGTTCTGCTTTCTCCAACATCGTTTTCTCGATTCACATATCTTTCTCGCTCTGTGTTTGTGTGCGTGTGTCTATGCTGTGCTGGGGCTTTTGCGGTGAAGCGCCCGCATTGTGTGAAGAACCCTCGAACACGCGGCCAGACACACCGAGCTGGGAGAGAGACAGAGAGCGAGGAACTCGGTAAAGAGAGAGCGAGATAGTAGGAACCGAGAAAAGCAGAAGCTGCGAATTATGATAGGGGTTCAAGAAGTATTAAGGGGGAAAGAAACATAAGCGTGGAAGTTGGAGTGAGAGAGAGAGAGAGAGAGAGAGAGAGAGAGGCGAGAGGATGGGAAAGCGACTCGCTAGTGTTGTCATTAGTGTGGATGTGGCTACAGGAAAGACACCAGAAATCATTGGTTAAATAAAGGGACGAATCTATCCACAAAGCACGTTTCTCTTTCTTTTACTAATATATAGGACTAGCTTCTACCCGCGACTTCGTCTGCATGGATCTCGCAATTTGTGTTAAAATACCCCTTATTGGATTATTTTTTTAAAGGCTGTCATACGTCATTCAGAATTTAGTAAAATATGTGATATTATATTAGATTCTATTCGATTTTGATTATATTTTAGTCGCTCGTATTCTAAGAGAATTAAAATTTCAGCGTTATATTTTTGTAAATATTATAATTAGAACAACATTAGTCGTTAGATTTTATCGAATTTTAATTATATTTGATTCGTTTAATTTAAACTTGATAATTACATTAGATTTGACACGCATGTTATAATTAGAAAAATCATGTTATAATTAGATATATTTGATATAATATTATCATCTATTTCAATTAGATTTGATTTGTGTGTATCCTATAATAAGAATTATATAAGACTGATAATTTCATAATTGAATTAGATTCGAGTCAAATATTAGAATTAGAAAAATATTAGATTCGAAGTAACTCTCTACATGTGTGCCAAATTTCATTAAAATCGGTTCAGCCGTTCAGACATGATAGTGGAACAAACATCAGGCATACAGATTAGAAAAAAATATTAGATTTTAGAATTAGAATGAAAAGCATCCTGTGTGTCATAAGCTATCTACATTTTAAATTTCATTGATTATATAATAATTTGAATTTCATAATTAGATTGGATTTGAGTATATAATATTATAATTAGATAAATTTTAGATATTAGAATGAAAAGTATCCTATGTCTTAACCAAGGCCATAAGCTATCTACGTGTTAAATTTCATTGCAATCGATCAAGCCGTCTTGGAGTGATTGAGTAACAAACAGACAGACACACGGACAGAAAGTCAGATTGATAATATTAGTTAGGATATTCCAGCTCAAATCAAACAACTATTTCTCTCACCATCGTTGATTATAGATGTCCATAGTGAAAAACCTCACTCCTGGTGCAAAAAAAAACACCTACGTTTTACATTTTTTTCAACGCATCGAAGTTTGCATCATTGGAGTGCAACGATTTTGTTTTTCATTCCTTTATTTTTGTCAATACTCAAAACATTTTTTTTTGCAGACCGAGACCGTGAAACTCCAATGAGGATACGTAAAAACGTTGAAGCGATTTTCATATCCTGACTCGGCAGAAAAAAAATACTTCAGCAATTAATAGAATTTATTTTCATTGCATTCCATCAATGCGAACTTGATGGTCATCTTTTATCCCACTTTGTGCCTTTTTGCGGCCGCAAAGAATCGGAAAGTTCACTCGAAAAAAGAGTCCTCTTTTTCGAAGAGGACTTGAAAAGCCATTGAATATCACATTTTTATCGTTCGCTGAATCTTCGCGCTAGACCCTTCAAAAATAGATGGCCATAATTATAATTGTTGCCCTATATTCGTATCGAAAGGGGAGTTTGGAGACGTTAGACCTCAAGGGCCATCCTATCATTAGAATCAACGATTCGTTTAGAAAACTTGAAGGACCTTTCTCAAAAGAGCCAGATGAGCTCATAACTAAGTTTACCTAGATATTATACCTATATTACGTTATATCTAGGTAATATTGGCTATCAGCTCATCTGGCTCTTTTGAGAAAGGTCCTTCAAGTAATATATATATAAAGGGTGTCCCAAAATCACGCAAGAAGTAATTTTGATAGAAACCACAGGTTTTTAATTTAAAATTGTAAATTTGTTATTGTTTCACAAAGTATACAGTATAGGGTTATGTATGGAATAGCATATGCATTTGTTTCTCAACAATCACTCGTGAATTTTCTGGAACCCCAAATGAAACCATTTTGTCGATTAACGAAGCCATCAAGTTGAAAATAAGCCTCATTGCTGAAGATGATTTTGTTCGAAAAATCAGCATCCACTTGTCGTTTTTCATAACAACGACAAGTGGATGCTGTTTGACTGCTGGACGAATGTTTCGATGACAACTAATTTTACAAGGATATACGTATTGTAAATTGTACCAAAAAATGAACTATTTTGCCTACTACTCTACCAAAAATTCAAATTTCAATTTTTTTTTAATTCCCTAGTTCAATCACGAGCTATACTTATCTACTAACAGAAAAAAAATTATTTTTTTGATTTCAGATAAAGCTATCATGAGTTATCCTGACCACCACGAGGACACTTTTTTTTAGGGGTCTCCGGAAACCAGGTTCCACCGGCTGAATTTCCCAAATTTTTGAATTTTTAAAAAATATTGTTGAAATGTTGCTCTTTTATGTGCTTAACATTTTGAATAAAATAATTTATATATTATATTTAAAAAATAGAGAAAATATGCTTATTTTGGCTTTGAAACCCACGTAACCTCTTAATCTCTTCACAGTTGATGAAGTTAAAGAAATATTCCGACCATATTTTGTACGAAAATTGGTAACTGTACCTGCTAAACCTTCATTATTTTAAAAATATTGCTCAACAATGAAAACGCGTTTTACTTTCGTGTAGCGCTCCATTTTTAATAACTCTGAACTGTCAGCTGTCACGCTGTCTTTTTTTTCATTGGCAACACTTTACAGCACAAATGTCGGAAAAATTCGAATCTTGCGTGAATTTTGGGACACCCTTTATATATATAATATATATAGATACATATAAATAGCATATTATGTACACGTACCTACATATCGCAGAAAAGGTCGCCCGGAATTATTTGGTTCGTTCGCGCACCCTCGATAAAAGCAAACACCGGGCGACCACCAACAATACAACGAGAGCAGCACCCGACCAAATTGAAGTAGACCATTCCAGAAACACGCGTACTCTCGCAAACATAAATATAATATGGCACAAATATAAATAGATGAAAAAAAAATCGCTCTCGATGCACATAATTGCGACAAAGTTGAGCGAATGCTCTCCAATCTCATCGCTCGTGTGCAATTCCTGAAATTCTCGAAATGCCACAAACCAGCAATCAACAAATCCGCATTATTATGTGTTTTCCCCATTGGTGAAAACTCGCACCAAAAGCCTCGAAACGATACCTTGCCGTGGTAAATTGAACAAAAGCCAACGAGGACCGTGCAGTGTGCTTAAATTTGTTCAATCAATGGAATTAAACTTCGACGGCTTTTAGTTGTCCGGTGAAGTACCAATTTATTCCCTAGCTGATAATAAGTACCCGTGCAGAAATTGTCGTAGGGTTCCAATTGGATTTTCATACGTATCCCTATTTCCTGATAGGGATCCAATGGATCCTCGCGCTGGATCCCAATAATAAAACGTCACGCTCGTACATTGGATTCTAATCGGGATTCCTCAATAGAATTCAATGTACGAATCCAATTTGAATCCTGCAGAATTTCTACATTATCGAACAGAATCCGATACAATTTTTTATGGATCCCATCGCAATCTGTACGCTGAATTGTCTAAACAAGACATACACATATATAAAATCAGTGGATTTAGAAAAAGTATAAATCGCTAAAAAAAATTATATTTTAAAGATCGATTTGGATCACATCACTGAAAATCCACTGTCATTGTCTAATTATCCTTCTCAATATTAAATTTCAATTAATATTAAATTATCTTTATCGATTGAATTATTGATATAAATTAAATATTATACGATATTCAATCAATATCAAAATTCAAATGAATATTAAATTTCATAGTAATATTGAATTTAATATTGATTTGAATTTTGATATTGATTGAATATTGTAGAATATTTCATCAATATCAATCATTCAGTCAATAAAGATAATTTAATATTTATTGAAAATTAATATTGAAAAGGATAATTAGACAATGACAATGGATTTTCAGCGATGTGATTCAAATCGATTTTTAAGATATACTTTTTTAAAGATATACGTTACTATTAAATCCAATGTAATTAAATCCATTTTTACTGCACTTTGACATAATATCACCACACACGTGGACGCTCGCGAAACGTGCAGGTTATTTTTCAACACGCCAAATTTTTTCTTGAAACTTTTTGCATATTTTTAATTCGAACGTGGTAAGAATTCTCAAACGGAGTTTATCGGAGAACAGTGCAGAATCCAAGTGGATCCTAATATGGATTCGATATGTGCGGTGTTCCTCACGAATCCCTATAAACATGTGGCTGCATTTTGGGACTCCCCAACAAATTTACGCGCGGGAATACGAAAGGATGTTTTTCTAGAGTCCCAACAAAGTCGGGTTGAAAATTTCAATTGCATAATTCTCATACCACGTCAAACAAGAAATCCCCATAAGGATGTGATAGAATCCGGAGACTATTCAACAAATTTCTGCCCGAGTAGTTACCCGGTGAAGATACAATTAATTCCCCAGCTGGTAATAAGTACGATTCAAATTCCCCACTACCACAAACTTTTCCCCAAACATTTCAACCGCAAATTTCCTGGCAATGGGGACCATTGTTCGTTCTCCGAAAACCAGCTTCATTGTTGCATCAAGTACGTCGAGTTTTGACGGACAATCGAATTCGGAGGATCCCGCGATAAACAAGCAACGGGGCAATCGATAATTTTAATCCCGCGCATGTACGAAAACATAAGCGGGAACGGCATACGCGTACATATACGCAGGAGAAAGGGCGAATTGTCTGCACGTACGTGCGTTTACGCGCGCGCGTGTAGCATCATCCAACCCCCGTACGAGCTTCGTAACGAACAATTAATCTAACTGTCACGGAGAAGTTAATTTATACGGGCGATGGGCGACCGTTCATCACCGCACGCGTTCACGCGCTTCGCTCCGCGTGTGCTTTCGCTCTTCTGGTCCTATCTTCTTCCTGAACCAAACGCATATACATTTATGTGCCATATACACGTTGATACATATATACATCTGCTATATATATATATATATATAGAACGAGTACACGACACTCCGATTTCGATCCACCCGTTAACCCAACCAAAACTCTCGAAGGCTTTATCGCGCAACCCCTTGAACGTCACGACGACGACGACGACGACGACGACGAAGCCGCCGACGACGACGATGCCAACGAGTAGGAAACGCACAACGGGGGTGGTTGTGTTCACGATCGCTCTCCTTCAAACCCCTTCTCATCCAACGTGTTCTATACATCTATATGTTTGCGCTATCGCGCATCCTCGAGACCTTTTCACGCCACCTCGAATTCGGGACTCCTATGTACAGCCCCTCGCACCCATTCGCGATAAACTCACCCGCACCCTCGTGACGCTGTATCAACAGCCATTCATCATTACCAACAATATTATCGTTCGTCACCGCAGGTAAGAAGTTATAATTGCGGAGGGCGAGAAACGACTAGAGGAGAAGCGAAAGGGGGTGGTAACAAGGGGGTTGAAAATGCGTTGAAATTGAACTGTTCAATGCGCGAGGCAATTGAATTTTTAGTATGAAATATTGAATGATTATTTATTCATTATTTCCAGGTTAAAGGTCATGTTACGTGGTTTAATTCGTTTGGATGACGGCTAAAATGTGCAAGGGGAAAAAAATATGCAATCCCATTTTGAAAAACTTTGATGACTTTGAAAAAACCGAAGAAAAATTGAGTTAAAAAAAAATATTATTATAGTCGTGTGCGTCGAACCATTCAAACGAATGGTTCGAAAGGTTTGAAAGGAAACGATCTATTCGCGACGTTTCTCCAACTACGATCGACCTATAGCGCAAGACCCTGTCCAAAGTCCATTAAAATATTATAATGAATTTTTTTTGAAACTTGGAATAATTCGTTTCAACTTTTCGGCTGACCCTGAACTTTTTTTCGCGGCGCCATCGCGGCTTTATCGCGTTTTCCTCCCACGCTCCGAAATTCGAGGAAAAAAAAACACGAAATGGCGATAAAAAAAAAAGAGAGAAAAATGTCACCATGAATTTTCATAAACAGAGGCTTCTCGTCGTGGAACGTTAACTCGAATCCGGACGATCCGGTTGACGTGAAACCCGCTATAAAACACTATTGTTATAGTACACTGCTACTTCTATCGATACCTAGTTCCCTCGTTACTTTTATTCCGTTTGATTGATTCCGAGCGATAAAAGTCGCGTAAAATCCGATCGGAATCGCGTTCGGGAGCTTTTTACCCCCCGTGTATAGATTGTGAAAAGTCGTACGAGACTTTCTCCTCGAAGCTGCGCGTACACGCGTACGTTCATTGTACTACATACGTTCGTGTGCAAGTAGACGCGTAAAGAGATTCGAAGATGCTACTCGGTCCGCTGTTACGGGGATCGTTACATTGTCGAAGGAGGACTGAAAGAGTCTGCTCGAGACGATAGCAACTTCCGGTTTACTCGCTGCACCCGAGGGAACGTATTTTATCCCACGACTCTGTGGGTTTTTCCTTCTCAGACTGAGATGGAGATAGTAAGAGAGAGAGAGAGAGAGAGAGAGAGAGAGAGAGAGAGAGAGAGAGAGAGAGAGAGAGAGAGAGAGAGAGAGAGAGAGAGAGAGAGAGAGAGAGAAACAGAGAGACAGAGTCAAAAGTTACAACGATAAAGTCGTAATTTTAATGGTCTCCCTCTGTCTGTCTGTCTGCTTATCTCTTTCTCCCCCTCTCTCTCTCTCTCTCTCTCTCTCTCTCTTCCTCTCTTTCGAATTTCCGAAATTTCCTTTTTTTAATATTCTCTTCTTCGAATCTCATTTTGTTGAGCTTTTATCTTGACCCTTCGTGGTCATCCTGGGTAGAATCGACCCGCCGATCAATTTTTGGTGTAAATATATAATAGTTCATTCATCATCTTACCTTCATCATCTTACCTGGAGTTTGAAGTATCCTCATACCATAAAATTTACCCTCTTCACATGTCGGAATAAATACCTTTTTTGGAACGCGTACTATGCTACTATTTTTTTCCAAAAGTAGCATATCTAAGGAGTATCACGTCCAAATTTTAGGTAAAAATGATAAAAATTCACAGAATTATGATTTTTTGAGCGAAAAAGTGTCTTGTTTGCGTTTCCACCTCTTTGTGAATTTTTATTTAAAATGTCCACTTTTTATTTCTTATAAATAAATTTTTCGTCTATCATCTAGAAAGTTCAAAGCATGTTCTGTAATTTTTTGAACCACTTCGGACGCATAGTTTGGTGACAATACTTTTTCGAATACTGATTGTGTAGAATCGACTCAAGTGTGACCACCGCTAATGAATTTGGAAGTGTGATCACGAAGGATTAATCTTACAATTAGGTTTATTATTAGATTTCTTGCCTACATTTTTATTTCTTGTTATTATATTTTATCTTCTATCTCATTAGAACCTGCGTCATTAATTTTCGTTTTATATCGAATCAATCCTTTTTCTTTAGCTTTTGTTATTTTCGTATGATTTTGCAATATATTGAATTGTCGTTTCTTTAATTTCTGTATATTTTATGTATTTTTTTTTGCATGGTATTGAATCTTCTTTCTATAATTTCTTTTTTAATTGTCATACCTATTTTTTCGAACGCCGAGGTGGTCCAACCCCTTAGAGGACTCTGGTCCTAGAGCACGAAATATATATATATATATATATCTTCAATTCAAATGACCACTCATTGTCAGTACGATACAAAAATTATCTCTCGTATTTCCCTTCCATTTTATATCTCGTCCATTTATTTCGATTCCTTTCCTCGCCAATGTAACTTTTTTCTCGGCTGAGATCTCCTCAACTTTCTACCTCTCTTAAGGCCTCGAAACGATGGGAGCAATGATACGATAAAACTCTCTCGGGGATGTCCACGTTTCTGCGGGCCAAACACGAGCCCGATGAAGATATTAACTGTCCCTCCGGTCGCCTGAACAAATATTTCTATAATTGCTGTACAACCGAGCACGAGACACATAACTGTATACGGATATTCTATATGTGTATAAAAACGCGGCCTGTCTTTTCATATCTATATTGAAAATCTTGGTACCCCACGCACTGGACAGGCGTTTCCTTTAATAAAAATCTTTTATTGCTTGACGATACACGCGGATGTTTCATGATAGTATTACCGAACGCGCACACCACAACTCTCTTTCTCGTTCACAGCCGCGGAATAGACGAACGAATGTCACGCTGCGAGGTCGTAATCGCGTTAACGGGCTTTTCCCCGAATACCAGGAGCAAACCTCCGACATCCATTAGTATATCTATGGATAGATGTGTGTGTCCTAGGATTTAGGGTGGCCAGTGAAAGACGGTTAGAAAAACGCTGTGACGACTCAATTGATTAATATTTTCGCTATATACCTGAATTTTCCATTAGCGCTATAGATCGTGAAAGTTTTACGGCTTCTAATATCAAGCAATGCCCTCATCCTCGACTATCAAATTTCTCTGATGAATTAATCCGCCGTTTGCGCCGAATGAATCATTCATTGGATCGTGTACCCGTGTGCACTGTTCGTACACAAAGAACGTCGACGACTTCGTAGCCTAATACGAATTTCCCAAACTCCACGATCACCAGGAGATTCGGATGTGTGACCCTTCGTGGTCACACATCCAAATTCAATCGGGGTGATCACACTTGGGTCGATTCTACCCAGTCAGTTTTCAAAAAAAGTATTGTGACCAAATTATCCGTCCGAAGTGGTTCAAAAAATTACGGAACATGCTTTGAACTTTCTAGATGACGTAGAAAAAATTTATTTACAAGAAATAAAATGGCGACATGTTAAAAAAAAAAATCATAAACAGGTGAAACCGCAAAAACGACACTTTTTCGCTCAAAAAATCATAGTTCCGTAAATTTTTAACCTTTTTACCTAAAATTTGGACATGTGAAGAGGATAAATTTTATGGTACGAGGATATTTCGAACTCCAGGTAAGATGGTGAATACAGTCCCATCCGAAGCCGAGAACTATTATATATTTACGCCAAAAATTTATCGACGGGTCGATTTTACCCAGGGTGACCACGAAGGGTTAATTTAATTTCTTGGACATAAACGTTTTATTAAACGTGACGAAGAAGGTGATGCTTGGAGGCCCTTGAAGGTGAAGGGGCCCTTGAAGGAGGGCTTGTCATAGTTGCGGACTAATGGAACGATCACCTTGTCACGTGGCGTTTATCACACTCTTCGAATGCATGCCTTTCTCCTCGATAATATATTATCAACTATATTTACAGTCGATTTTGTACAGTCGAGCGTGTACAAGTATAAGATATTTTGTACACGCGGGAGACGTGACGAGGAACAACACTTTGGTGACCGCCTTCGAATTTGTTGAAACTCGTATATGTGGTAAAGTATTAAAAACTAGAAGACAGGTATTTTTTTTATCGGCAGAAAAACGATTTAAAGGTATTACTGGATGGATATTTAAAAAATTTCCAAAATTCTTGAAAATTTGAGAAATGATAGTTCTTGATAGAATAATACATGAATTATTTTAGAATTTTTCACTAAATAATTTAGTAGTTGTAAGAATATGAATTTAACCCGGTCGCTTATGGAAAAACATCTCCAAACGTTAATGGTTGTAAAACGAATGGAACTAAATCGCCGCAAATTCTGAAAATATTATATCATCAAGATTTAGGATCAAACAATTGATTATGCTAAGTTTCAAATAAATTGACTGAGATTTCGACTGAGATATCGACTGAGAAAATCGACTTTTTAACGATGAATTAATGGCAATCATTGGAAAACTCAATATATATTGAGTTTTTGGGTAATTATTGATAATAATAAGATGATCTGAACGTACTAAATGAATTAAAAAATTGAGAAATTTTTTGTTGGACAGTTGAAAGATGTATGTAAAGATGTACAGTCACTGACAAAACTTCAGTCTAACACACGCCAATAACGTCGAATTTGACTTCAATTATTATTAAAAGTGGAAAATTAACATTTCTAAGTGTTCATTTATCATTAAATCAGCTATTTGTAAGGCTAAGTATGTACGACATGATCTAGACTTGTGGAAGCCACAAATGTTTTGCCAAAACACAAAAAAATTGTATTTCTAATATTTTTTTATAAGTCCATATCAATGTATTTTAGACCCCTGAATACGCATTCATTAATTCCCTCTCAGATCCTCAATTTCTATTGAATATCGTGGAATGTATGGGGAAAAACGTTTTTCTTATTTAGCCGGCATACACTTCGAGCTTTCGAGAAAAACTCCGTGATAGGCCCTTCAAATGGTGTAATAATCGGAAAAAATTATTGCCACTTTTTCATAAGCCGCTATGGCTAATTGTTTTTAATGTTCTTCCATATACACGAGTGTCAATAAAATCGAAGGCGGACACTAAAGGGATGTTGCTTGAGAATAATATTGGTAAATTAAAGGGTGTGAAAAAAATGATTACCACTAGGCACTGTCTCGAGCTCGAGCCAAAGATGCTCGAGCCTGTGAAACGAATATATCTGCACGCAATATTATATATATATATATCTGTGTGTACACCGTATGATTGCAAATGGTTTTGCATTAGTCATCGCTAACCGAGTTCGGAAAGGCGTCTTTTTAAGCCTCTCTAATGTAAGTGCATGAACTTGAGCACACGCTCTCTTAGTTTTTTCCTCTCCTCTCTCTCTCTCTCTCTCTCTCTCTCTCTCCCTCTCTATCTATCTATCTATATATCGCAAGAGAAGGTTTATTTCACGTATCAGACCAGCGGAACAGAAGTGTCAGCTGTAACTTTTATTGGTTATAAAGCTTCGCGATATTATGCTGAGCCAGAGTAAATACGTTTATGCTCTTCTCTCATCTCTCTCCCTCCCTCCCACCCTCTCTCTCTCTCTCTCTCTCTCTTTCTCTTCCTCTTGTTTACTCTCCCTCCTCTCTCACCCTATCTTTCTCTCTTTCTCTCTCTTCCTCGCCCTATTTTTCTCTCTTTCTCTCTCTTCCTCGCCCTCTTTCTCTCTTTTCCTCTTCCTCCCACTTACTCTCGCTCTGTCTCTCCCCCTCTCTCTCCCTACCTTGAACTTCCTCCGGCCACCTTGGTGCGCTCTCGCACACCCATCTCGTTTTATTCAATGTGTCTCGGGCGCGCGTTTTCTTACCGCCGCGATGTTCTTCAGGCCGCGAATGCATACACCAGTAGGAAGAAAGTCGCGACGCGAGGAGCCTTATCAATCTAATACATTTCATATTTTATGGTCCGCTGAGCGGTACCGCGCGCCTGGGTTTCGTCTGCCTCCGTTTACGGCAATCGTAGCACAGGCGGGCAGACAAAGATATATACGTGATACAAACACACATACATCTTGCTGATTTTGCATCGAAGCGAAGGAAAAAAACGTACACAGTATACGCGAAGAAAGAGAAATGGATGAGTATGAGGAAGAACGCGGAAAGATAGCACGGCTGCAAAGCATGCTGAAAAAAAACTCTAAAAGTGAATTCAATCACGCAATGTCTTGGTGTATTCGATGAATCACTACGATAGGTCTGCATAGGCTTGAAGTTTGAAAAATACGATCCTTTCATTAGATCGTTTTTGAGCATAGGATGTTAAGTTCAATAAGTTGAATCTTAAGTTCAATAAGGATCTCAAGTTCTTCAATCTGCAACAAGGATTCTGTTCAAATCCCAAAAATTGACCGAGTTATAACGATTTTTGTGAATAAACTCGAAATTATGTTTTATGAAACGATGTAAGTGGTAACTCATCTATTCATCCGATTTACTTTAAATTCGGACGGAGCATAGTTTATAACATTTACTATCGTATGGCCGGATCATTTTTTGATAAGTTCATCCACTTGTTAATAACAAATGATTAAAGTTGTTTTTTTTTTGGCGAAAATAAATTTTTTTTTCTACAGCTTGCCATTTTTGTAATGTTTATAATGTCGGAAAAGTCTCTGGTCACACAAAAGTTTGATTATTATACTGAAGATATATCTTTTTTATTTCTCATTTTAGATCACCTTAGTTACCAGAACCTCTACACCGACCTCATTTTTCATGAATATTTTGCAATAGAAAACCTTCAAACATGGCAAGACTATGTTATTCTATGTAAAATCCTAACCGCACTCTTCCTCTCTCATACAACAAAACGGCGGGGATATTCGCCAATTAATGAGCTTCCTTTCATACTGCGATAAATTAATCGCGTGGTAAACCTGTCTCGGTACTTGGCCCGAGCAATGAATTTCCTACAACTGAACATCGCAGAAAGCATACATTTTCATGATCCTCCTCTCTTTTCCTCTTTCTGTTCTCTCTCTCTCTCCCTCTCTCTCTCTCTCTTCGCGCCCCTGCTCCATGAATTCCATTTGTTCTCGCCATTGCATATGCATCCTTGGCATAAAATCGACACGAATGTCGAACACAGAGAGATCCGTGCTCTCATCACTCGGATGTGTGTTCACGGGCACAAATTCACGTGTAGGTGTGCGAGTGTCGATACGAATGTGGTATTCGAGCGATTCAGCTTTGTGGCTGAAGCACCCAAATTCGTCTGGTAGTCTGGCTCGCGGCGCGAGCGGACCAGACGGCCCAATAAAGCGGATGACAGGTCTCGGGCGCTTCCCACTACACATATACACACACATATATATATATAACTAGACACCTAACGGAGGTACTATTGCATCCAGGTGCTCGTACCCACAGTTATGACGTAATAACCCCAAAGCAAAGTCTCGTGTACTAATTCGCAGATACATACACGTTCGTATGCACATATATATATATATATATATATATATATATATGAGATTTATAGGTATATCGACTACGTCTGGGTCATACACCCTCCGTACCATAATCCTCGCAGCATAAAATGAAATTCGAATGAACGCGGATCGAAATTCGACCCAAATACTCATCGCAGCGGAGCGAACGTTATTCATTTTTGGTAAATATACGAATCGGTTACTATGTTTTTATTGTCATATTACCGGAATACGATCCTGCATTGACGATACAAAAAAAATGGTTTGATTTGATCAGTTTATGCGGGAAATTTCTTCTAGTATTCATAGAAACAACGGTTTATTCAAGGTTTTGGTAAAAATCAGAGTTTTTTTTCAAACAAGTGTCATTTCTACGATTTTTTTTTTTAAATTCCGAATGGACTTTAGCTATCACTTTTCTTTCGAATTAAATGTTATATTTTATATTTTAGACGATGCCTGACAGAAATTTCACCATCAGCAAGGATTTTCAAAAGAGGATCCTACTAGACAACTTGTATCTCCACGATTTTTTTATTTATTGTTATTGTGTTTTTTTTAATTTATTCATACATCTATAATGTATTTGTGAAAAATACTACTCAATTTAACTCAAGTTACGAAACCGATTAATTTTTACAGCTGTCGAAGTGGCCCCCCATTCCTATCGTGGCTCATCCTCGTTCGCCGAAATGATCCGCCTACGTGCAATGGATGATCACTGCGACAGACGCGGAGGTAACGACTAATCACTAAGTGTTGGTGCGTGTATAACGTAATGGCGTATAATATGAGCACGGAGAACGAGTCTGGTTCACCGAGCTTGATGGTCCATCTCTCTGCGTACACCTGATGCTGTTTACGCTCACCAGACGCGTTTGGGAATACCCTTTGTCATAAATATGGGAACACCGCCAATAGCCGTCGGTTTGATTTGTACAAAATTTATCGAACAATTATATGCTGCGTGGATGTGGGCGGCACATAAAAGTTGCGATATTGAGATCCAAAAACGCCCCTCGGGTATCCAATTCTTCCAATATTCGAAATTGAATATTCAACCAATCATTTAAAGCAGTATTGTCATCTAGGAATTAGAAAATATCATTTTTTTTTAATTTGATTTTATTGTTCTACAGATCTTTCGAGACGCAGGAAAGTTTAAACGTGTTTTTTCTCGAAACTATGATTTCCAAATCGGCAACCACGATATCTCGATAATCAATTTCCCGTTTGAGCTTAGATTTGGCATACACCTACAGTAAACGGTTTTTCAACATTGGTAGCAGGATTGAGTCGAGATAATAAATTTTTTCCATTTTGTAATTTTTTTTGCTGACTCTGTTACCAAACATATAAACACTGATACCTATCGACATTCACATTTCAACCCCACGCTCCCTCCTGCGTCTGCGTCCGTTCTAAAAAGGGCTTTAACGAGAGCGCAGGGCGTGAATGAAAAATTCGATTCCGATTGCACATCTTGCGTGGTACGTGTGCATAACGTTTTGGCATGACTTTCCATTTTTTTTTCATTGCGTGCAACGTGTTGCAGTATCATCGATTATCTTTTATTCCGCACCATTTCCTGTAGGTGTTTTCATTTCTTCCGGTTGGTTGTTTTTGCTTCAGCTCATCGTACATGGAAAAGGGTAGTGAAGAAAAGGAATGCAAGCATTGGCAACGTATCTTTCGGGCAACGCACGCGAGATACCAGAAACAAGCGGAGACTTATAAATCTGTTGACGTATATCAAGACCACTGAACTTGCTACTTGAACCTTCAATGAGAGTTGCAAAAGTGCTTGTCTGTCGACCTCTCCAGCCTTCTCTTTTCCTGAAGCTTGCTTGGCACGGAGCTCGCTCGGAAAAACCATATCGCGAGTTTTGCGGTTTTTGCGGTCTTTGAGAGAATTTTATAATGCACAATTCGAGGACTGTGTTGTGCTATTACGGAGATAATTAATTTCAAGGCATTCGACTTTGAGGAACGATCTCGCGGTGGTCGAAGGCAGCCATACTCGACATCACCACAGCCTCTTCGGAAACACATTTCGAAAAAATGTAAGCACTTTTATAGAAAGGTCATTTCAAGAAACGTCCGGTATCCAGAATCAACGATTCGTTTTGAAAAAAAAAATTGAGGACCGGACTCAAAACAACCAGATGGGCCGATAACCAACATTACATCGATATACCCGGTGCAGAAATTTATTGGGGAGTACCTAGATCTTACTATTTCCCTATACGAATTTGATAGGGACGCCACAAGTAGAAAGTCCACATTGGAATCTAAGTGGATTCCGCGCTATTTCCCCATTGTCGCCGTTTGAGAGTTTTTTAATTTAAAATACACAAGCGGAGTTTGTTATATCTCCCCCCAAAAAAAAACAAATATCCTTTCGTGATCGCGTGCAAAAATTTGTTGGTGTCTCCCAAATTGCAACCACATCTCTATAGGGATTTGTTTGGGACATCGCACATAGGGAGTCCTTACTGAAATCCACTTGGATTCTGCACGGCTTCCCGATAAACGCCCTTTGAGAATTCTTACCATGTTCGAATCGAAAATATCGTGAAAAGTCACAAATATGTGAAAGACAACCCGTACGCTTCGTGAGCTTGTACGTGTGTGCTGATATTACGTCGAAGTGCGCTAAAATAAATAACAAATGATAATTACAGTGGATTTTCCGTGATGGAATTCAAATCGATTTTCAAGATTTACTTTTTTGAGGCCTTAGGCCACTCTGGAGGCAAAAAAAGGGCATATTTTGTGATTTTTTTCAGCGAAACCATAAAATAAATCGGAATTAGAAAATAGGGGTTTTATTATACGAATAATTGACTATACAAAATTATTTTTTCACAGCGATACATGTTAAAATGGCGACTGTGCATCATTTGTCCGATGACGCCTTTATTTCTGGAAAGTCAACGGCCGGACCAACAGCTCCTATAATTTTTTATTTTTGAGGTATAATGAGACACTAAAGTTTTTTCGATTATATATAAGAATAGCTATAGAAGTACGTAGGATTTTTTTTTGATATATTGTTTTTTGTCAAAATGGCACATTTCTAAAAAAAAAGTATGAAATGCCATGAGAAAATCGTCAGAAAATTGTTTATAAAAAAGGAACTATGCAATATAATTAAAAAATCGTACGTAGTGCCTCAGAAAATATAATTCGAAATATACAGTTAAAATTTTAAGTGAATCGTTTGAAATTTGTTTGAGTTATGAGTCCGGCCGACTTGAAACATGTAGTTTTGAGATAAACGCGTTTAAAGTTTGTAGAAAGTCATGATATGAATCAAGAGGGGTTGCGCTAGAATTCGAAAATCGAGTACTTAGAGATTTTTCACACCCATAATCTTTTGCAATATAATTTTATAGGTACTGAGGTACATTTTTAACAAAAAAAGTCGATTTTTGGAAAATCCTAGAGTGACCTAAGGCCTTAAGCGATTTATATTTTTTTTAAGGTAAGATTTATACTTTTAATATAAGATATATACTTATTGAAGATTCACGCATTTTGTACGTTTATATATTTTGTTTAGAAAATTCAACGTACAGAATGCGATGGGACCCATCAAGAATCGTATCGGATTCGGTTCGACAGTGTGGGAATCCTTTAGGATTCAAATTGGATTCGTACACTGGATTTCCATGGGGAACCCCGATTAGAATCCTATGTGCGAGCTTGACATTTTCGTATAGGGATTCAATCCCTATACAAAAATGACCCATTGGATCCCTATCAAGAAGTAGGGTCAAGAATGGGAATCCAATTGGATCCCTACGACAATTTCTGCACGGGTAATGTATTCTAAATATGCTTGCCACATATATATAAAAAATATATATTTAGGCATCGTATATATTGTTCTGTATCTTACACAGTCACTCTCTCTCTCTCTCTGTCTTCGACTTCTATGTTACTTCCACAAATGGTAATGATAGCTCGCGTTTATTTCCTAGCGCGGTTTACCACACGGCACGAGCCAACCTGCAGCACACACGCGCGCACAAATCTCTGTTTTCTTATTCATTATATATATATATATATATATATATATATATATATATAGATTCTATGCTTTATCTTTCTCACTCTTTGCAATGCATGTTCCCGTACTATATAGTTAGACATCAGTTCCCCAGCTGCGACACGAAGTCGAACAACGCAGCCTCGCAAATCTCCTGCGCGTGTAACTTCCCGATATAACGAAGCAAAGGTGAGAGAGCGCTGGAGGAACGAGGGAAGTAAAAAAATACGTCGATTTATACAGTACAGCGCACATGCCCCCGTTTAAGAGGCTTGAACACTGGAGATCACGTATGTTATGGGATTAATCCAATACGCACGTTTATTCGGCAGCGTATTTTCGTTTATCCAGGAATATATGCGTTCGTGACACAGTCAGGCAGATAATTTTTAATGCGTCGGAGAATATACTCTTCTCGGGGATAGGGTTGGCCGTATCGCTTTATAGCGTGGTGAGATGACCCTTCAGGCAATATTCTAACCTAGTCGCCTAAATTTCGAACGTTTTTTCGGTCTTGTTGGACAAAAAAAACGAATAATATTTTTACTATCATTTTTTCACAGTATTGTCATTGATTTTTCAAAAACTTACGAAAAAATGTTTGTGCAAAAAAAACAAAAATGGAAAAAGTAAAGCTCTCTGTAATGAAAAAACAAAAATGGGA
Source organism: Ophion ventricosus (assembly GCA_963932345.1). NCBI lineage: Eukaryota > Metazoa > Arthropoda > Insecta > Hymenoptera > Ichneumonidae > Ophion > Ophion ventricosus. The sequence continues at coordinate 17,638,400 of OZ010721.1, read as the reverse complement.
ATTTCCCAAAGGGGGGAATTCCCAAAGGCTCTCTCCTAGACTTTTACTCCGATTGACTTAAAACTTTGGGAGAATATTCTAGACATATTGTAGTATTAGATAATAGAATTTAAAAAAATGGATTTTTTGAAATTTCAAACCCACTCAACCCCTTAATGTTTTTTTTTCTCACGCAGCGCGCAATCAAATTTTCAACGTTTATTGTTTATTAATTTTGCGTACCTGAAATCGCACCTGTTGATCAGGACGATCCAAAAAACAGTTGTACGATCACAAAGCCCACAAACTGCGGCGCAATTTTGAATCGCGCGTGAATTCGACTCTTCCAAAGAAACTCAAACAAACCCATGATAACATCCAAGCGAACTACGCGCATTGAAGATTTGCATATTCGTGCGCTACGGGACATTTTATCATTACGATTATTATTGTCGCGTTGTAAATATGGCGGAAAAGAAAGAAAGGGCTGGAAATATCCTGGGGGGGGGGGGGGAGGGAAGGCAGAGCAGAGGGAAAGAGTACCACGGCTCGTTGACGTTTTATTTGCGAATATCAGAGAGTTCCGATAAAGGTATATACACATCCAGTCGAAGCTCTTTTGTGGCTTGAATTGCGGAGAAAAAGAAAAATGTGAAGTATCTCGCACCCTCGGTGGCAATGGGGAAAAAAGGAAAACCTCAGGTCACGCTACATAGCATCGAAATCACTGGCGTCAATTTCACGAAGGACGTTCTCCTTTTTTTCCTTTTACTCACTGTCGAAAAACGTTCGTAGTGAATCCTCAGCACTCGTGGATCCACACACTCACACACCCACACTCATACATATATATACAGGATGGCCTGAAAAGTGACGTCCAAAAAGAAAATCTAGATGCCTCGTATCCTCCTCCTATCCAAATCACCCCCATGTATATTCCACGATCTTTTTTACTTTTCGAGAAAAAAGCATTCTTTATTTTTCTCTTTTATGCATGTACTTTCCTCGCTATTTTCTCACTCGCGTTATCGTTATGAAATGCACTGTTAAGTAATAAATAAATGACCAAATGAACACTGACGCAAACGCCTTAGATTTTGATCAAAAGTTAAGAAAAAAAAATATGTTTGAGAGGAACAGTCACCATAGTTCAGAAGATGAAAAAAAAAACTTATATTAATCTAAATAACTTCCAATTTCTTTTAAAAGCATCTGAGAGGGAAGTACACGAAAGAGAAAAAAAATAAAAACCTGTGCCACAGAGAAAGTGGGAAAAAAATCAAAAGATGCTTTCTTTTTCTCGACAGCTAAAAAAGATTTTTCTTTCGTATGTCATTCTTTACGCCACCCTGTATATATAAAAATGTAAAGATGAAAAATATTTAATTCGCCATCCTTCTCCATGGTGTTTTCTCCTCTCGTCGTTCTCTCTGGTTTTTTGTCTCCCCCGCCGTATGCGCACGCCGCGACAATTCGTTTCTCGCGCGCTTCATTTACCTCGGGCGTTACATTACAGAGAGAAAAAGCGAGATAGAGGAAGGAAGAGAGAGAGAGAGAGAGAGAGAGAGAGAGAGAGAGAGAGAGAGAGAGAGAGAGAGAGAGAGAGAGAGAGAGAGAGAGAGAGAGAGAGAGAGCGAGAGAGAGAGAAAGAGAGGGAGAAAGAGAGAGAGAGAACACCCCCTCACTCCCCCGACCCTGCCTTCTATACAGACTGCGCGTGACGTGAGCTGTCGGAAGAGACGAGAGTGAGAAAAAGTTTTCAACCCCCTGTAGAGAGGATCGTCGAAGGGGGTCGGAGATGAATGCGCAGAGAGAAGAGCGAGCAGTTCGAACTCGCGGATAATACTCGGTGAAATTTGGGTGGAATCTCTCGACGCCTCATTTGAGCCTTTACAGAAATGCCATGAGCATTACCGCCATACGTATATAAACACACACACATATACAGAATTACCATCCGTGTGCTGCATAGCCGGAAAGAAGAGCCCGATTTTTGGTTCGTTCGAACGTGCGCCTGATGAATTTCCAAGATCTATGTGTTGAACGTGACCGTGTCGTATATATCGGCGGTTATTACTCCCAGAACTCGCCTAAAAAATCATTTCTTCCACTCGATTGTCGATGAATCGTGAATCGCGAGGTCCGCGCAATACATATATAGTGATTTTTTTTTTCCTTCTGGAACCGGAGAATGATTCACCATTCGAAGCTCGTCGAGTGTCTCTGGCTCGTTGAGAACGAATGACTGAGTCGAGGCCAAGAAAAATCCTTTCACGAATTATCTTACGACGAGCTTGCAAAATTAAAATAAACTATTTTTTAAATATTTAAGAATACTTACGAATTAGTGATTATAATGAAATTCGTTTTAAGTCACTTGTAAATAACAATGAAGGACCGTAATACTAAAAGAAGATTGTACAAAATAAAATAAGATTGCGTTGTGTATTATAATATAATAGTACAATATTATTATTAGTAATAAAAATCCTAAACAATAATAATAACTCAAAAAAGAATGTGTGATAATAACGGAGCAATTTTATTGTAATGTTTTTATAATAGTTTTTTTATTTTATAATAATATTTTTTATAGCGCAAGTCCGATGGCCGTAACGGAAAGATGGCCAATGCAAAAAAAATCTACAAAGACTCGCTAGGAGTTGCTAGCTATCACTCAGTTTACTTCAAGTCGTGCGTACGAAGACGTGCGTGCACAAATATTTGCAAATAATATACCAAAGTTAAGTAAAATCCACCTCTTGTCTTTTGCCTAGTGTGAAAATTAGTTAAGGAGTTTATGTTACAAGTTGTGGGTGTGTAGTTTTGGAAAAATGATGTTTTTTTTAAGTGTTTTTGTACTTGAACGTCACCTTAAAATAACCACAAGGACTCATAAATTTTGTCACGTAGCTGGTGTGGCCATCTCTTCCGGAAAATTAGGAGAGATGACCCCATTCGGTCAGGGTGTGATGGCCACAGTATTACTAGCGATGTTTTCATATCTTTTGGACTAAGATAAACATGTTTGTGTTAAACATGTTTAACACAAACATGTTTATAACGAATAAAGTCAAAAGAAAAGCATTAGCTACCCGAGGGAATTGGACCACAGAGTCGTTAAAGGTCGCAATAAATGCTTTGAAAAATGGTGAAATGTCAATTTAGACAGCTGCGAAAGCCTATCAAATTAAATCAAATCAAAGTGTTCGAAGTATGGACTCAAGAAGAAAAAGGAACTGAAACGCACAAGATACACGGTGAAAAAGGAAAATCAGTAGAATCAAGTACTGGCCAACTCTCCCGTACTTCTAACACCATCTCTCCCGAACACTCAGTGCTAAATGGCCAGTTGCGATTTTACAATTTTATTATTTTTAAGGTTAATCCTATTAGAAGTGATTAGATTTTTCTTCATTAACCTATAGTTGAACATTCAAAGTTCAATTTAAAAAATAATTACTATCTACATACATGTAGTTTTATTTTAACTGGACCTTGAAAAAACTACGGCCAACTACCGCTTACCCTAATTAAGTACTTGGAAATATATGGAGGGATGAGAAAAAGGGGGAAGTGAAATGGACTTATAGGACATGTAAACAAGAAGGAGAAACAATGAAGCACCTGATAACGTGTGAAAAAGGAAGAGGGGTAATATCTAAGGAAGCGAAAACATATACAGAGAAGTAGGTGAAGGGAGAAAAGGATAAGAGGGCAATGGAAGATAAATTAATAGAGATGCTGATAGGGGAAATAGATGCAAATATGTGTAAATTTTTTAGGGAAATTAAAAGACAGTGTAAAAAAGAGAAACGGTGTTAATGGAGAGCGAGAATTTAGAGTGTGACGAAAACTAAAGATAACTAAAGAGGAAAATTGCACGTTAGATTGTAAAAGAGCGATGTTCAATGAGGTAACAGCTTTGTAAAAAGCCGAAAAGGCGATGCAAATAAAACTTCTTACTACTACTATTACTATCATCAAGTAATTATGTTGTAATATTTTCTCTGATATCTTATAATTGAGTAACGGTAATGAACTATTAGAAGGTAAATGTTAATCATTTTATTTATAATAATCCATTATTGTTATCATTATAAAATAAGAAATATTAGAAATGACAATAATAACTCCAAAATCCATACGTTATCAAATAAAAATAAGTAACAATAGCCACATAACCAAAAGAACACCAGCTTAATTCCGCCATTTATAAATAAAAATTGGTTTAACAGGAAATTCTTATAAAAAAAATATAGAAGACTATTTTTTGCACTCCAAATGAAAAAAAAAAGGTTTGAAGCCTTCGCGCAATTAATTCGAAGGGTGCAACCCTCTCGTCGATTTGCATCTCAAACTATGCGGATCAAGCTCACTTTTCTTCTCTACAGAGCAGACAGTGTGTAAAAATCTGCACACAAGCTGTTGTCGCTACACAGGTAAATGAATTACCCGAGTACATCGCGCGCATTTTTCTCGCTTCAATAATCCTCATCCCTCCGGATAATTCTCATTTTGCATCCGTCCTCCGCGTTGCCTCATTTCTCGTTGTTCATCCGGCGCGCGACGCGGCCGCATCGTTAGCAGCAAAACAAGAATCACGAGGGTTCCACTCGAAAATTTCCTGCCGTTCGAGCAAAAGGCCAAAGAGACTTTTGCGCTATTATCGAAGCAAAAAAAGCCGAGCGATCGTGAGAGGTACAAAGTTAGAAAAATGTTACATCTATACGCGGTGATATACAGGGTGATTCACAATTATTAGGACTCCTTTCGTGAGCATACGCGCGACAAAAATTGGCCGAGATATCCGCGTCTAAAGTCCAAATGGTAAAAAATGGCACAGTAGTTTCTCATGCGCGGAACGTGCAAGCCAATTTGAGCGCGGCTTCGAATACATCTTTCGAGAAGTGTATTTTTTATCGAAATTTTTTTTTTCGCTTTGCGAATCGTTAATATGAATGAATAATTTTTCTTTATCATTTAAGGTAGTAGTCTCGCTAAGGCGGTTTTCTATAGATTTTATTTTTATTTTGAGGACTCATTCAGAACACCATTAACCCTTCGTGGTCACACTTCTAAATTCAATCGCGGTAGTCACACTTGGGTCGATTCTACCCAGTCAGTTTTCAAAAAATTATTGTGACCAAACTATCCGGCCGAAGTGGTTAAAAAAATCACGGAACATGCTTCGAACTTTCTACATGATGTATAAAAAATTTATTTATAAGAAATCAAATGGTGACATGTTAACAAAAATTCATGAAGAGGTGAAAACGCAAAAAAGACACTTTTTCGCTAAAAAAATCATAGTTCCGTGAATTTTCAACATTTTTACCTAAAATTTGGACATGATACTCCTGAGATATGCTACTTTTAGGGAAAAAAATAGTAGCATAGCGCGCGTTCCAAAAACGGTATTTATTCCCAAATGTGAAGAGGGTACATTTTATGGTATGAGGATACTTCAAACTCCAGATAAGGTGTTGAGTACAGTCCCATTCGAAGCCGGGAACTATTATGTGTTTACGCCAAAAATTGATCGACAGGTCGATTCTACCGAGGGTGACCACGAAGTGTTCAATAATTACCTGCAAAATTTCAAAAGAATTCACCTTTCCATTTTCGAGATATTGGCAATCAAAGATTTCATGATTTTACACGTGTTCTTATGGGGAGCAGTGGAAAATTTTACATTTCACGCAATAACTTCGAAAGTTTTCTACAGTTTTTTTTTTAATTCTCAATTACAGAGGAACATATGACGAAGTGGGTAAAAAAATCACGAATTTTTATCATGCCTTTATAAGTTTCTACATCCCGATAAGATATAAAACCTACATTATAAGGATATTTCGCAATAGTTTCGATGCTTTCATCGATTGAGCGGAGAATAAACTTTTCAACGTGACTGTGGCGAGACCGCTGCCTTAATAGTTGAAGAAAAAAAAATTCGCGCTTCTCTCGGCCAATGATTGTCGCTCGATATGTTAAAAAAAAACGTTTTGCTCGGAATGACACACCCTGTGTGCTCATCAAGGAAACCTTTATGAAGCACACATATCGTTATGAATCATATCCTATATATTGTATATACAGAGATTATACAGAAAGTACATAAGCGCAACGAGCGAGGGCGCACGCTTGTAATTAACGATTACAAAGTATTTCGTTCAGATGATTATCAGTCTGGGCCGGATGCACCGAGAGTTCGTTCGTTTCCAACTCATCCTTCTCATCCTGCCTCCTCGCGGCATTTCCCTTCTGCCCCCATAACTTCCGGTACTTTGATGTACCAGAGACTTCCCTTGTTTTCTGCCCCATTGTCCATGAATTCTCTGGCGAACGCCCGAGCACATGCACGAGAATTGTGGAGAGAATCAGAGTTGTCATACACGCACACGGGCAAATATAGGCACGTACACGGAGATCTAGAATTTTAACCAACAAAACAACGACAGTGATTTTTTTCCCTTGATTCTCTTCGCTATGCCCGCCCCTCGATCCCGCTTCCACCCTTTGCGCGGCTTTTATAAATCTATGTAGGAGCAGCGTTGGAGCCACGACATTCAATCCAAGGCTCGGGCGTATAAAAAGCGTAGTCACGACGAGGCAAGTGTACGAGAGGAGCATTTGAACCTTTAAACTTTGCCGATCAAACGGCAGAATTACGCTGAGCTGTGTGTTGCACCTTCAATCGCTACTGGTTACCTTTTGTTTCGCGAATCTGGCTGAATACGATTTTTGCTTTGTATGCAAGAGAGAATTAGAGAAAGAAGGAGAGAGAGAGAGAGAGAGAGAGAGAGAGAGAGAGAGAGAGTAATGTTCTAGATATAAACGTGCAGAGAATGTGTTGATTGACGCCTCGGGATAAAACTCTTTTCTTTGAGATTCTTCTTTGATTGTTATTGACGCGATACGACGGAAGATGGAAGATTTAATGGATGCATAGTGATGGAGACTGCGCCTCCATGTCTTTCTCTCTCGCTCGCTCCCTACAGTGCCAAAAAAAAATATTTAATTTAAATAGGATCTATTTAAACGAAATAGGTTTTTTCCTTGTCTCGCGGCCTACCACGACCCTATTTGTCTAAAATATATTTTACTTTATTACCTCGAGCTATTCTTTTTAAACATTATATATATTCAAATTAAATAAATGAAGTTTATATTCGCATTAAATAAATAAAGATAAAACACGATATATCGCAAGAATACGAGAAGGGAAGGTTCCTGACATAAAAGTGCGGTGAAAAAAAGTTAAATTTTTTTTTTTACTAACGAGGCTCTTATGTGGGAAAAAAGATATCGTTGTGCCTTTTATTAACAGGCGCGACTATTCATGTATAGAAAGACTAACCCTTTTCCTCAACTGCATAATGTTACAACAGTCTTCTAATGAAAACAAAGCCATGAGATTTTTGAGAGATTAAATCGTGTACCATTTTTCCGTCTGCCTCTTTTGTCTTATACTACCAGATGAAACCAAATCACAGATTCATTAGAAATAAAGAAAAAATAGTTAATTATTAGACGATATTAAATAGATCTTGATTTTAATAAATAAATATATTAAAAATAAATAATTTTAATAATGGAATGCAATAGGATAAATTTAATTTCACGAAAAATCTAGTTAATTTAAATTAAAAAATCATATAGACGCATCTTCTAGTTAATATCAAAAGAATTTTTCTATCAGTGTATGTCTTTCTCATTCCATCTCCCTCTCTCTCTCTCTCTCTCTCTCTCTCTCTCTTCGCTATCAATACATTTCATATTCCACTTCATCGTACTGCCACGTTCAGGAATTCATTTGATCTTGTCGCAAAATATTTCTGGCACTCACTCCCGCTTGCCGTTGAACCGTCACCAATAACCTTACTTATCCGGTCCAGACCTTTCGTTCATCTCTTCGAACATGATGTATTTAGCTTGTAAGTATCTTACACCTACTATGGCCCTGTGCAGGTCCGCCAATCTAGCTGTCTGTTAATTTTCATTAATTTTCAGTATATAGATTTTGGGCTCTATTTGAATGCTATTTTTGCGTTTAATTTGTATACTTTATCTGACTGCTGTTTATTTTATTATGAGTTTACCTTATTTGTACTTATTTCCTAAAATTCATCACCAACGCATAAAATACCCTCTCTCTCTCTCTCTCTCTCTCTCTCTCTCTCTCTCTCTCTCTCTCTCTCTCTCTCTCTTTCTCTCGTTCCCCCTCTCTCTCTCTCTCTCTCTCTCTCTCTTTATCTCTCTCCTTATTTTGCTTTCTCTTTTTTTTTCTCTACCGTTATACTTCTTTATCCATAGAGCTTTTCAGAGTTCTTATTCATCCTCGAATGATGAGACTTTGCGAGTACCGCTTCCTTTCCTCCAATTTTTTACCACGAAGATCTTTCGGAAACGGTCTCGTGACAGCCCCAGGCCATGCTTATAATCCCCAACGGTAAACGCAACTGCCGTCTATCAATTAGTCAAGCACAAAGAAAACCGATCTGAGGAAGTCTTCTCCCGAAATGTGAAAGGGCTCAAAATACAGCAATGAGACAGGAAATGGCGACAAGTGTGGGTTGAGAGTACGATAGAGACGATAGGAAACATGTATCATCCCTTGCCCTCGTTGCACTCAAATCAGAATAATGATTCCTGTACGTCCCTCTGTTCTTTTCTTGCCAAAAGGACTCAACTTGCCAGGATACAATTTCCGGCAGCCAAAGATACGCGGTACCTTGACTCGTACGGCTGAAAGAAAACTTTATTGCAAACTGGACCTTCACAAGTGATAAACATTCGCTATTAATTCGCCGTTCGAAGGGCTGGGAATGAGCGTCTGCTCGTTTGGATTACTAACTGAACTAACCGTCGTTTGTTTCGGCTTTTACAATCGTTACACGCTGGTATATGGAATAACACGAGCCCTCAAAGTGCTGCAGTTGATTCAGCCAGAATGAGAGCCAGTCAGAGTGAGAGAGAGAGAGAGAGAGAGAGAGAGAGAGAGAGAGAGAGAGAGAGAGAGAGACGGAGGATAGCGAATTGCAAAAGGTTCGAAGGGTTCGTGAATGCGTGAGCGTCCACCCGGTGTAGAATTAAACCGAGCAAGCAACACTTTATCGCAGCTCCTATAAACGAACACCAGAGGGGCCTACAATTTTCGGTTTAGGACTTTCGTTTGACGTTAAAATGCCTGATATGGTCACCATGGGTAAGGAAAAGAGATAGAGAGAGAGAGAGAGAGAGAGAGAGAGAGAGATAGATTTCGACCGTTTCCAAGCAAAGTTAATGATGTGTTGACGATAATAATGTTGCATCATCGTTTTTGGTTCCTCTCCCGAGACGGGAGGTGTCCTCGGCATATGTTTCATAGCCTGTCACTTTCTCTCTCTCTCTCTCTCTCTCTCTCTCTCTCTCTCTTGGTAATTGTCCATTAAAGTTCAAAAGTGCGCGCGAGCCCATCACACGTGAGTAAGGAATTGTAAATACACACACACATATCTAAGCCATAAATGCACTAGTACGTACTGGCCGTACAATGGACAGAGAGCTCGTTAAAGGGTTGAGCTCGATTAAATTTCATTATCAAACTTTACGATTATACGTAACCGTTGGGCCGATTCGCGACGCTCCTACTGACTTCCTGTGTTCTTTGTGCATGCCCCATAGCGATCCACGAAACGAGAAACGTTTCACGAATCCAATCTCTCCCGAAAAAAAAAAAATGATTAAAAAAACACCAACAATTTCATTTCGATGCTTCGTCCCCCGTAACGACCACCAATAAAAATAAAATCATAAAAAAAAGGCAGCGTATAGTATAAACGTATATCGTAGCTCAAGTTTCCCATGCATCGTGAATAAACCGGAAGTTGCACCGTTACGAGCCGGCCAATCAAAAACCCGTAAAGGAAAACATGTTTCAAAAAAAAAAGGGTACAGGGGTGGCGGAGGAGAAGGGAAGAAAAAAACTCGTTCTACCCTCGCCTCCTTATAAATTATATTTTTTCCAGGTTAATTGTCACTAAAGTTTCACGCTTGACAATTAACTTTTGGTCTCGAGTTAACGACCGCCGGACCTGTTACTGTCTATCATAAAATTGCCCCTATACCTCGACTCGTTTATATATATATGTATATTCACGCTCAGCAAAGGCGCGCGATCACTCCCGAGAGCGAGTCGATAAAAGCGTGGAATTTAAAATATCTCGAAGATATCCCGCGGTATAGAGAGGGAATAACCAAGCGGAACGCGAGCACGGACGAATTAAACGGG